>OZ038510.1:14003665-14103665 GCA_964036315.1 Acanthosepion esculentum
TTCTTTCTTTCTTTTCTTTCTTTTTTCTTTCTTTCTTTTTTTTCTTTCTTTCTTCTTTCTTTCTTTTTTCTTCTTTCTTTCTTTCTTTCTTCTTTCTTTCTTTTTTCTTCTTTCTTTTTTCTTTCTTTCTTTCTTTCTTTCTTCTTTCTTTCTTTTCTTTCTTTCTTTCTTTCTTCTTTCGTTCTTTCTTTCTTCTTTCTTTCTTTCTTTTCTTTGTTTCTTTCTTTTCTTTCTTTCTTCTTTCTTTTCTTTCTTTCTTTCTTCTTTCTTTCTTTTCTTTCTTCTTTCTTTCTTTTCTTTCTTTCTTTTTTCTTTTCTTTGTTTCTTTCTTTCTTTTCTTTCTTTCTTCTTTCTTTCTTTCTTTCTTCTTTGTTTCTTTCTTTCTTTCTTTCTTTCTCGTATCTATCTATTTATCTCTTCGCTTCTTGTATACCAAGTTCTACACACTCCCTCGTTGTTATTCTCTCCTCTCTCTCTCTCTTTCCACTCTCTGTTTCTTTCTCTTTCTCCCTTTTCTTATCTTCTCGCATATCAAGTCTCCCCCTTTCCGATTCTCATCTCTCTTCTCCAGATTTCAACTCTTTCGTCTTTCTTTCTTTTTCTTTCTCTCACTTCTCAGGTGCTTCAATTTCGCCTCTCTTTCCGATTTTCCTTCTTTAACTCTCTTCACCCGCCTCTCTCTCTCTCTCGCTTTCTTACTTCTCGTCTTTTTGGGTCTCAAGTCCTTTTCCATTTTCAGATAATCATTCTCTCTTTAACTCTCTCTCACTCTCTTTCTCTTTACTTCTCTGTCTCTCACTTTTTTCTCTCTACTTCTCTCTCTTGTTGTATTCTAAGATATCAAGTCCTCATTTTCCGATTCTCATTCTCTCTTCAGCTCTCCCCCCCTCTCTCTTTCCTTCTTGTGTTTTCAAGCCCCCCCCCCTCATGCTTTTCATCCACTTTTTCTCTATTCTTCCCCTGTCTCTTCTCCGTAATCATAAATGGCGAGTTGTCAAAAAGAAATCGTTAAGTATCGTCCATAATTATCACCGTAATGGAACTGAATGCGGGAAGATGGATTAGACGATTTGTATTGGGAACATCTTCGAGACAGTGACATCATCACTTAGGATTAGGATTAGTTTGTTGGCCGGGAAGAAGAAGAAGAAGAGGAGGAGGAAGAAGAAGAAGTTGAAGAAGAAGAAGAAGAGGAGGAGGAAGAAGAAGAAGGAGAAGAAGAAGAAGGAGAAAAAGGAGAAGAAGAAGAAGAAGAAGAAGAAGAAGAAGAAATAGCAGAAGAAGAATTAGAAGAATTAGAAGAATAAGAAGAAGAAGAAGAAGAGGAAGAAGAAGAAGAAGGAGGAGGAGGAGACGAAGAAGAGGAAGAAGAAGAAGAAGAAGAAGAAGAAGAAGGAGAAAAAGGAGAAGAAGAAGAAAAAGAAGAAATAGCAGAAGAAGAAGAGGAAGAAAAAGAAGAAGAAATAGAAGAAGAAGAAGAAGAAGAAGAAGAAGAAATAGCAGAAGAAGAAGAAATAGCAGAAGAAGAAGAAATAGCAGAAGAAGAAGAAGAAAAAGAGGAAGAAGAAGAAGAAGGAGGAGGAGGAGGAGGAGGAGGAGAAGAAATGGCAGAAGAAGAAGAAGAAATAGAAGAAGAAGAAGAAGAAGAAGAAGAAGAAGAAGAAGAATTAGAAGAAGGAGGAGGAGGAGGAGAAGAAGAAATGACAGAAGAAGAAGAAGAAGAAGAGATAGCAGAAGAAGAAGAAGAAGAAGAAGAAGAAGAAGAAGAAGAAGAATGAGTTATAGAGAGGATGATAGAGAGAAAGGGATAGAGAGAAACTGACGACTAGAGAGAAAGAGTAGACGGCATTGATATAAAGAGGAGGCGTTGGAGTAATGGATCGCGGCTCGGATTGAACAATCGGAGAGCCGAGTTCGAATTCCTGTTGAATACGTTACATTTCTTTACGTGGGAAAGGTATAAATCCTCTTCTTCCCCAGCTATAGGTAAATTGCAGGACAAACCGGGTTCTATAGCCTTGGATAGCAACTGGTCTACTACAGAAAGAAATGGCAACCTACTACAGGAAAAAAATCAAAATGGTATATAATAGTTTGTTTAGCGGCATATCAACTTCACGGTGTAATGGATAGCGGCTCGGATTGAGGAATCGGAGACCCGAGTTCGTATTCCATTACATTTACTTACGTGCTAATACCCTTGGGAAAGGTATGAATTCACTTCTTCCCTCAGCTATTGGTAAATATCAGAACAGACTGGGTTATTTAGCCTTGGATGGCAACTGATCTACTGCAGAAAGAAATTGCAAACTACTGCTGGAAAAATCTGCCTCGTCAGTCATGTATCGAAAGATACATGATCGCCTAAGTATGTATCACGCATGGAACATAACTGACTGACTGACTTTCTAGTCGAATCCATTACATTTACTTACGTACTAATACCCTTGGGAAACGTATGAATTCACTCCCCCCCCCAGCTATTGGTAAATATCAGAACAGACTGGGTTCTATAGCCTTGGATGGCAACTGGTCTACTGCAGAAAGAAATGACAACCTACTGCGGGAAAAATCTGCCTCGTCAGTCATGTATCGAAAGATACATGATCGCCTAAGTATGTATCACGCATGGAACATAACTGACTGACTGACTTTCTAGTCGAATCCATTACATTTACTTACGTACTAATACCCTTGGGAAACGTATGAATTCACTCACCCCCCCCCCCCAGCTATTGGTAAATATCAGAACAGACTGGGTTCTATAGCCTTGGATGGCAACTGGTCTACTGCAGAAAGAAATGACAACCTACTGCGGGAAAAATCTGCCTCGTCAGTCATGTATCGAAAGATACATGATCGCCTAAGTATGTATCACGCATGGAACATAACTGACTGACTGACTTTCTAGTCGAATCCATTACATTTACTTACGTACTAATACCCTTGGGAAACGTATGAATTCACTCCCCCCCCCAGCTATTGGTAAATATCAGAACAGACTGGGTTCTATAGCCTTGGATGGCAACTGGTCTACTGCAGAAAGAAATGACAACCTACTGCGGGAAAAATCTGCCTCGTCAGTCATGTATCGAAAGATACATGATTGCCTAAGTATGTATCACGCATGGAACATAACTGACTGACTGACTTTCTAGTCGAATCCATTACATTTACTTACGTACTAATACCCTTGGGAAACGTATGAATTCACTCCCCCCCAGCTATTGGTAAATATCAGAACAGACTGGGTTCTATAGCCTTGGATGGCAACTGGTCTACTGCAGAAAGAAATGGCAACCTACTGCGGGAAAAATCTGCCTCGTCAGTCATGTATCGAAAGATACATGATCGCCTAAGCGTGTATCACGCATGGCATATAACTGACTTTCTAGTCGAATCCATTACATTCACTTTCGTGCTAATACGCTAGGGAAAGATATGAATCCTCTTCTTTCCCCTCCCCCAGCTATGGGTAAATAGCAGGACAAACCAGGTTCTATAGCCTTGGATAGCAACTAGTCTACCGCAGAAAGAAATGGTAACCTACTGCGGGAAAAATTTGTCTCGTCATAGAAAGACACATGATCGCCTAAGCGTGACGAGAAAGACGAAACCGAATGCAAATCTCGAGGAAGAAGAAATAGAATCCAATTGACGCGGAAGAGGAAGCCGACTGCGATTGACGTGGAAAAAGAAACAGGATGCACTTGACGAAGTAGACGACACAGAATGCGAATGACGAGGAAGAAGAAACAGAATGTAATTGACGACGAAGAAGAAACAGAAAGAAATTGACGAAAAAGAGGAAACCGGCTGCGATTGACGAGGAAGAATGCAATTGAGGATGAAGAGGAGACCGAATGCGGAGGACGAAACAGAATGCGAATGACGAGAAAGAAGAAACAGAATGCAATTGAAGACAAAAAGAAAACTGAATGTGATTGACGATGCATAAGAAACAGAATGCGAATGACGAGAAAGATGAAAACGAATGCGATTGACGATTAAGAAGGAACAGAATATGCTTGACGAAAGAAACAAATGCGATTGACGTGGAAGAAGAAACAAAATATGATTTGAGAAGAGGGGGAAACAGAATGCAGTTGACGAGGAAGAACAGAATGCAAGTAACGTAGAAGAGGAAACAGAAGGCGATTTGTGAGGAAAAAGAAACAGAATGCAATGGTTGAGGAAGAGGAAACTGATGTGACTCCCAATGAAGAAGAAACGGAATGCGATTGATGAGAAATCGGAAACCGAATGTGATTGACGATGAAAAAGAAACAGAACGCGATTGACGAAGAAGAGAAAACAATGCGATTGACGAGGAAGAAGAAACAGAATGTGATTGGCGAGGAAACAGAATGTAACTGACGCGGAAGAAGATACCGAATGCGATGGACAATGAAGAAGAAACTGAATGCAATTGACGTGAAAAAAGAAACAAAATGTGATTGACAATGAAGAGGAAATCGAATGCGTTTGACGATGAAGAAGAAACAGAATGTGGTTGTCGAGATTGACGAAACGGAATGCAATTGACGAACAAGAGGAAACCGAGTGTCATTGACGATGAAGAGGGATCAGATGCTTGACGACGAAGAAGAAACATAATGTAATTGAAGAGGAAAGGAAACCAAATGTGATTTACGCTGAAGAAGAAACAGAATGCGGTTGACGAGAAAGAGGAAACCGTATGCGATTGATGATGAAGAAGAAACAGAATGCAAGTGATGTGGACGTGGGAACAGAAAAGGAAACCGAATGTCATTGACGGTGAAGACGAAACAAAATGCATTTGACGAGGGAGGGAGACCGAATGCGACTCATAAGGAAAAAGAAACACAATGCAATTGACGAGGAAGAGGATACAGAAAGCAATTAGTTGACGAAGAAGACACAGAAGGCATTAAGAGGTGGTTCCACGCCCCTTAAAACCTCCCGATCAGAGCCCTTGCTGTCAGATGTATTTTATTGTCAGCATTTATACAAAGGGTGAGGAGTCTGGCACCCTTAACATGCGGCATGCAGGCCCACCGGTATGTGGACACGCCCTGGTGCCCATGAACCAAACCCCAGCTATGGGTTACATAGCTCCACTGCCTTGTGGAAATCTTCGGGAGAAGAAAAGGCTAAGGAGAAAACCCTACACAAATCCGGAGTGGAGCCCCTAAAGCGGATGGACGGCAACTCCTGCAGCCGCGTTGGTACAAAACTGTATTGGTTCATCCTCTCCTTTGGACTATGCTAGCAAGGCCGAGAGGGGGAACTAGACGTCCGGGCATCCCTAGTTCTCCATACATCCCACCCAGGCTCGTAGCGCACTGCGCTACTCCATCGTCTCTCGAGACGGACGGATGCCGAACGAACGAACGAATTCTTACAAAACATAATTTTCAATATATTTTCATACCAAAACAATTTGCAGTGCATTTTTATAGTAAAATAATTTGAACTTATGAAGTAAAATAATTTGGAAAGCATTTTATCGTAAACTCGCAATCGTTTTACATAATAAAATAGTTTTTAATGTCGTTGTGGGCAGAACTCGTTGCCGGTTACTGGGGTGCTCATCGACATTTCCTTCTGTATGAAATGAGTTCTATGTTGGACCTGAAGAGACGTCCGAGGCCGCCGCATGATAGGGTAGTAAGGTTCAAGGGATGGAGAGTTCTAGCTTTCGTTTGGACCCGCTTCGTCTTTTCTATTTGTCTTATGTTTTCGAAGGATGCTGCTTTTTCGTGGACTGCTCTTCTCCAGTTGATTCTTTCTCCAGCATCCGTCTCTCAGGTGTTTTTGAGCTGATCCTTCCACGTGATCTCTTGCCAGATGCGACCCCTAAGAAGAGGATTTTGGGGGTGAAGTCGCATGTTTGGCATTCGGATAACGAATTAATTAATCATTTTTATTTACTTGTCAATGTCAGATATTTGTGAATTCCAAAAATGTTAAATTATGCGTAACTTTGGTATGAACATGGAATTGGTGGTCCTAGCGACATTTCTTGTTTGTCGACGTTGGTGGAACTCGTTGCCGAATATTTGGGATGCTCATCGACATTTCCTTCTTTACGAAATGAGTGCTATGTTGGATCTGAAGAGACGTCCTCAGCCATCGTATGGTAGGCTAGGAAGGGTCAGAGGATGAAGAGCTCTGGCTTTTCTTCTGGGCTCTCTTCGTCTCTTCTATCTATCTTCGGGTGTTTTCGAAGGAAGTTGTTTTTTGTTTTTGTTTTTCGTGGTCTGCTCTTCTCCAATTGGTTCTTTCTGCAGCTTCCGTCTCCCAATTGACCGGATTGATTTCCGTCCTCGCCAAGGTATTTTTTGTGTGGGCTGCTTTTCTCCAATTGGTTCTTTCTACAGCTTCCGTCTCCCAATTGACCGGATTGATTTCCGTCCTCGCCAAGGTATTTTTTGCGTAGACTGCTTTTCTCCAATTGGTTCTTCCTGCAGCTTCCGTCTCCCAATTGACCGGATTGATTTCCGTCCTCGCCAAGGTATTTTTTGCGTAGACTGCTTTTCTCCAATTGGTTCTTCCTGCAGCTTCCGTCTCCCAATTGACCGGATTGATTTCCGTCCTCGCCAAGGTATTTTTTTTCGTGGGCTGCTTTTCTCCAATTGGTTCTTTCAGCAGCTTCCGTCTCCCAATTGACCGGATTGATTTTTCTTCTTTGCAAGGTGTGCTTGAGCTGATCCCTGAATCGAGAAGAGGATTTTTTTGGGTAGACGGAAGCCTGAAATTCGGGCAAGGTGTTCAGCCCATGAAGTCGGTGACATGTCATGGTGTTTTCTCGACTCTCCACCTTTGCGCGAATGAGGACTTCGTTGTTCGTGATCAGGTCCTGCCACACGTTCCGCTGGATTTAACGAAGTTTCATTTGATGGAATCCTTCAGGTTTGAGGCTGTCTATTTGTACACGAGAGTCGAGATTACAACACAGAAATTTCTAATTCAGATTCTTGATAATGCTATAATTGTAATTGTTCTGAGGTTATTGACAACATTCACTTGTTATAAGATTGGTTGTTTCATATCTTTCCCCACTCGGCGATATTTGCTAATTTATTGAGTTCTGGCTTTGATGTTGTATTTGTTAGTATTATTGGTAATAATAATAATAATAATAATAATAATAATAATAATAATAATTATTATTATTATTATTATTATTATTATTATTATTATTATTCAAAATACAAGGATCTTGAAGAGAAAATCTCAGGAATCTGGCGTATGAGGACATCAATACTACCAGTTGTAGTTTGGAGCCCTCGAATTGATTGGAAAAAGTTCTAGTAAACTCAATGAAGCGATTTCTGGTAACCCATACATTAAAGAAATATAAAAAATTACTTCATACATTACGAAGAGCTTTATCTATGCAAAATGAGTGTGGTCTTAGTTTTTTTTTTTTTGTTTTCTTTAGTTTTTTATTACAAAAATGATCAGCAGAAAATGTCATGAAGCCATTTCTAAACTTAAGTCTCTGATTGGGACCCGGAA
Organism: Acanthosepion esculentum; assembly: GCA_964036315.1. Taxonomy (NCBI): domain Eukaryota; kingdom Metazoa; phylum Mollusca; class Cephalopoda; order Sepiida; family Sepiidae; genus Acanthosepion; species Acanthosepion esculentum. The sequence continues at coordinate 14,011,172 of OZ038510.1, forward strand.
GGAAATGTGTATACAACAGAAATGAAAGGAAATAATAATAAATATAAAATGATCAGTGGAAAATGTCATGAAGCCATTTCTGACCTTAGGTCTCTGGTTGGGACACAGAAGGAAATGTGTATACAACAGAAATGAAAGGAAATAATAATAAATATAAAATGATCAGTGGAAAATGTCATGAATCCATTTCTGACCTTAGGTCTCTGGTTGGGACCCGGAAGGAAATGTGTATACAAGAGAAATGAAAGGAAACAACAATAAATATAAAATGATCAGTGGAAAATGTCATGAAGCCATTTCTGACATTAGGTCTCTGGTTTGGACCCAGAAGGAAATGTGTATACAACAGAAATGAAAGGAAATAATAATAAATATAAAATGATCAGTGGAAAATGTCATGAACCCATTTCTGACTTTAGGTCTCTGGTTGAGACCCGGAAGGAAATGTGTATACAAGAGAAATGAAAGGAAACAACAATAAATATAAAATGATCAATGGAAAATGTCATGAAGCCATTTCTGACATTAGGTCTCTGGTTGGGACACAGAAGGAAATGTGTATACAACAGAAATGAAAGGAAATAATAATAAATATAAATTGATCAGTGGAAAATGTCATGAAGCCATTTCTGACCTTAGGACTCTGGTTGCGACCCGGAAGGAAATGTGTATACAACAGAAATCATAGGAAATAATAATAAATATAAAATGATCAGTGGAAAATGTCATGAAGCCATTTGTGAGCTTAGGTCTATGGTTGGGACCCAGAAGGAAATGTGTATATAAGATAAATCGAAGGAAACAACAATAAATATAAAATGATCAGTAGAAAATGTCATGAAACCATTTCTGACCTCAGCTCTCTTGTTGGGACCCAGAAAAAAATGTGTATACAACAGAAATGAAAGGAAATAATAATAAATATATAATGATAAGTGGGAAATGTCATGAAGCCATTTCTGACCTTAGGTCTCTGGTTGGGACCCGGAAGGAAATGTGTATATAACAGAAATGAAAAGAAATAATAATAAATATAAAATGATCAGTGGAAAATGTCATGAATCCATTTCTGACCTTAGGTCTTTGGTTGGGACCCGGAAGAAAATGTGTATACAAGAGAAATGAAAGGAAACAACAATAAATATAAAATGATCAGTGGAAAATGTCATGAAGCCATTTGTGACATTAGGTCTCTGGTTGGGACCCGGAAGAAAATGTGTATACAACAGAAATGAAAGGAAATAATAATAAATATAAATTGATCAGTGGAAAATGTCATGAAGCCATTTCTGACCTTAGGTCTCTGGTTGAGACCCGGAAGGAAATGTGTATACAACAGAAATCATAGGAAATAATAATAAATATAAAATGATCAGTGGAAAATGTCATGAAGCCATTTCTGACCTTAGGTCTCTGGTTGGGACCCAGAAGAAAATGTGTATACAAGAGAAATGAAAGGAAACAACAATAAATATAAAATGATCAGTGGAAAATGTCATGAAGCCATTTCTGACATTAGGTCTCTGGTTGGGACCCAGAAGGAAATCTGTATACAACAGAAATGAAAGGAAATAATAATAAATATAAAATGATCAGTGGAAAATGTCATGAATCCATTTCTGACCTTAGGTCTCTGGTTGGGACCCGGAAGAAAATGTGTATACAAGAGAAATGAAAGGAAACAACAATAAATATAAAATGATCAGTGGAAAATGTCATGAAGCCATTTCTGACATTAGGTCTCTGGTTGGGACCCAGAAGGAAATGTGTATACAACAGAAATGAAAGGAAATAATAATAAATATAAAATGATCAGTGGAAAATGTCATGAATCCATTTCTGACCTTAGGTCTTTGGTTGGGACCCAGAAGAAAATGTGTATACAAGAGAAATGAAAGGAAACAACAATAAATATAAAATGATCAGTGGAAAATGTCATGAAGCCATTTCTAACATTAGGTCTCTGGTTGGGACCCGGAAGAAAATGTGTATACAACAGAAATGAAAGGAAATAATAATAAATATAAAATGATCAGTGGAAAATGTCATGAATCCATTTCTGACCTTAGGTCTTTGGTTGAAACCTCCAAAAAAATGTGTATACAAGAGAAATGAAAGGAAACAACAATAAATATAAAATGATCAGTGGAAAATGTCATGAAGCCATTTCTGACATTAGGTCTCTGGTTGGGACCCAGAAGAAAATGTGTATACAACAGAAATGAAAGGAAATAATAATAAATATAAATTGATCAGTGGAAAATGTCATGAAGCCATTTCTGACCTTAGGTCTCTGGTTGAGACCCGGAAGGAAATGTGTATACAACAGAAATCATAGGAAATAATAATAAATATAAAATGATCAGTGGAAAATGTCATGAAGCCATTTGTGAGCTTAGGTCTCTGGTTGGGACCCGGAAGGAAATGTGTATACAACAGAAATGAAAGGAAATAATAATATATATAAAATGATCAGTGGAAAAAATCATGTAGCCATTTCTGACCTTAGGTCTCTGGTTGGGACGCAGAAGGAAATGTGTATACAACAGAAATGAAAGGAAATAATAATAAATATAAAATGATCAGTGGAAAATGTCATGAATCGATTTCTGACCTTAGGTCTCTGGTTGGGACCCAGAAGGAAATGTGTATACAAGATAAATCAAAGGAAACAACAATAAATATAAAAAGATCAGTAGAAAATGTCATGAAACCATTTCTGACCTTAGGTCTCTGGTTGGGACCCAGAAAAAAATGTGTATACAACAGAAATCAAAGGAAATAATAATAAATATAAAATGATCAGTGGAAAATGTCATGAAGGCATCTCTGACCTTAGGTCTCTGGTTGGGACCAGGAAGGAAATGAGTATACAACAGAAATGAAAGGAAATAATAATAAATATAAAATGATCAGTGGAAAATGTCATGAAGCCATTTGTGACCTTAGGTCTCTGGTTGGGACCCAGAAGGAAATGTGTATACAAGAGAAATGAAAGGAAACAACAATAAATATAAAATGATCAATGGAAAAGGTCATGAAGCCATTTCTGACCTTAGGTCTCTGGTTGGGACCCAGAAGGAAATGTGTATACAACAGAAATAAAGGAAATAATAATAAATATAAAATGATCAGTGGAAAATGTCATGTAGCCATTTCTGACCTTAGGTCTCTGGTTGGGACCCGGAAGGAAATGTGTATACAACAGAAATGAAAGGAAATAATAATAAATATAAAATGATCAGTGGAAAATGTCATGAATCGATTTCTGACATTAGGTCTCTGGTTGGGACCCGGAAGGAAATGTGTATACAAGACAAATGAAAGGAAACAACAATAAATATAAAATGATCAGTGGAAAATATCATGAAGCCATTTCTGACATTAGGTCTCTGGTTGGGGCCCAGAAGGAAATGTGTATACAACAGAAATGAAAGGAAATAATAATAAATATAAAATGATCAGTGGAAAATGTCATGAATCCATTTCTGACCTTAGCTCTTTGGTTGGGACCCGGAAGAAAATGTGTATACAAGAGAAATGAAAGGAAACAACAATAAATATAAAATGATCAGTGGAAAATGTCATGAAGCCATTTCTGACCTTAGGCCTCTGGTTGGGACCCGGAAGGAAATGTGTATACAAGAGAAATCAAAGGAAACAATAATAAATATAAAATTATCTGTGGAAAATGTCATGAAGCCATTTCTGACCTTAGGTCTCTGATTGGGACCCGGAAGTTAATATGTATACAACAAAACTCAATGTAACCAATACTACTACTAATAATAATAATAATTCGTTCGGTGTGTTTAACGTTTTAACCGAGCCATTATTATTATCATTATTATGATTATTATTATTATTATTTACAGTAAACAATAAAATAACAACAAAATATCTTATTTGTTATCAAAAGGAGAGCCCAACATACAAATTACGTATTGATGGTACCAAAATCAAACAAGTGCATCAATTTAAATATCAGGAAAGTATTTTATCAGATTTCGGAAAGTGCGACACCGCAATCCGAAGCCGTATTTAGTATAGCGAAAGATGGCTTTCAAAAGCTAAGCAAAGTATTAAGAAGCAGAAAAAAACTTTGTTAGAAACAGAGAAAAGTGTACTGAACTGTTACGTAATATCAGTCCTCCTATATGGCAGTGAATCCTGCTGAGAACCGGACACAAACTTATGAAGTTTGATAGAAAATGGGAATCAATAAGGACACTTATACTTGACATCAGATAGAGACAATTGAAATCACTACAGCACATGATGAGGAAAGAGGGCTTGGAAAATTTGATACTCACAGGACAGACTGAAAGCAAGAAGAACAGAGAAAAATAACACAAACTACCAAGCGAGTTTGTGTAAAGGGAAGACAGATGGCGATTGATGTTGCATTTAATTTTTTTGAAGATTGCCGGTGGCACGGAAGCAAGAAACTGGAATAGAGTTCGACAAGCGATAAGTCCGAGAAAAAGAAACTATTACAATTGAACTTATGGTTACATAGCGCTATATCAACTGTAAAACGATGCGATCTATTTGCCAATCTAGTAGTACGCTTAAATTCAGGTGGTCGGGGGACCAAGAAGGAGAGCGATATTTATTTCCGCTTATTTACAGAAAATGTGGCACAAGGCCAAAAATGGGGAATGTGGAAAAGGACAGTCTTAAATTTAAACTTAGCTAGCCACAAACACTGGCCCAAACATACCACAATATTCCTAATACCAAAACTACACATTCTTACTTACCTTTCTTACTGCATCCACCATAATACCACATTGTCTCTATGAAAATCCTAACTTGTCCCCATATGTACGATTCATTGTCTGTGGGGGGAGGGGAATAAAACAATAAATTTAAAACTAGCTACAATGAGTATTTACAATATGAATAAGACCAAAGAAAGCTGATTAGAACAATTGTTATGAAAATATTTATAGAAAAAAATTTTATAGAGAAAATATGGCAGTAATATTCAATGAATAGACGAATAGTAAATTTATAAATGTATAAAATGGATCCTTTTTGGGATTTTGTCGAGAATCTTGAGATATAGCCATTTTCATTCCCAGATTGAACTCAACAGTTGCTGTACTTACTGCACTGCGAATCAACCTTGCTTAAGCATTATGCGCCATTAAGGGCTCGGGTTTATATATTCATATAGACTATAGAAAATCCATTTAAACAATTGCCAGGCTGATCGCATCGTCACGGAAGGCGGCTTTTGCGACCGGCTAGTTCCATGCCCGCGTCACGGCATTTGAAACATCTACCTTCATATTCGTTATATGTTCAGCTTCCCGTATCGTGGTCTGTCCGCAGGAGTTTGTTTTCTACACGCCATCATTATCAGTTATGCGCATACAGACATAAAATCGTATAAATATTTCTTTATGAAATATCAAATATCAAACAACCTTTGTTCATATTTCCTGACATATCGAATTCGAAAACGTGACAGTAAATGGATTGTCGTCACGAAAGACTTTCTGTTGCCATCGTTACGAATTTTTGTTTGTGAACCTGAAGCATGTCTCATTTCATAAATACAGAACTGATATGTATCTGGGGATTTTGTAAGATTACGTTAGTCTGACATGAGGCTATTATTATGGAGCTGTAACATTATGTAATAAACGTCTGATAAGAATACGAGACAAAATCTTTTATATGCAAAATGTCTGGGCGCGTCGACGTGATGTCATTATTAGCAGTCTTGTCTCGCTAGAATAAATACGACTGAGCAGTGTGATCGATCTTCATTGGGTGCCCCATACTTTCGGCCTTGTGCCAACAATAAGTTGATTGTTTAACAGCCATTTAACTTGATAACTGAGTCCACCCATATAATGAAAACCCGCGTAAATAGGGAAAAATGGCGATTTTTACTGGTTTCTTTCTTATTTTTCGTTGATCTTTCAACCAATTTTCATAAAACTTAACAATTGCTTTATAAATGTATCCTCTTTTACATCCCTGGTAGCACACTGAAAAATTGAATTTCAAAAACTCCAAAATAATTATGGTCTGAAGTGGGTCTTCATGTTGCCTGTTTTACTCATTCATGTCCTCGGCAAACTTCGATTGAATAAATACAGACGACTTCTGTTATATCAGTAACTGCATTAATTCAAAATGTTTTTAAGTAAAGTAATTGAAGAAGATAGACTCTGTTACATCTAAACATGATGCTGTTTTTGCTCCATTCAAATTGAACGCTTTTTCTGATCGATCAGCTGGGTATAGCTGCTAGTAGTTTTATAATCTGATGTCCATAAAATTATAAAGTTATGTAAAATAATTGCTAACAACTGTTTCTTCTTTTGCAATATACGTTTCCATGAGCAAAAATTCCTCTTACCTATGGGGTCACCTATTAATATCCGGTCCATTTAAACATATCATACCTAAAAGCTCCACTTACCGAAGAAACAGAAGTGACCTTCATTTATTATATCCTTACAAAATAAATTAGTTCCACGTGCCATGTTTAATGGATGTCAGTTATCAGTTATCTCCTCTTAATTCCCCTCTCCAAGTTCTCCAATGCCTTAGCCGGGTATTGAACTCATACTCTTTGGGTCCTGTCACTGGATCTAACTAACGCCTGTCCCTAAGGACACATGGCACAGTGTATAAAGGCGTTAGTTAGATCTAGTGACAGGACCCAAAGAGTGTGAGTTCAATACCTGGTTACGGCAGTGGAGAACATTCAGAGGGAAATTAACAGGAGATAACTGATAACTGACATCCATTAAACATGGCACGTGGAACTAGAACAGTCTACGCCAGTGAGCGAAATAAAGGGTTCAGTTCGACATTCCAACTACCTGAAGAAGGCCGGAGCGTATAACGGCCGAAACGTTGTAATGAATATGGTGACAAAGATGAGGACAATAGTCCGAATAATGTAAATAATGTACATAATACCTCATCTCAGAAATATAGACAGATAATAAACATAAAAATGTCTTAAGATAGATAGATAGATAGATAGATAGATAGATAGATAGATAGATAGATAGATAGATAGATAGATATGGCGATCATGGTTGTAATGAACCAACTCAGTAAAACTAAAATCAGGTTTTGTTTCTGGAAACAAGCACAAACAATAGTTTAACATATTTAAATTCTTTCTATTTCACAAGAATGTATAGGAGTTCACAGATAATAAATAAAAGAAATTTATAGAGAACCATGATCGCCAACGTTCTGAAGGGAGATAGCCTTTTTCTTTGCCTTCTACTTACCTACATACGAGTGAGTTTGAATGATTGTCTAAACGTAAATCTCTTTTATGTTCGTAGATATCGGCTTTCAGATTTCATAATATCTCGCCAATATAATGTTTTTACATTGATAAGTACCGACATCTGAATTGGTGTTGGATTTATTTATAGCATTTCTAACAACAGCAACACAAATTTCATAGCGGTACCTTCTAACACACTTTCTACAAAACTTGTAAATAAAATAGTTATCCCTACTTACCGCCATGTCCAAGACAATTAGAGATATAGTTAGCAAGATATATATATATATATATATATATATATATATATATATATATATATATATATATATATATATATATATATATATATAGGAAGAAATATAGTCTTAAAGTGTGCTATATTTATGGGAAAAAGTGCTCAATATCAGAGATAGAGCGTGTGTAAATATAAAAGTGAAAGTTAGAAGTTAACACTGAGAGGCGACAGTCTGTTTCATGCTAGATGCAATCGTCAGGCAATTCATTGCATCTAGCATGAAACAGACTGTTGCCTCTCTCTCTCTCTCTCTCTCTCTCTATATATATATATATATATATATATATATATATATATATATATATATATATATGTATGTGTGTGTATATATATATATATGTACGAGGTCTAATAAAAAAATTATTGAGACTGGTGGTACAAAAAGAAAACTACAACATATATCAATTCGGCATTTAATCTCCTTTGAAGTAGTCCCCTTCCGAAGCCATACACTTTATCTAGCGTCGTTTCCATCGATGAAAGCATTCCAGCAACTTTAGGGATTGCGTGCCTTGTCACATTCTCTTGTATTTCCTCGGCGTCTTGAAATCGTGTTACTTTCGAGTAGCATTTGATTTTAGAAGTAAAAAAAAATCTCAAGGGGTTGGGTGGAATTGGAGAATATGGTGGTTGTCGGACCTGGGCGGGAACGTCGTGTTTTGCCAAAACCGCTTCACAAGCCATGGTCACTGAAAGAAAGACTGTGGTGTGATAAAACTACTACACTCTACAGTACACGCTCTCCTTCCAAGCACTGCTATAAACAATGTGAAACAAACGGGTGTGAGCGAAAAACATTATAACTTCGCGGGTAAACGCGGCACAGTTCAAGGTCAATCTGCGCCAAGCGGCTTCACTCTGTTCTGTTACCATAGCAACAGTTCCGATATGTTTTTTTTATAAATCCTTGTATATACGAAATAGAAAGCGGGGGGGAGAGAGAAATAAATTGATGTACGTGTACGTGTGTGTGCGTGTGTGTGTGTGTGTGTGTGTGTGTGTGTGTGTATGTGTAGAGATACGCCTGTGTCTTTTTCGGACTACGTGAATTTCTTTACACTGAAAAACGGTCAAATTTTTTCATTTTTTATTTTATTCATTTATTTATTCATTTTTCGTCGTCTGTAAATTCTCGCGGCTTCCGAGCCGATCTGGGGTTTGAGAAAATTTATCGCTACAATTAAATTATAGTTCTGCCTGCCTATTTCTCCGTTAACTGGTAAGTTAGCACGTGCTTTAATCCCCCCCCCCCACCGCGCCATTACCTTAGATAAATAATGGATCTTTCCGTTTTTTATTGCGAGAAAAGACGGAAGGAAATAATATATCAGAGACTCTGCTCGGCATTAATCAGAAAAGAAGCCATGCATAATAAGAAAGAAAGAAAGAAAGAAAGAAAGAAAGAAAGAAAGAAAGAAGGAAGGAAGGAAGAAAGGAAGAAATATTTGTATATATAAATATTTGTAGCCTTTTTCTTCTTTGAATAATGACTTACATTCTTCATACTTATGGTTGTTATTTCCATCTTTGCTTAAAGATGTTAAGCTCAGATATTTACCAATGAAAGGAGTGACATTCCACGGGTGTTTTATAGTGAAATGTCTTATTCAGTCATCAAATTAAGAATTGTGCTTCACCAGAAATTTTAATCGGGAAAACCATGAAATTTTAATGAATTCTGCTAGTTAAATTTAATTATAATGGTAATAATAATAATGATGATGATGATGATGATGATGATGATGATGATGATGATGATGATGCTGATGATGGTGGTGGTGGTGGTTATTCAATTTCCGGTTACTTATTATGTAGATCAGGGGTCGGCAACCATTTGGAGAGAGCGGAACAGAAAGCTATGCAGTGTCTCGGAGGAAGGCTCAGTCAGTTATGTGCCATGCTAGATACACGCTTAGGCGATCATGTATCTTTCGATACATGACTGACGAGGCAGATTTTTTTTCTGCAGGAGGTTGCCATTTCTTTCTGTGGTAGACCAGTTACCATTCAAGGCTATAGAACCCGTTCTGTCCTGCTATTTTACCCATAGCTGGGAGGGGGGGAGAAAAAGAGAATTCATACCTTTCCCAAGGGTATTAGCACGTAGGTGAATGTTGTTGCTCATGATGACGGTAGTCTTTGAGTATAGAATCCAGAGGCTGGCAGTGAATATTTCGAAGATAGTAGGGAAGCGTAGTTCAGGTTAGCAGTGGATATCTCGTTTCAGTAGCAGAGCGTAGTTCTTCCTTCTGTTCTGGTCATCTTTTGTTCTGACAGGTTGGCATTGGACATTCGAAGAGAGTAACCAAAATGACCCCCTTTATACAAGACGGATTGAATATTTTACGCCTCCTGATTGGTTAATCTTCTTTTCAGGAACTATAAAGTGAATCAAGTCATTTGGGTTTGCTCACTAGTACGCAAAAATTGTAACAAATGTAATGGATTCGACTGAAACGTCAGTCAGTCAATTATGTGTCATGCGTGATACACGCTTAGGCGATCATGTATCTTTCGATACATGACTGACGAGGCAGATTTTTTTCCCGTTGCCATTTCTTTTTTGCGGTAGACCAATTATCATCCAAGGCTATAGAACTCGGTCTGTCCTGCTATTTACCCATAGCTGGCGGCGAGAGAAGAAGAGGATTCATACCTTTCCCAAGGGTATTATTAGCATGTAAGTGAATGTAATGGATCTGACTGAAATTCAGACTCGGCTCTCCGATGATAGCAAATTTACTATAATGAATTGTTTCAACATCAGGCTGCCTTGGTCTGGAGGTTTAAAGAAAATAAACCAACAAAGTTAATGTTATATTATTTAAACAAGGTTCCTTATTTTATTGCAGCAATAACAGGATAGCAATAAGCACAAACAATTAAAAAGAAATGAAAATTCCTTACTAAGGTTATATTCGAGGGCCGGACAAAAATCCATCACAGGTTGGATGTAGCCGGGGGTTGCCGACCACTGATGTAGATAGTTTTTTCTCTGTTCAAGGTTTTTTTAAAATCATTTCATCCTAAGCCACTAAGACGCAATGGGTTGCAACAATAAGAATGTGAGAAAAAGTAAAACGTTATTAAGGAGAGGGAAAATACAAGAACAGGAATTAAGAAGACAGTAGATAACGATTGACGTTACATTTAAATTTATGCAGATCAAAGTTGACCGGAAGAGAGTTCCACCAGTGCGAGAGAAGAAACTATTAGCATAGAACTTACGGCTTCATCTAGCCAGCTCAACTGTAAATTGATGAGATCTTAACGCTTAAATGAAAAAACTCTAGGTTCCATAGCGAAGAGCTCATTCAAACAATTACAATAAGATTATTTATAGAAAAGATATAGACAGGCAACGTTACGGCGGTGGGAAAGTGAGTGGAGCTGAGAGGGCAGGTCAGGACCAATAATATTGCAGATTCTTCTTTGGATCTTATCAAGCAACTCAAAGTAAATATCAGGGGCACTGGACCATATGTGGCAGCAATATTCTAGGAATGGACGAATGGTAGACTTATAGAAATGTAGGATAGATTCTGGAGATAAAAATTGTCACACCTTACATAGTAAACCGACTTTCTTATCGGCTGACCTAGCAATGGATTCCACTTCATATCAGCAGAGATCGTGATCCCGAGAAGGAGATTAGCAATAGTCATGCTAATGGAAGGCCGGGGGGGGGGGGGTTTCTCAGATGATTAATGGAGAGAAGTTTACTTTTGGAGGCATTAAAATGAACAAGCCATCTTTTGCCCCAGTTAACTACGGATTTTAAGTCGTTTTGAACATCGGCTGCCATATTGACCTTGTCAGACTGATAGGCCTTACTTAGTTACAGCTAGTCATTTCAACTGTAAAATGATGAGACCTAACTGCCAATCTAGTACTCCGCTCATATTCGTAAATCTAGGTACCAAAGAAGAAAGCTCATCAGAAAGGAATAAAATTTAAAAAACAAATGGCTAAATAAATTCTATTTTCCAGTCGAAAACAAACAGCTCTCACTGTAAGCACTTTTTATTTTATTAAACTAAATTAGCTCTCCTTAATTTAATAAATTTCTCTGTTTTTGTTTACCACAGACAAATATTGCGACAATCGGTAGCGAATAACGTGAATTGAACTGGAAAAGTCCGTTCAGAAGAGTAAAAACAAAATGTCTGACAACAACAGAGAATTAACTTAGCTTTCAAAGTTTGCTTTCATACTGTTTATTCATTAAGCTTCAAACTGTGTGATAATATCTTTTCAAAACGAGAAACAATAGCACGCCCTACAAAAGAACTTGTATTTACAAACTTTTAATAAACAATATTACCAACGTATAGCGTTATGTTATTAACATCTGACAAGAATACCAGACTATATTTTTCATACGTAAAGATATTGTTTAGAACTCAATCAAATTAACATCGGCCGAATCGAGGGTATGTGGTTTCGGGGATATTAAACGTTCGATCTTATCACGACGATCTGAGATACCCACATCGTCGGTCGAGAATTTATATAACTTCCTGTCATCCGGTTGTCTTGTATATATATATATATATATATATATATATATATATAAGTGAACATTGAAGTCAACACTCAGAGGCGACAGGCTGTTTCATGCTAGACGATTGCGTCTAGCATGAAACAGCCTGTCGCCTCTGCGTGTTGACTTCAATGTTCGCTTTTATATTTATATAAGCTCTATCTCTAATATTGAGCAATTCATCCAATAAATATAGCACACATTAAAACTATATATATATTCCGATATCTATCTATCTATCTATCTATCTATCTATCTATCTATCTATCTATCTATCTATCTATCTATTTAGTCTGCGTTAATAACATCGATAAAGCAATGTCCCAGCATAACAATATTATATTAAATAAATATATTTCCATCATAAACAACGATATTTGTTTTTAAAAATAAATGCAATTGTCGAAAAAATATATGTCCTTTAAACGGCCAATGTATGACTGAAAATATTGTATACTGAGCTAGCATACATTCCGGTATCGATGTTAAATTTTATTTTGGTTCCACTGAAAATGCTTGGAAATTTCGTTTATACCATCATCGAATAACTTTAGGCAATATAAAATACAAAAACTGCACACCAAATATTTCTGACGAATAAAGAATGGTGGTAATTCACCTAATTTATCTGGGATAATATAAGAAGAGCCAAATCTTACAACGGGAAAGGGAATAGTTGTAATTTATGCCTTGTTGAAAAATTAGTTATCATAAAATACTTAAATAACCCTATCTCATTAAAAAAGAGAAATGAATTGATGGTTACATGTAGACATAAAATAAATATCTGCTTAAATACGTTGATCCAGATTCATTTTTAATATAAATTACGTTTTTAAGAACAAGTAATCTCCCTTTTGGCTTAATAAAAAATATAAAAGTTAATATTCACAACTCAAATATATATTTTTTACATATATATATATATATATATATATATATATATATATATATATATATATATATATATATATATATATATATATAAATCCTGTTCATTTTAAATGCGAAATATATTTTTAAATTAAAAATCTGTAATCCCAATATAATATATAACTGCGACAACATTGCAAAACACAGATATTTTTATTAAAATTTAAATTACGCAACGATCAGTTTATACTCAGCAACTGAAGATTGCGTTGTGCATGAAACTCAAATTCGTGCTATCAGTGTGGGATAATACATATATATATATATATATATATATATATATGATTATTTAATCGAAAATTATAACATAAATATGTTATAAAGTCACTACAAAAATAGCCGTTTTGTTTCAACACTTCTAGTGTCTTAACAAGTGATGATGTTGAATGTAGAATAAAAACCCTTTATTCTACATTCAACATCATCACTTGATAAGGCACTAGAAGTGTTGAAACAAAATGGCTATTTTTGTAGTGATTTTATAACATATTTATGTTATAATTTTCGAATAAATAATTATATATATCATGTGTGACGTCATATCAATGCGATATTTTGCTGCCTGCGTTTCATATGCACGATCCAATCGCTGCATCGCAATCTTCCATGCAAACAAAACAAACTGTAATTGTTGCAATGTCGGCATAACCATTCTAAAACAAAAATTACCATCTTTTTTCAAATATAATTTATTATTTAATTTATTGTAATGTACTTGTAATCTCTGATGATGGCTTATGTAAGCCGAAAGCTTAGACAGGATTAACAATAAAAACATGTATCAACATAGTGTTTTTCTTTCGTGTTTCAGTGATAATGCTAAAAAGCTTATTCGACAATATGAAAGGAATTTACTTAAAATAAATATACTAAACTTGTCTATATTATTTAATGAAACATGCATTAATTTATATATCTATATCTATCTATCTATCTATCTATCTATCTTTATATATTTATATATATATATATATATATATATATGTATATATATATATATATATATATATATATATATATATATATATATATATAATGTGCATATATAAATATTATATAAATTACGTGTTTTAGATGCTACAAAAAATTAACGTTTTTCTTCATATATCAAACTTTGAGCATCGGCTACATCTCTAGCATCTTGGAATTGCCTGGTGTATAAAGTTCCCATGCTCACAGGCAAAAGTTACCGGCCGCCTGATGATACCGTGAAAACGCATGAAACTGGCAGTCGTTCTCGGTCACTGCAAAGTGGAAATTGAACTATATATATGTATATATATATATATATATATATATATATATATATATATATATATATACATACAGCAAAAAACAAAAAATACCTCAACATAGATATAATATATTTCAAGACGTTCTGTATACGGCTATCATCAGTCTCTAAGAGTTTGTCTCGGAACATTGTTTTAAATTTATTTTTAATGTCATCCCTCCTCTCGTAGACGCCTTGTAGATTTATGTTAGCATTTGGTGGGGGTGTAAGATATCGTATCCCACGGGAAGCGGTCTGGGGTTGGTGTTTATTTATGGCCAGGTCTTGTTGTTTGTAGTTTAATATCAGTTCCTAATATGTGGTGTTTCTTATAAAAAGCCTCGGTATGTGTGGGTGATGGACAGATTAAAGTTGTTCCAACGAGAGAAAGGTGAATATTTTAAAGAGCAAATGGAAAATATAGTATAATATATATTTTAAAAGAATTAAATAAATAAATAATCCACATTATAACCATTGTTTCTCTTTAACACACACACACACACACACACACACACACACACACACATATATATATATATATATATATATATATATATATATATATATGGAGTTTATATATAATATGTACATTAAACCTCTGCCAATTAACATGGCATATACATTTTCCTGTGTATCCATAGCAGACTCTTTTAGGAGCTGCTTATTTTCTTCTTCGACTTCTCCTTCTGATATATATATATATATATATATATATATATATATATATATATATATATATGTGTGTGTGTGTGTGTGTGTGTGTGTGTGTGTATTTGTATATATATATATATATATATATATATATATATATATATATATATATATATATAATTTGTCAATATTTGTGTTTGCAGACTCTTCACTACAAATTACTACATGACTACAGCGACCAGCATTGACGTCATCCTCCGACTACCTTACTATCATACATTAAAAAACATGAAACTTGAGTAACCATTGGATATTGTGTCCTTGATGTAGAATACGTGATTGTCGACGAGATTAATGGATCAGATTTTGACAAAAGATAAACTCACCAATTGTGGCTCTCCGTATTTTTTATTTATTGAATACTTGTAGAGCTTTGTTATGAACATATGCCAACTAAAAACTAGCTGGTTTCGTCTTTCTACTCCCTTAATATCACATGCATAAGTGTATTATGCCACTATTTATTTTTGGTTGTAGATCGCCTTCTAAACGTGAAATACGAGATAATACAGGATTTGCGAGACTCTTTTAGAGAATCATAATTTGTGACTAATTATCTAAAACATTTATTTATAATCTTCTTTAAAAAGATCTGGTTACTACTACAAGACTACTACTGCCCCAGATATCATACTCCTACTACCTTACTATTAAAAGTTTATAGAAGCCTAGAACGAGACTTATGCATTGTATCAATGATCTTCCTGATGTCATCAGTTCCCCCAATAGGTATTTATGCAGATGACACTACCATTTACTCCTCTCTCAATAGCAAATCCGTCAGAGCTGATATAGTAAATCTGGCTGCTGCCCTTAAAAAGGTCCCCCAATCAGTGGTTAACTGGGGCAAGAAATGTCAAGTAAATTTTAACGCTTCCAAAACAAATCTGCTCTCATTTAACTGTCATAGAGAGAAATTTTCTGCCTGCCATCAGCATGTCTGACGCTAGACTCCTGGAGAGCAACACATTGCGCCTTCTTGGCCTCACGTTTTCAAATGACTTGAAGTGGAGCGACTACATGAAATCAACAGCTGTATCTACTGCAAGGAAAGTTGGGTCACTGTGTCGTGTCAGAAAATATTTTTCGTCAGAGTCCATCTTGCACATTTACAAATCTACCATTCGCCCATGCATTGAATACTTCTGCCATATCTGCTCTGGTGCTTCTGCTATTCAAATAACTCAGTGTATGGGTCACTTATAACCAACTTAGTATAGCAGATAGGGAAAATGAACATAGAATATGCTGCACTAGGGATAGTTTTGCATAACACCACACATTGCTACTAAACCAAAACATTAATCTAAAAACTCGAGTTATGTCTCATCAAATCGAAACTTACAAAGAGAAATAATGCATAACGTCAAACCTGTTCGGAAACATCTAAAGTAGCAGTTGTATATTGTTGCTTTCTCAGATTAATGATTAAAAATGGTTTTCAGCCAACGAAGCCTGATCAGATTGCGAATTTCATATGGATGTCATCCAAGGAGCCAAATCTGTTCAGAAATATCTAAACTACCGGCTGTATACAACCGTTTTCTCAGATCAATGATTAAAAATGGTTTTGAGTGAGTAAATCCTGTGGTTCTTGGCAAAGACAATCCTTCTTTGAAAAAATATTCTTAACAAACAAAACGGCTTTCATTTAACCAACATAGAGATTTTTCTGCCTGCCATCAGCATGTCTGACGTTAGACTCCTGGAGAGCAACACACTGCGCCTTCTTGGCCTCACGTTTTCAAATGATTTGAAGTGGAACACAACATCGAATCAACAGCTGCATCTACTGTAAGGAAATTTGGGTCACTGTACCGTGCCAGAATTTTTTTTCTCGTCAGAATGAATCTTGCACATTTACAAATCTACGATTCGTTCGTGCATTGAATACTGCTGCCATATCTGGTCTGCTGCTCCTGCTCGAGGTTCTTGACAAAATCCAAAGAACGATTTGTAATGGAATCTATCTTGACCTGGCATCTCAACTTCAGTCAAATTCTCACCGACGTGATCTGGCTTCCCTCTGTCTTTTCTACAAATATTTTCATGGCAACTGCTCTGGCAAGCTTTTTTTCCGTTAATAAAATAATAAATTGTATAAATAAATCTTGCACATTTACAAATCTACCGCTCGTTCGTGCATTGAATACTGTTGCCATATCTTATCTGCTGCTCCTGCTATTCATCTCGAGGTTCTTGACAAAATCCAAAGAAGGATCTGCAATGTAATAGATCCTGACTTGGCATCTCGACTTCAGTCACTTTCTCACAGACGTGACGCAGCTTCCCCTTGTCCTTTCTACAAATATTGTCATGGCACCTGCTCTGACAAGCTTTTTTACCTGGTGCCTCAACGACATGAATTTAAGCGTTCTACTAGATTGGCATCTAGGTCCCACCATTTTACTGTTGAAATAGCTAAATGCAATCGCTACTTCTACTCCAACAGTTTCTTTTCTCGTACTTGATAATTACAATCTTCAAAAATGTAAATGCTATATCAATCGCCATTTTCTGTCTTCTTGAATCCTGTTCATTGTTATCCTTTCCTCAATCCTCCCTATTCTCAGGTTTTCTCTCACTTTCACTCCCTGTAACCTCCTGCGTATTAGTGACATTCCCGCCTTGCTTGGGGCGAAATGATAAAAAAAAAAGAAGAGAAAAAGCAGAAGATAAACATTGACAACAATAATACTATGACGGTGTCAGGAACAGATCGGATATTTAGTGAACCGTATTTCACAGCTACGTCTGCCATTAACATATTTTAACATTCGATACACCATTTCCGGAAATAACAAAAAGCGCATTATACAAGGAAATAAAATATATCACCTGAGATTAACAAATGCTGGGAATTTAACAAATGAAGTGGATATAAGCTTTATGCACAAGTAAAAAATGTATTATATTACTTTATTCTGTCTACGTTAATTACGTCATTCATATTGGGTCCAGGTGTTTGAGTTACAATTCCTGATTCGTGTACCGTTTAAAAATAACACTTATAAAGATCAGAAATAATGTCAGATTTTTAAAAATAAAAATACCTTTAAAAATTACTTTTGTTTACGTTTCTGGTAAGAAAAGGAAAATATAGATTTGTAGAAGTCTCAATAAGAACGATGCTCTTCCGTGACCAAATTGGTAACGGAAAACTTTCGTCAGTAGGAGTTATTTCGCTGATATAAAAAGGGATACAGTTTCGATTTTTTCAGGGAAGTACCTTTTCCTTTAGTAAGACTTTCTCAATCTAAGCCGGTTGTTATTAACTTCGCTGTTTAGGAAAAGAAAAGAAAAACGTCTCAAACATGTGAACCCACTAAAATAACGTTTATAATAAGAATAAATAGTGTATTAAAAACACAATTTGTGCATACATATATATATATATATATATATATATATATATATATATATATATATATATGTGTGTGTGTGTGTGTGTGTGTGTGTGTGTGTGTGTGTGTGTGTGTGTGTGTGCTCGCGCGAGCGCGTGTGTGTGTGTAAAACGAAAGATTTTCCACGTGCGCTTCTTATAATATGTAGCTTTAACAGGCCGGTTAATGAAATTTGAGGAATATAAAGACAGCAAAATGCTAACAATATTGGCAATACGACTGTGGATATTTAATATATATTAGACTTTTGACTAAATTGAAGCACGAAGACAAAGATTTTAAAGTCGGAATTTTCGGACACGACTGTGTCCTTTTTCAACGAGACGAAAAATAAAGAAAGAAATGGGACACACTGTTCTGCTGAAAGTGGTTGTTGTTTGTTTAGGGAGCTATAGTTTCCACATGTAGTCTAGTAATATATAATAAATATCATTAATCTATTATTAAATCCATACACTCCCCCACACACAGATATATATATATATATATATGATGAAAATGTGGAAAAGACAAAGCAAAATCCGAATATGTGAGTTTACTGTTTTTATTTTGTTTTTGTTTTTGTTATTCTGTCGACGTCAGACGTTTCGGTCAAATAGACCTTCTTCGGGACATGGTTAATGGAGACATATTTATATTAGATTTAAGTTGATGGAGAGACGATATATACAGGACTGGTCAGAAACAGAAAAACTGAAATTCTAAAGTCAAGTATTCAGAAGGTCTATTTGACCGAAACGTCTGACGTCGACAGAATAACAAAAACAAAAACAAAATAAAAACAGTAAACTCACATATTCGGATTTTGCTTTGTCTTTTCCACATTTTCATCATACCGTCGGATCTACATCCACACATTTGCTTACATATATATATATATATATATATATATATATATATATATATATATATATATATATATATATATATATATATACGTTTAAAAGCTGGCCTTTCGCTGATTTCGCAATTAATTTCGATTATTCCCAAATTTATTTGCAAGTTATAAATATTATCGTACAAAAAAATCGTCGCCAAAAATTACGTAATAAATTGTTGAAAATAATTATAGTAATGAAAACTTGCGAAAGCAGAACTTCTGTAAAATGAGCTATTGAAAATTAGAGAGTTGTGTCCCTTTAAGTGTGATACAGACATTCGCATTATATATATATATATATATATATATATATATATATATACCTTTTTCGACAGCAATACTGGATAACCAGGCAGCTGCATTTGGCTGTCAAATTAAGATTGTGATTGAGGGAACGCGGTGCTGTATCTAAATAGACCCGCTTTGTCACCCTCTGAAGGACACGAACAGCAGCACAGTTGCTCAAGGGTTTATGCTAGAACGGCCATCACCCAGTGGTCGCCACTGTGTAGAGCCCCCGTTGAAAACTTCCAGTAATATCCTTTACCCGTCGTCGTCGCCAGAGGACGATGCAAGTAAATGTGTAGAAATTAGATGATAAAGTATAACATACGACACAACTATAAAAACTGAATGTAGTTGTTGGATCGTCGTATCATACAGGGTGCGATGGCTAAATTGTCGCCATTTTATATTCTTAATTTCGCGCATGCGCGTTTTTTATTATTATTTTATTTTATGTTCTTCACAGTATAGCAGGGTCAGTTGGGCACTGTCTGTGAGAAAAAGGGCACCATAACGCAATTCACCCCGCTGGAAATTTGGAAACGGCATGATGTACTGCTTGGCATTCACGCCGGAAAACTAAGCAAATACAAAAACCTGACGATAGCATTAAGACTGCAACCCCCTTGATTATTATGTGTGGGGCGCAGTTGAGCGAGAGACCAACAAATCACCTTGTAACACCAAAGATGAGCTAAAAGCAAGGATTATGGCAGCATTCACCAACTTAATCAAGGAGACCTTCCAGAAGAGTCGCAGGTGATTCCAAAGTCGTCTGGAGGCTGTGGTTGCAGCCAATGGCGATTTTATTTTATTTTGCCCTCTTGATACTATATGTCGTAAGAATCACTGAAAAACCTTTTGAGTTATTCAGCTAGAAAACGAACAGGTTAAAATCATTTTGTGTCAGCCCCACTATGTCTTCCAAACTGGAAAATGGGGAGAGGAAAAAGATCACAGAGGCCTTCAGTAATGGTACCAACATTCATAAACTGGCTTCCATCTTCAAAGTCCATTTAAGAATCATCAAGCGAACGGTGAATAAGTTTAAAAAAGAGGGAACAGAAGAAAGGGAATGTGGATCAGGAGTTTACAGCAGCAAGGGGGATATCATTTCAACTTAAATACATTCTTATTGTTCACAGTAGAGTCAAATAGTGTCATAAAAAAATACTCGGAGAATTCCAGTAAGATATATTTAATCATTTCTAAGATACGACGGTTTAAAGCTTTATCTAAGAAATGGACAATGTTGCTGTTACACCTGATATATATATATATATATTTTATAGATACAAGTATTTAAGCAAATGCTCTGTTTATAATAAACAGTATTAAATAACATTTACCGGCCTGAATGTCCGAGAAATTTTCATAGAAAAGTTTCTTTCTCCGACAGGAATCGAACGTGCATCCTATACGGAACCCTCATTTCGCGTGATGTGCCTTAACCTTTCGGCCACAGAGAAGCGTCTGGTTAGCAAGGTCGATTTTACTATCTTTAAACTTAAATCTTCCATGAATCTCTTCTATTCATATCTGCTCTAGCGTATCAAATGTAAACAAATGACGTCATATATTTTCTTCGTGGCCGAACGGTTAAGGCACAGCACGCGAAATGATGGTTCCGTATAGGATACAGGTTCGATTCTTGTCGGAGAACGAAAATTTTCTATGAAAATTTCTCGGACATTCAGGCCAGTAAATGTTATTTAATACTGTTTATTATAAAACAGAGCATTTGCTTAAATACTTGTATCTATAAAAAGAACGTTAAACATATAAATGTCTTTAAATATATATATATCAAATCACGTTGACTTGAAGTCACGGAGATTTCTCACTAACGTGTTGGGATTGGATTCAGTTCTATTCGAGGTCGCTTTTCTTATTGAGCACTTTCTGTCATACTTGAGGCTTATATTTTTGCCTGTCTTCCTTTTCATTATTGGTCTAGGTTCATTTTAATCTTTATTTTTATTTTTTATTTATTCTTTTCAAGGTTTTATTTTATATATACTGGGTGTTCAATCTATATTTGACTGTCTAATCTTTTGCTTTTTTCAAATTGGTTTGGAATATCTTTGGAAAACAGTGAACGGCATTGTGAAATCTAATTACAGCAGTTTTAGAGGCGTCAATGCTAGCTGACGTGGACGAGTGGAAGCCACCCGAATATTGGAAAAGGTTAACTTGGCACATGATGAATCGTGCCGGGCATCAAAATGCAGCAATCATGACAGCTGCTAAATGCTCTTTGAACACCGGGAAAGCAAGAAGAAGCAAAATGGAGAGCTGCGACAGAGATTACGAGGCCGTGACTTGTAGGAGAGAACACAGCAGACGTTCTGATTGCCTCCATACACTAGAAGAAAGTAATGGAAGACCAAGGCAAGGGAATGGGGGCTTTGCTGCAGGGAAATAAGTGTTGCAATTTTCGCCATGGAGCTTGACTTGAGTGAGGACCTTCCGTATCAGTTATACATGCGGTCTAAATGGTAGCTTCTTACAGAAAAGATCCGAAAATAGAGCCAAACAAAGGCAAAGAAACTCCTGAACAAGATGAAACATCTTGTTGAATCAGGAACAATCTGATTCTTCTCTGATGCAAAGAATTATATATATATATATATATATATATATATATATATATAAATTGTGAATTTTAGCCCAAACACCCTGAGGACTAATATATATATATATATATATATTAGTCCTCAGGGTGTTTGGGCTAAAATTCACAGTTTAATGTTTTTTCTTTTTTCAAATTGGTTTGGGGTATCTGTAAACAGTGAAGGGCATTGTGAAACCTAATTACAGCAGTTTTAGAGGCGTCAATGCTAGCTGACGTGGACGAGTGGGAGCCACCCGAATATTGGAAAAGCTTAACCTGCAACATGATGAATCGTGCCTGGCATCAAAATGCCGCAATCATGACAGCTGCTAAATGCTCTTTGAAAATCGGGAAAGCAATAATAGGTGAAATGGAGAGATGCAACAGAGATTACGAGCCCGTGGCTTGTAGGGAAGAACACAGCAGACGTCCTGATTGCCTCCGTACACCAGAATTCGGCCTTTGGTGCAGGAAATAAGTTACAATTTCCACCTGGCCTTAAAGGAGAACCTCAGCTACCTGTCATACAAGAAGTGTAAAATTCAACTTCTTTCAGAAAAATCTCAAGAAAACCACTTAATAAATAAAGTCAAAGAAACTCCTGAACAAGATTAAAATTCCTGTTGAACTAAAGACAATCTGATTCTTCACTGATGAAAATAACTTTTATCAGGACCAGCTGCACAACAGAAGATCAAGCTTCCCCAAACTGTGATGCTTTTTTTGGGAGTGTCTTAAATAAAGGCGATGTCATACCACATCTTTCAGAAGGGTCTCAGGCTCAATTTGGATGGCTATATGAAGTTGCTAAACACCATTGTCAAGCCTTGCTTAGAGAGGGTGGCTGCTGGAAGACTATATGTATGGAAGAAAGATTCAGTTCCCCTGCCACACCCCCGGAGTCTTAAGTGGTTGCTAGATACTTTTTACGAATTCGCCCGCTAACAGTATCTGGGCCCATAACTCACCTGATTGTAATATCAAGGATTGTTATGTGTGGGATGCGGTTGAGGAAGACACTAATCACACTGCCTGTAATACCAAGGCCCAGCTGATCGACAGGATGAAAGAGGCATTTGAGATTCTTCCCAGGGACACCGTGAAGGTCGCGTATGCCAGATTCCGGAATCGGGTCGAAGCCATGATAGATGCTGAGGGTGACTTCTTTGAGTGAATTGTCTTTTGATTATTATAACCTGCATGCCACTTTTGTTTCCAATAAATTGATATTTGGTTTAGACATTCATTTTTTTCCATAAAAAAGAATATGTTAAATTTAACCAGAACACTATATATATATATATATATATATATATATATATATATATATATATATATATATATATATATATGATTATTAATTTGTATAAATTTCATAATTCGTCATGTCTAAACCCAGAATGCTCAACAAACAGACATTCAGAAAAGCACTGAACGGCCGTTTCGTCCTTTTCGGGATTTATCAGCAGTGAACATCACCTAGTGACCCTAGAAATCGAACCCGGACAGTTATGATACATATCAAAGTGACTCATACATATATGTCGCGCATTCAACCTCCCCCACAAAAAGAATTGGTGGGAGCATGAGTCAACGGAAGTTGTACAGAATGAAGACGTTACTGTCCTCTGGAATTTCAGACTGATAGGGAAATCTAAGCAAATCAAAAACTGTAATTGTGAAAAATCATTTTGAATATATATATATATATATATATATATATATATATATATATATATATATATATATTAATTTAAAGAAAAACAGACCACTTTAAGGTTCCATTGTTATAATTTATTTCACCAGAGATTTTCTTTTTCTCTGGATCATCAGACCTCGCTTCCAAGGATGAAGTAATTTAAAGAAAATCATACCATTTTTCATCCTCCTTGTGGTCATCCATATGGATTACCAAGATTTTCATTACTTGTATATATATATATATATATATATATATATATATATATATATATATTCTGATAAATTCTCCAGCATCAGTTAGCCGACAAACACACATCTTTTGAAAACGGTTGCAAAATTAAATAGATACAAAGACACCGTAGATTTCTCTCCGTACGATTACCACAGTTACATAAATATTTTTTCTCTCTGCATGTCACTTCATCTGTTTGCTTCATTTTTAATCATTATCACGCCATGCAAGGCGGCGATAAAGCCACTAAGATAAAAGTGGTTACATGGAGTAGAAGATTTAGGAACAGAAACATTAATGATGAGCAGAAAGAGAAGAGAGTAATCAAGTGAACGGTACATAGCGATTGTCATTGCATTTAAATATTTGCAGATTAAAGTTGCCTGGAAAGCATGGAGCCGGAAGAGAGTTCCACAAGCGAAAAGTGTGAGAGAAGAAACTGTTAGCATAGAACTTACGGTTACATCTAGCCAGCTCAACTGTAAATTGACGCGATCTTGAACCCAGTCTAGTACTGCGTTTAAATTCAAAGAGTCTAGGTACCATAGCGAAGAGCGCGTTCGAGCAATAACCATGGAACTATTTACAGAAAAGACATAGAGAGTCAACCTTACGGCGGTGGGAAAGTAACTGGAGCCGAGCCACCAGATCATGACCAATAATATTGCAGATTCTTCCTCGGATCTTATCAAGGAACTCAAGGTAAATAACAGGGACACCGGACCATATGTGAGAGCAATATTCTAAGCATGGACGAATGATAGACTTATAGATGTGTATGATAGATTCTAGAGAGAAAAACTTTCTCACTTTACATAGTAAACCGACTTTCATAGCGGCTGATCTAGCAATAGCTTTCATATAGTCTTTCCATTTCATATCAGTAACGTGAGCCTGAGAAGATACAATGAGTCACTTTCATGGAGGTTAGCACCAGTCATGCTGATATTAGGCAGCAAGGGGTCGCTGAGATAATCAATGGAGAGAAGTTTAGTTTTGGAGGCGTTAAAATTAACAAGCCAAATTTTTCCCCAGTTAACTATGGACTTGGGGTCGTTTTGATACAGAAATCTGGTTGCCTCTTGAATTCTCTCGTTGTGACTTGAGGACAACTCGTACTGTTCAAAGCAAAGGAATATTAATAATAATAATAATAATAACAATAATAATAATAATAATAAAAAGACCACAAACAAAATAAGTGCCTCCTTATTGATATGGCAGTCCCTGCAGACTGCAATGTGTCTTTGAAGATATTCGAAAAACTGTCAAAATACAAGGACCTTGAAATAGAAATCTCAAAAATGTGGCACATGGGAACATCAACAATCCCTGTTGTAGCCCTTGGACTGGTTGTAATAGATTCCAGTAGACTAATTGAAGGGATCCCTGGAAGTCCATGCCTCAAAGAGATACAAAAAATTGTTCTGACAAGTACAGCCCACACTTTACGAAGGGCTTTATCTATGTAATTTTTTTTTTTTTTTTTTTTTTTTGCAGTGGAAAGTGTCATGATGCCATTTCTAACCTTAGGTCCCTGGGCGGGACCCGGAAAGAAATGTGTAAATGCCAGATATAAAAGGAAATAAAAATAATAATAATAATAATAATAATAATAATAATAATAATAATAATAATAATAATACACAGACTGGACAATCAAAGCTAATCGCCCGGACAACGCGATCAAAGACCACAAGAACAGAATGTGCTTTCTTATTGACATAGCAGTCCCTGCAGATTGTAATGTATCTTTGAAGATCTTAAAAAAAAACTATCAAAATCCGAGGATCTTGGAGTGAAAATCTCAAAAAGACAAGTGATACATGAGAACGTCAGTAATTTCAGAGCCCTCGGTTTGGTTGAGAAAAAATCTGATAGATTCATTGCTGCGATAGCTCATTTAAGAAATACAAAAAAAAAACTGTCCTCACAATTAGAACGCATACAACTGGGGGCGGGGGAACTTTTATGTATATAAAACGAGTGTGACTATTTTTTTTTCTCACAAAAATAACCAGCGGAAAATATTTCTGACCTTATGTCTTTGGTTGGAACCCGGAAGGAAATGTGTATACAACAGAAATGAAAGGAAATAATAATAAATATAAAATGATCAATGGAAAATGTCATGAAGCCATTTCTGACCTTAGGTCTCTGGTTGGGACCCGGAAGGAAATGTGTATACAACAGAAATGAAAGGAAATAATAATAAATATAAAATGATCAGTGGAAAATGTCATGAAGCCATTTCTGACCTTAGGTCTCTGGTTGGGACCCGGAAGGAAATGTGTATACAACAGAAATGAAAGGAAATAATAATAAATATAAAATGATCAGTGGAAAATGTCATGAAGCCATTTATGACCTTAGGTCTCTGGTTGGGACCCGGAAGGAAATGTGTATACAACAGAAATGAAAGGAAATAATAATAAATATAAAATGATCAGTGGAAAATGTCATGAAGCCATTTATGACCTTAGGTCTCTGGTTGGGACCCGGAAGGAAATGTGTATACAACAGAAATGAAAGGAAATAATAATAAATATAAAATGATCAGTGGAAAATGTCATGAAGCCATTTCTGACCTTACGTCTCTGGTTGGGACCCGGAAGGAAATGTGTATACAACAGAAATGAAAGGAAATAATAATAAATATAAAATGATCAGTGGAAAATGTCATGAAGCCCTTTCTGACCTTAGGTCTCTGGTTGGGACCCGGAAGGAAATGTGTATACAACAGAAATGAAAGGAAATAATAATAAATATAAAATGATCAGTGGAAAATGTCATGAAGCCATTTCTGACCTTAGGTCTCTGGTTGGGACCCGGAAGGAAATGTGTATACAACAGAAATGAAAGGAAATAATAACAATATGATTGTTATACAATTTCTGTTCGAACCAGAGTGCTCATCTTGATTGAATTTCTATCCACTTTATTATTCGGTCAAAAAACAGTTCCATATGGTTAGATAGTTTCCTTTGTAATTGATGTTTCATTCAGCGGTCTTGAAGGATTCGTTCCCTAACCAGGATGAGTGATGCTCTTTGCCGCGGCCGGCCATGGTTTCCTGGCAACGATTGATGTCTGGATAGTTGATTCAACTTTACACATCTATAATGTAAGATGGTTCTTTATTCGTGTCAGTTTTGGGTGTAGATTTTCTAGTTGAATCCGTCAGATCTGTACCAGGATGGTAAGGTTATCAAATCGGTACGCTTCGGACATGATCCCCCCCCCATATATATATATATATATATATATATATATATATATATATATATATATATTGTTTATACGTTATTTTTATAAATACAAATATTTAAGTAAATGATCTGTTTATGATAAAAAGTATTAACAAATGAATGTCAGATAAATCAGAAAGAAAATATGTGTCCCCCATCAGGAATCGAACCTGTAGCCTACACGGAACCGTCATATAGCCTGACGTGCTATATCATTTAGCAACAGAGGAAGCGTCTGGTTATCAACGTTAAATTACTGCTTTTAAACAACAAATTTCCCATGATTTCTCTCGAACGCTCATATCTGCTCTGTTTTAAATATTAAAATAATTGTCGGACTTAGTTCATTTCATAATATATATATATATATATATATATATATATATATATATATATATATATATATATATATATAGGTAGGTAGGTAGTAATCCGCTTGTATAATACCGGCGAGTCCTATTAACACAATATAGAATTTGAAATATGTTAAAACTGACTCAGAAAAGAGCGCTCAATATTGGAATTTCAATATTCGCTTGAAAATGAAACGGAACTAATGTTTTAATTTAATTATATAATTAAAATTGAATTTTTTAGCTTCCATTTTTGAAATATGGTTATTACAGTTTTGTATTACTACTTGCAACCCTGAAGATGATCGAAAGTACCTGGGAAATGGTAAATAAAACTGATTTTCATAGTTATAGCACATTCCTCACATCATTTAATTGCAATACAAGGAAGGTTATTCGTGAGTATGAACGGATTTTATTAAAAATAGGCAGACATAATGTCTGTAATTTATTTAATCAGACATACCGAAAACTATATATTTTTTAAATTGAATGTTTTTTTTTAATATAACTTGAAGAAGGTAGACATTATGTTGAAATATTGATTAACATTGTCAAACACTGCGTTCTTTCTTTTCTTTTCTTAAATCACGCTATTCTCTTAACTATACAATTATTATTATTATTAATTTTATTATTATCATTATTATTATTATTATTGCTATTAATTGTACATTATTTACAGTATTCGGACTATTTTCCTCATCATTCGTTTCGACCGTTGTACGCTTCGACCTTCTTCAGGTGGTTGGAATGTCGAACTGAACCCTTTATTTTGTTCACTGGGGTAGACTGTTCTAGTTCCACGTGCCATGTTTAATGGATGTCAGTTATCTGTTAACTCCTGATAATTTCTCTCTGAAAGTTATCCACTGCCTTAGCCGGGTATCGAACTCACACTCTTTAGGTCCAGTCACTGGATCTAACTAACGCCTTTATCCACTCTGCCATGTGTCTTTGCTATTAATTGATTCTTTCATGATTTTTTATTTATTTTAAGGAATGTAAAACTGCGGTTCAAAAGGAAATAAATGGTGCAGTTTCAAAAATCTGTTGTGGAGTTTCGTGCTGCTCTACGGCTGCTGGGTAGACCAGCTGAGTTCGACAGCGATCAAACAATTGAGATTACTAAAGAATAATTAACGTTATAAGACATCAAAAAAGATAGCAGATTCAAAATATCCTAAAGTTGATAATAATTGGAACTAGCTCGGTTGAGTTAGTCACTTTGTTGTTTGGCCACCATATAAATTATGTTAGGCGATGAAAAGTGGATGCTTTACAATAACATGAAAAAAAAGACAGTGACGCAAGGCAAATAAAATACTATCTATACTAAATCCAATAGTTAAAAGTGGAGTTTTTATTTTATCATTTCACCCCAAGCAAGACAGGAATGCCACTATTATGCAGGAGGTTACAGGGAGTGAAAGTGATAGAAAAGACTGAGAATAGGGAGGATTGAGGAAGGGACAAAAGACGGACCGGAATCAAGTAGACGGAAAATGGCGATTGAAACAGTATTAAAAATTTTAGTTTTCAGGGAAACAAGTAAACGAAAGGGAGTTCCACCGGTGGGAACTGTGAGAAAAGAGATTGTTGGAGTGGAAGTGGTGGTTGCGTTTAGCTATTTCAACAGTAAAAAGGTGGGACCTAGATGCCAATCTAATAGCACGCTTAAATTCATGCAGTCGGAACAACAGGGAAAAAGCTGATCAGAGCAGTTGCCATGAAAATATTTGTAGAAAATACAGAAGGAATCCACGTCACGTTGGTGAGAAAATGAGTGAAGTCGAGATACCAAGTCAGGATCGATTACATTAGCTATATGGTGAGATTATATTGAGTCTGCTATTATAGACTCTTTTCACGGAATCAAATGATTGATTTAAACAAGTAATGTTTTCACTTATTCTAATCAAACGCAGTAATCAATGGGAAGTATAATATTTCATCGGAAGCACACAAGACTCCATATTTATTTATGACCAGTAGTAATGTTTTACATTGTGGCTGGAAAGTTTTAATTTTGTGTCGCATTGGACAGACATAGCACTTCTCAATTCCTCTTTATTTCATATATCAAAAAAAAGAAAAGGAAATCAATTCTCCAGAAGTCTGTGAGAACACCAAGAACAGTTTTTCGCTGAGGAAGATTAAAGATTGTTGGAGGAATTATGAAGTTGCCTAAAGATGGCCTTATATCAGTGATTACCAACATGGGGAGCATGGCCCACCGGTGGAGCATGATAATATTTTGGTGGGGCATGCCTAGGATGTGCACTCTTCGGCAAATTAAATAAACAGAATAAGGGGGCAGTTCGAGAATGAGTTAACAGTGAATTGTTTTGCACTGAGTCTGAGGGAGGGTGTTAATATTAAGGCGTGTTAATACATAAGATGCAGATACAGTAGGCGTACATAAAAATACTTTGTGTGTATTTACGCACATGTGTAATTGGCAAGAATTAAATATTACAGTGGGGGCACCAGAATTTTAGAAATACCAAGGTGGGGCATGGTCCAAAATCGGTTGGGAATCACTGTCTTGGATAATGGAACAAAAAGGGTAAATAGACTATTTAATAAAGTTAATAATGGAAAAAAATTTTTTTTAATTTTATCTGTACCAGATAAACCGAAAAAAGTTTTCGATCAACCCAAAACCTTGTTGAAATGAAAGATGGCTGAATACAGAAGAAATAGTAAATAAGTGGCTCAATATAGTAATGGAAATAAAATGCTATTTAATATTTTATTAGGGTGCGCGTTATAGGAGTGGATGTTTTATACGGCATAAAAATAAGTTACGATTAAACAGAGCATTTCATAAAATACATCTATTGGATACTTTGATATGCATCATCAATCATGTTTCTAGACGAGGTTCATTAGGGGTTTATATATATATATATATATATATATATATATATATATATATGTGCTCTTGTTCGGCGATTGAGCACTATAGAGAAAAAAATTTAAATCTTTATTTGTACGAGATAAACGGAACAAAGTTTTCGATGAAACTAAGAGATTGCTGAAATGAAAGATGGCTGAAGATGGAATAAACAGTAAATAAGTGGCTCAATATAGTAATGGAAATAAAATGCTATTTAATATTTTATTAGGGTGCGCGTTATAGGCGTGGATGTTTTATATGGCATAAAATAACTTACGATTGAACAGAACATTTCGTAAAATACATCTATTGGATGCTTTCGTACACATCATCAATGATGTTTCTAGCTAAGATTCATAAGGGGTTTCAAGTCTTTCAACATCATACCCACTCTCCGCGGTGACCCAGCCGATACTGATCGTGTATCGACTTGTGTATCTTCCGTTAGCTACGATTTTTTCTATCCTTCTGACTACACACTGTAACTCCTCTTGGCAATTTATAGTCCAATCCCAGATAATCGAGCAATCTTAATAAAGAAAATGTTCACTCCGACAGGAATTGAACTTGTGTCCAACTTGTAGGTGTAACTAGAGTTTGATTGGGCGTGACTTAAGTGTCCACGATATTAACGTTTGAAGTAATAAAATTGTCGGATCAAAAACAAATCCATTAATTCTTTAGAAATTGCTTTCTTTACGTTTCGAATACGAAACTGAGCAGATATTTCTATCTATAAAAGGCAGGATGTGTGTGTGTGTGTGTGTGTGTGTGTGTGTGTGTGTGTGTGTGTGTGTGTGTGTGTGTGTAACGAATGCACGGCCGCAATTTTCGACGTATTTGCACCAAAATTTACATGCACATGCTCCAAGTTAGCAAAATAGCCAAGACCGACATTGCATTTCCCAACTCCCATCGATTGTGGAAATAATCGATTTTTTCATGCTTCTACGGCAGTTTTCATGTAGTTTGCGGCCATTTTCTACTGGCCAAAGTGAGAGCCTATAGCTGGCTGCCACTAATGTTAACTAGCATGCTAGCATGCAAAAACATTCGATAGCTGCATTCATCACAAGTGGGAAAAATTTAAATCTGCATGGCACTTTACTCCAATTGGCTCAGTCGCTTGCTTAAACTCAACGTTGATTCTGATTCCACAGAACTGGGTTGGGTGTGAAAAAGTATTTGTTGTTAACATTCTTTTTCCTTCGGTTTTTCCAGTTACGAGTCCTTTTTTTAAAGCTGATCGTTTTGTGTTCATTTTGTTTAGTTCTTTTTTCGCAACAGATTTAATGCTTAGTATAGAGCTTAGAAAAAATTCGCAGTGTGAGATAGGCAAGAAGTAAGGCATGTAGCAACATCAGCACGGCAAAGGACACTCCTTTAAAGGCAAGGAATTGGCAAAAATATTTTAAGTCAAGTGATAACGATTGCTGTTTGAGTCGTACGATTTTTGAATCAAGCACGGGCAACGCCGGGCCATGCTGCTAGTGAAAAAATAAAAGTAAAGTGTGCTTTCCTTGAAAGGGAAAATACACACAGTTTAAAGTAAAAATATAAATATGTCGTCTATTTCAAATGTCATCATCCACTGTAATAATGTTTGAATATATATATATATATATATATATATATATATATATATATATATATATATATATATATATATATATATATGCTCTCGTTCGCCGATTGAGAAGAGAATTTTCAACAGTGGCTTCTCCTGCTATTAACGCATCGCTTTTCAGTTATGAATTGAGCGGTCTTGGCGACTGACATTGCGTTTGTATACATCACCTGCATAATAAGTTAAAAGATTCCCTTTCTCTTTCGTGTGCCGATAGCTTAAGGGTTGAGTCTCTGACTGATGCCAAATCGGTCGAGTTTCGGTCCCGGGTTGAAGCAATCAGATGTCTAGACACACTGATGAGTTGTGATACAGCGAAACAGATCGTGGAACTCACTCTCTCTCTCTCTCTCTCTCTCTCTATATATATATATATATATATATATATATATATATATGCCGTGTGTAACAACAAAATTGTACAAATTGTGTAACAGCAAAATTGTCCAATTGTTAGATTAAGCTTCGAACTCTGGTATCTTAGAAATGATTAAAGATATCTTACTGGAATTCTTCCAGATATTTTATAACTCTATTGAACTTTACTTTGAACAATAGGAATGTATTGAACTCTAAGTTGAAATGATGATCCTTCTTCCTGTTGTGACCTCCTGATCCAGTTTTCCTCTCTACTGTTCACTCTTTTTTAAACTTATCCACCGTTCCCTTGATGTTTCTTGAATGGACTTTGAAGATGGAAGGCAGAGTAGGCATTTAATAAAGTTAATATTGGTACCATTACTGAAGGCCTGGATGATTTTTTTCCTCTCGCCATTGCCCAATTGGGAAGACATAGTGGGGCTGACACAAACGATTTTAACCTGTTCTCTCTCTAGCTGAATGAAACAAAAAGTTTTTCAGTGATTCTTACAAATGGTGTCAAGATGGATAAATGTCTTATCTGAAAACCTGAAAAAAAAGAAGCTGAAGTGTTTTTTTAGATATTAAGCATTTCGTCGCATGCTGTTACACGATTTGGACCATTTGGTGGTACACACGGTGTATATATATATATATATATAGTAATTATACAATTATGAAATTTCAAGGAAGATATAGATCCAGGGAGAGCTCTATGACAAAATTATTATTAATATCAAACACTTAAAATTCCATAGGTAAACACCTATGGGATTTTAAGTGTTTGATATTCTTTAATTAATAATAACAACAATAATAATAATAATAATAATAATATATATGTGTGTGTGTGTGTGTGTGTGTGTGTGTGTGTGCGTGTGTGTGTGTGTTGTGTGTATTTGTGTATATATATAAAGAAAACAAAAATCATTGGTGAAACAAACGAACAGCTTGCCAAAACTCTTATCCAGTTACTGTTTGAAATAAAGACGACAAAACTGAAAAAAAGAAAGAGAAAAAAATACCTAAAAGCAAAACTCAGCTAGTCAGTAACGTGCTCGAAACCCGGATTACCAGACCGAGCCAAAAAAAAAAACAAAAAAAAACGGTTATCAACATTAAATTCTAAGAAAGGAGCTCTCTAATCGTAAGCCGAGTTTCACGCTCTCTCGATGTACAGATGACTTGAACACACACACATATATATATATATATATATATATATATATATATATATATATATATATATATATATATATATATATATATATATATATATATATATATATATATATATATATATATTGATAAGAAAATGCGTTTTTAACAATTAAAAATCACCTGTGTAAATTTTATTTGTATCTTGCGTGTTTTTAAACATGAGAAGTTTCTCGTCTGTGATTCTGTTTGGTATGAAGCAAGTTCGGTCACTCGTTCTCTCTGTAATAACTCTCCTGTAACGTGCGGTAAAGAAGACAGTCTTCGGAGAAATGATACTCAATATTAACAGAACGTGAAACCAGTCCTAGTCATGACCATAAATCTCGGACATAATTAAACTGACAGAAAACTCATTAGGGACAGTTTGAAGAATGTGGAAAGCTGGACAATGGATATTAACGTTGATTTATTTTCTCTTTCCGTTCTGTCCAATGGTAGTTAGTTACTATCCATTTGTCTGTGAATATTTTAAAAGTAAAAAAAAAAAAATTAATCGCGAAAGATAAATAATTTTTTTGCTGGAAGGACCTCACCGGATCAATTTCAATACGTTACCCGACTATACGTTCAACAGCATACTGTTTTGTTTAACAAATATCCTCCTGGCGTCAGTTAAAACTAACGCCATCTTTTTTTCCTTATACAGGGGACGGCAAAAGTATTACACTCGTATTATCAATAACATAATAGCTGTTCTAGGATGCATTTTATACTAAGAATCATTAAAAGCATTATTAATAATTTTATTTTGATAATTTTTATCATAATACATCTATTATAATTTTTATTTTTTAATAAATAATAATCAGTAAGTCAGTTACGTGCCATGCTTAGGCGATCATGTATTTTTCGATACATGAATGACGAGGCGGATTTTTCGCTTTTTTTTTTGCCATTTCATTCTGTGGTATAACCAGTTGCCATCCAAGGTCTGTTCTGCTATTTATCGATAGCTGAGGGGAGAATAAGAGGATTTATACCTTTCCTAAGGGTATTAGGATTTGAGTGGAATTCGAACTCGGCACTCCGATTCCTCAATCCGAGCCGTTATCCATTACTCCATCGTGCCTCCTAGAATAAATAAATAAATAATAACAATATTATTACAATATTTTTATTATAAGAGATTATAATAAAAACATTTTGAAATTGCAACACAAAAGCTATCATGTTTCGATACAGGCGATTGTTGGTAACTCCGAGGAAGTACAATCCTACTATTGAAACATGAAAGCTTTTGCGTAGCGATTTAAAATATTTTTATTGTAATCTCTTATAATCAAAATATTATAATAATATTTTGCTCTACTTTGTACTGAGCACTTTTTAAAAAAGTAAATGCTAAAAACTGTGGATTCTTACTCCGTCTGTTCTTTCTCTTTCTTATGATATATATATATATATATATATATATATATATATATATATATATATATAGCGATTTCAAAATGTTTTTATTATAATCTCTTATAATCAAAATATTATAATAATATTTTGCTCTACTTTGTACTGAGCACCATTTTTTTAAAAAATAAATGCTACGAACTGTGGATTTTTACTTCATTTGTTCTTTATCTTATTTCATTTTAAATAATAAATGTTTTTTTTCAGATCAACAGGAGTGTGTGAATGACAGTTTAAACATTGGAGAGATTGAGATGTTTGACCCTTTCTGTTAATTCACCCCAAATAATGTAAAGTTACTTATCGCAAATATTAATTCACCCCCAAGGAATTATAAATTTTAAAACAAAATTTGTTTAGCTTGCGTCACAACAACTCCATCCGTCGAAATGAAAAAATAGCAAATATCAGGAAGTTCTTCACATTTCGTAAGTGTGGATGTTATTCGAGGTTCTTACAAAGAATTTTTATAATTTAAAGAAAAAAAAAGGAAAAATCCATTTGGCTTGTTTATCGGGACGAGCGCGAACGTAGACCCCCACACTTAGAAATAGTGCACCCGAGTTGCCCACATTTGGAGCGATCGAAAAATATGCCTCGTCAGTCATGTATCGAAAGATACATGATCGCCTAAGCATGTATCACGCATGGCACATAACTGACTGATTTTCTAGTCGAATTCATTACATTCACTTGCGCGCTAATACCCTTGGGAAAGGTATGAATCCTTTTCTCCCCCCCCCCCCCAGCTATAGGCAAATAGGAGAACAGACCGGGTTCTATAGCCTTGGATGGCAACTGTTCTACCGCAGAAAGAAATGGAAATCTACTGCGGGAAAATATCTGCCTCGTCAGTCATGTATCACGCATGGCACATAACTGACTGACTGACTTTCCAGTCTAATCCATTACATTCACTTTCGTGCTAATACCCTTGGGAAAGGTATCAATCCTCTTCTTCTCCCCACTAGCTATGGGTAAATAGCAGGGAAGACCGGCTTCTATAGCCTTCGATGGCAACTGTTCTACCGCAGAAAGAAATAGCAAGCTACTGCGGTAAAGTCTGCCTCGTCAGTCATATATCGAAAGATACATGATCATAACTATGGCACATAACTAACTGACTAAATTGGCATCTAGGTCTCACCATTTTACTGTCGAAATAGTTAAATGTAACCGCCACTTCTACCCCAAAAGTTTCTTTTCACGCACTACCCGTCTGAAAGGAACTTCCTTTCTTTCTCTTGCTTCCCTGAAAATTACAGTCTTCAAAAATTTAAATACGACGTCAATCGCCATCTTCTGTCTTTTTGAATGCCGTTCATCTTTTATTCTCTCCTCAATCCCCTCTGTAATCAGTCTTTTCTCTCAATTTCACTCTCTGTAATACCTTGCGTACTAGTGGCATTGCCGTCTTACTTGGGCTGAAATGCTTTAAAAAATATATCTCTGTTTTGATTCGTTCCAGAGCGACCTCGTATAATGATTTTTGGGAACGTAAAGGTAAAAATTGATTGTTTCAATAGAATAATGGTCGGTTTAAAATCGAATTTGTGTTCTGGTATCGAACTACATTTCATATCCGGAAGTCACTCTAAAAATAAATAAATAAATAAATAAATAAATAAAGGAATATATATAAATTAATTTCTTATTCTATCTTTCAAATTCACGAGACTGGCAGGTAGAAATATCGATTTCTGCCCCAAAACAGAAATTATAATAAAGCTTACTTTTAATGGAATTCATGCGACATTTCCGAAGGTTACAAAATATTTCCGAGCGGATAAGATGCGTCTTTTGTTTTAAAACTATCTTATTTCTCATACTGAATTAAAAGAAAAGAAAAACAATTCTATCCTTGATTTCGACTCAGTATTTTTAAACGGATGAATCGAATGAAAGTGAATTAAATATATAGTATTCCTTAAATATGACATGAAATGGGCAATCGTGGTTCTCCACAGCTTCCAAGCCTTTGCAGTTATTTCAACAGGTTCTCCAGAATTTTACAAAAAAAATTTTTCTATGACTGATGATGACTGGTGAACATGTCGAAAGTACTTACATATTTAAGAAAGACCTAATACAGTTTATAATTAAAAAAAAAAAAGAAAGAAAAAAGG
This sequence comes from Acanthosepion esculentum, assembly GCA_964036315.1. Taxonomy (NCBI): domain Eukaryota; kingdom Metazoa; phylum Mollusca; class Cephalopoda; order Sepiida; family Sepiidae; genus Acanthosepion; species Acanthosepion esculentum. Next base: position 14,048,563 of record OZ038510.1, read on the forward strand.
AACATATCATTCATCGAGTGGTTAGTGGGTTAATGCATTTTTAAAATTTAGTTAGCGAAGTGAATTCGCGATTTAATCTCAATAACATTACTAATTTACTTTTTGTATGAATGATTCAGTGTATATATATATATATATATATATATATATATATATATATATATATATATATATATATATATATATATATATGATTAATATGAGTAAAAGTTTGTCAATTAGCTGTTTGATGTTATCTTCAGCATTCCGACTCCAGAATTTCGTAGGCGGTCCTCTCCGTCCACTCTTCAGGAGATATCAGCAATTTACTGCTTATATTTTTTCGATTTTGACCTTTATATATATATATATATATATATATATATATATATATATATATATATATATATTATAAATTAACTGATTAAAGACATTAGTTCCATTTCCTCGTCAAGCGAATTTTGGAGTCCAAAATTCGCTTGACGAGGAAATGGAACTAATGTCTTTAATTTAATAACAAAATTAAATTCGAAGCTTTTAGCTTCCATTTTTGAAACATGGTTATTACTGTGTAGCGAAAAAAATATTTTAAATCAGTTAATTTATAATATTAATGTTCTGTAAATTTACATTGAGCACTATTGTGTAAAAATAAAAATATCTATAAGAACACCGGATTTTATATCTTACTGTTCTTTCTTTTATATATATATATATATATATATATATATATATATATATATATATATATATATATATATATATATATAATTAAAAATGACTGACGAGATACTTCTGTTAAATTTTCTTTTTGTGTTTTTTGCGTGTGCAAACGAAATATATCTTTTTGGAGCTTAGCCTGTGTAGGAATTGTGCAAATGACTGATTCGGCTGATCTGTTAGAGGTTTCCAAGGATTTTTGCCATTCTTATTTTAAATAGTGTCTAAGTTGTTAGAAGGTAGACATATTCTAAATTCCCGAATACGGTCACTGTATTATGGCCACCGTCCTGGGTATAACGATAAACTACATCCGTGTCCTGGGTAAGACGATAAGCTATATCCAACAGCAAGGCCTTTGATCAGGAGGTTTTGAGGACCATGGCACCATCTCTTAATTACTGGTGTTCCCAGGTCCACCCTGCTATGGGTAAATAGTTGTTACCCCACCCCCACAAAGAGGTCAAAACACTATGAAAGTATAAAAAATTGTTTTTAATACCAGCAATACTTTTTGTGAAAAATTTTTACCAGCAGTACATTTTGGAAAAAAAAAATTACCAGCACTACATTTTTGGTAAAATATTACCAACAATACATTTTTTGAAAAAAAATATTATCAGCAATAAAAATCTTGTTGGCATTAAATAACCCATTAAGATTGGTATGCCCTAAAACAACGAAAATCTTGGTAATCCCTATGGATAATCCCAAGGAGGATGAAATCCTGAGAGCTCAATGTTAATTCAGAGCTGATAGTTTAATTTAAAGAAAAACGGACCACTTTCCACTTTAAGGCTCTATTTGTAATAATTTATTTCATCAGAGAATTTTATTTTTCTCTGGATCCTCAGACTTCACTTTCAAAAGGTGAAACGAAAAATGAATTTAAAATTTACACTTTTGACGGGCAGTATTTAGCTTATATAAGTTGACATAGAGGGTAGTGAGGAATGGTATGAGAGACATGGTCGAGTTTAGAGAGGGAAGGGAGAGTTTTAAAATTTATTTTTATATTTCTTTTTATTATAATACTTAATATTGAGGAAGGAGAAGTAAAGATCAGACATTGACCTATTTAATCAGTCAACTCAAAGGAAATGATATGGGAAAAGGAAAAGGAGAAAAAAGGGAAAAGAAAGAAGTTGGGAAGTAAAGAGATAAGAGATGTATGTAGGGTTTTTGGAGGAAGGAGAGGGGTGGTATAGCTTTAGCAATTTAGATAAAAACAAATTTTAACGTTTGATAGTAATTTAAATGTTTAAAAACTTCACAAAGAAAATAAATTTAATGCTTGTTAGCAATTTCAATATTCAACTTCGCCACAAATAGATTAGAGATTTAATATGTCGAATAGTATATTAATAAACAACAATAATAAAAAAATAAAAATTTACTAATAGTAATATTTTAATATTGTGAATGACTGTTATCAGTTAGACTCTAATTCATGAATTTAATTTGTAGCTATTTTTAGATGGGTAATATTTCTTAATTAAAGAATATATATATATATATATATATATATATATATATATATATATATATAAGTAGTAGTAGTAGTAGTAGTAGTCTTATAAGTATAAGAAATTATACTCGTTCGGAAAACCTTCGGTGTCTTGATTTACAAATAATCAAACCAATATCAAAGGGGGAAAAAGGTATGAAAAAAGAAAGAACCAAGAACAAGTACGTTAGCCGAAAATAATCGTCTAGCATGCAAGTCCAAGGCCCAAAGAAAAAAACCCCGATACGAGTACGCAAAATAACTAAATAAAGTGCTCAATACAATAAGTAGAGCAGCCTTCCCTGACGATCCGCTTAGGTGAAACCTTGGTAGGTTTGTCTGGCTCTCTAGGTTTAACTATATATATATATATATATATATATATTTAAAAAATACATGGAAATCCTTCAAAATAACAACATTCTGAACGCCATCACAACCACCTGAATAGTACCTTAGAAATTAACCATCAAAACAACACCACTAAAAAAAAATATGTAACTTATAGAATGGAAAGATTGTACTATCCAATTGCAATGTAAATTTTTAGACTTCTCTGATCACGAACTCACCGATGACCAAATCGAATTCTTGAATATCGGCCCAAATTGCCATCTCCAATCTAGATACGACCCCATCCAAAAGAAAAGTAAAAGCTAAATACTGTACCAATCATTCCAACAGCTGACAACGGAAAAATTAATTAAGGTGCACCGAAATCTGAGAGACCTTCTAAGAGCGAAAGGTTTGAAACACAGTTTCCCACACGGTTAACACAATAATACCCTCACAAACTCAAATCAACTGCAAAAGTGTTACGCAACGAACCCAACATCATCAGCAGACGCGCTGACACAACCAATAATTATGTAGTTCTCAACCGACAAGATTACTACCAAAAATTACAATCTATCGTAGATGACACAACACAATTCACAAAATTAACGAAAAATCCAACAGAATCACTAAAAAAAAAAAAGTAAATAAACAAACTGATTACAGCGAACAACGCTGAGATCGGAAGCCTAAAAATCAATAAGATTCACGGTGATTACCAACCAAGATATCTGTATGGTAACGTAAAAACTGATAAACCAGCTTTTCCTCTCCGATCTATCATATCCCAAATGCCAGTATGCCAGCTATCAAAAACCCTGAATGACATAATTTCTTCATATACACCCAACAATGACAGCATCGCGTCAACGAATGTATTTCTCCACATCTTAAATGCAATAAATCCCACAGGTAGGACACTAGCTTCGCGCGATGTTAAAAATCTTTTTACCAATGTCCAAGTTGAAGAAATAATGAACAAAATCAGTGACAGCATCTGCAAACACCACCGTCAACCCTTCCTCTCAAAATTCGACCAGAAATTCTTCGAAAATTACGACTCGGTTGCACCACAAAAGCCCCATTCTAAGACCATAATGGTAATAGCTATATCGAAACTAATGGCGTCATAATGGGAAATCCATTACGTCCTGTCTTCTCTAACTTTTACATCTCTCATATTGAAAACAAAATGTTCAAAACGACTGACATACCACAAATCTACACAAGGGAAGTTGATGACATTTTTCTTTTGATAAAAAAGGACGAAATTATAAATCTAAAACCAACTTTTGAAAAAAAACAAACCTCCACGCTAAAATTTACATACGAACTCATGGTTAATAAAAAAAATCCCATTCCTTGACGTCGATACAGATCTAAAATCGAAAGTATTTACCACCAACTCGTATAAATATTGAGAGACATCTTGTTAGAAAAATATCCGCCCCTCCGACAGGATTTGACTCTGCGTCCCCTAGTGGAAACCGTGATTAGATCTGACGTTCAAAAGCACTATTCGGGCTTTGTTCGATGAGATCCTACGTGGCCGAGTTGGTGTAAAGCATGTCAGATCTAACGACGGTTTCCTCTAGGAAACTTACGTTCGAATTATGACGAAGGGTGCATATTTTTTTAGCAAGAGAGAGGGGAGTTCGAACTCTGTGTTGAAAACCGAAAAAACTGGAGAAACACCGGCTACTGAGGTATAACTAACTTTGAAAAGAATCGTCTCAACCATCTGAGGGGATTAAGAATTAACACTAAATCTCGAGCTAATACATCAGCCCATATGACGGTCAACCCTTCGGCATGTCCCTCGTGTGGACATCTTTGCAAATTCCGTGTAGGATTGTTGTCTCATACGAGACATAAACATAAAAACTCAACTGAAAGACACGTCGAAAACGACAGGAGTGTCCATCATATATATATATATATAAACATATAAATTATATATATATATATATATATATAAACATATAAATTATATATATATATATATATATATATAAACATATAAATTATATATATATATATATATATATATATATATATATATATATATAAACATATAAATTATATATATATATATATATATATAAACATATAAATTATATATATATATATATATATATATATATATATATATATATATATGTTCTTTTGGGTCAGCGCTATTACGGCATTGTACGAGACAAATAGAAATTTAGCAAATTAATATATATATATATATATATATATATATATATATGTAACGTAAATCATTCAAACGAAAAACAAATACTGAAGCTAATTAATTAGCTTCATTATTTGTTTTTCGTTTGAATGATTTACGTTACATAAATTGAATACGCACTACATAATTGATATATATATATATATATATATATATATATATATATATATATATATATATATATATAATATTAGTGGTCTACACATATATATATATATATATATATATATAATATTAGTGGTCAATATATATACATATATATATATACATATATATAATATTAGTGGTCAATATATATATATATATATATATATATATATATATATAGACCAATAATATTATATATATATATATATAATATTAGTGGTCAATATATATATATATATATATATATATATTGACCACTAATATATATATATATATATATATATATATTTATGAAGAAATATAGTCTTAGGGTGTGCTATATTTATGGGATAAAGTGCTCAATATCAGAGATAGAGCGTGTGTAAATATAAAAGGGAACATAGAAGTCAGCACTTAGAAGCGACAGTCTGTTTCATGCTAGACGCAATCGTCAGGCCTGACGATTGCATCTAGCATGAAACAGACTGTCGCCTCTAAGTGTTGACTTCTATGTTCACTTATATATATATATATATATATATATATATATATATATATATTAATTTACTAAATTTCTCTTTGTCTCGTACAATGCCGTAATAGCGGTGACCCAGTAAGAATTAAGGACACTGCACAAATCGTCAAGATGAAATTGCTAACAATAGCGCTGGTGCAGGCGCCCTATTTTAATTTTATATTATATCTGTATTTTGGTAAACACTGGGGAAATGAAGAAACTAATCTCCCGCTTCATCTCATATTTTGCAAATATCGATTGAAGTTATTTTCGTTCGATTAATCAGTTCCCAATTACAGACTGGAATCAAAATGAGGACTTTCCCTCCCGTTTCAGAATGAGAAGATATTTTTGAAACTGGAAAACATGCCATCGCTGTCTAAGTAATGTTTAGTAACCTTCTTAAAATGTCGATCATCTTGATTTTCTAAAATGCCATGCAAGGATGAACTCAGGTGTATTATGTTCAGCAACGAGAATTAAACAAAAAGTTTTAAGGATGGAGTGATCAAAGGACGTTCTCATGTGGATGCGTATAGAGTTTGGCATAGAAATAAATACACTGGAGCCACTAATAAAGAAATAAAGACAAATGACGGCAAGTCTAAAAGGATAGCAGAAATTAAAACATGACAGCCAGCAGCAGTTGCAACCTAATCAGAAGCCAAGGTGAAGTTTAAGGGTCTAAGTTTACTACAGCAAATTGTCCTACAGAACAGTAAAAGTGGGTAAAATGGTTGTGAATTTGGTGACCTACTGGTTGTGATTTCAATCCCTGGATCGGTAAGTTTGTACTTGCACTAAGTGGAAACGGGTGAGAAATAACTGAACATTTCTAAATAAAAAAAATAAGAACTAGACGATATCCCTAGACATGAGCAGTGTAGTGAGAACAGTCTACCCCTGTAGATTAAATAAAGGGTTCGTTCAGAATTCCCTCTCGGTTACCCAGATCCATATACACCTGAGGAAGGACGAAGGGCACAACGGTCGAGACGTTGTGATAAGAACAACAAAGATTAAAACAATAGTCCGAATATAAAGTGTAGATAATGATAACTCCTCATCTCAGAAATTCAGACAAAATTTAGCGTCGTTTAGTTTGGCTACCAGATCATAAATGTGTTTATATCATGATTTATATAGTGAATATAGTGAACATAGCGGTAGAAGTGCATTGGGACAGCGAAGATGCCTTCCAGAAGCTAAGCAAAGTATTAGGAAACATTGAAATTTTGTTAGAAACGAAGAAAAGAATGCTCAGTTTTGAAAGAGATTGTTGAAACTATTTTAGAGTAAGTATATTTTTGCAACGTTAAAGTTTGAAATATTTTCGATAGCGTCTCATATATCCATGCAGTTCGTTTTACGATAAATGGTAAAAGAACTGACAAAAACAAAAAACAAAAAAAAGACGTCAATCAAAACTGGAAAGAGATGGTACTAATTCAGAAATCACGCGGCCCACATCCGGTGTGCCAGAAGATTTTGGTTCTGTTACATTTTAATTTCTGTCACATATTCGTTTCTGTCAAATTTTCGGTTCTGTGTTACAATTTCGTTTCTGTCACATTTTCGTTTCTGTCACATTTTCGTTACTTTTGTTAAATAATAGTTCAGCTGCCTATTATTTTTAGGAGGAATGATATATCCGCTCGGACTTCCTAGGGTTGACTTTTGAGGGCAGATTGAAGACAAAACAAGGAAGTCGATTTTGATTGGCTGAGTCAGGGTGAGAACGATAGATAGAGAAAGGTTTTCATGGAGTTGTTTCTTAACCATCGAACAATGAGGACGAGTTTTCTTCGGCTCTGTATCTGTTTCCCAGTGGAGGGAAAGAGCGACCGCACTGGCTAGTTAGAAGATGTATACGTCGACGTTAATAGTTAAGTTAAAATTCCCTGTGTTGAATTTCTTTTATCTGTGAACCAAAACAACTAGCAATCGCCAGCAGAGAGAAGACAAGAAAGAGAATATACAACATTGTATTAATTGACGCCGTCGCCCAAGACCTCCAAGCATGAGGGGGCTATAACATACTGCCACATTTTAGTTTATGTCACATTCTCGTTTCTGTTACATTTTCTATTCTCTTACATTTTAGCTTCTGTTACATTTTCTTTTCTGTCACATTTTCGTTTCTTTCACATTTTCGTTTCTGTCACATTTTCGTTTCTTTCACATTTTCATTTCTGTCACATTCTCGTTTGTGTTACATTTTCTATTCTCTTACATTTTCATTTCTTTCACATTTTCGTTTCTGTCACATTTTCATTTCTGTCACATTTTCGTTTCTATTACATTTTCTTTTCTGTCACATTCTCGTTGCTGTTACATTTTCTATGATTAGGTAAAGAACGCCCTATTAAAGAGGAAAATAGAAGATAAAGAAACTTTTTATATACGTTTCTGTTTCTTTCGAATGTCTTAGATCGAACTCGAACAGGTTAACGGCTTAATAACTGGCTTGACATTTTCAATACCTCAAAGGCTGGCTTGTCATTTTAAATACCTCAAAGTCTGGCTCGCCATTTTCAATACCTCAATGACTGCCTCGTCATTTTCAATACCTCAATGACTGGCCTCTCATTTTCAATACCTCAAAGGCTGGCTCGCCATTTTCAGTACCTCAAAGACGTGCTCGCCATTTTCAATACCTCAATGACTGCCTCGTCATTTTCAATACCTCAATGACTGGCTTCTCATTTTCAATACCTCAATGACTGGCTTGTCGTTTTCAATACCTCAAAAACGGGCTCGCCATTTTCAATACCTCAATCACTGGCTTGTCATTTTCAATACCTCAAAGGCTGGCTCGCCATTTTCAATACCTCAAAGACGGGCTCGCCATTTTCTATACCTCAATGACTGGCTTCTCATTTTAAATACCTAAACGATTACCTTCTCATTTTCAATACCTCAATGACTGGCTTGTCGTTTTCAATACCTCAAAGACTGGATCGCCATTTTTAATACCTCAATGACTGGCTTGTCATTTTAAATACCTCAATGACTGACTCATAATTTTCAAAACCTCAAAGACTGGCTTGATATTTTCAATATCTCAAGGATTGGCGCGTTATTTTCAATAACTCAATGAATGACTTGTCATTTTCAATACCTCAAGGATTGGCTCGTCATTTCAATACCTCAAGGATTGGCTCGTCATTTCAATACTTCAATGACTGGCTCTCCATTTTCAATACCTCAATGACTGGCTCGTCATTTTCAAGACCTCAATAACTGGCTTCTCATTTTCAATAAGACAAAAGACAAGCTCATATTGTTTCATCATCCGCGTTCAGACATGTATTCTTCTCCAGTCGCAATAAACGATAGAATTCACAACATGGCATCATGTTTTGAACGTCTATTGCGACTCAAGTTCATTCCTAACCTCAATCGATTGCTAACGGTTATGAAAATATGGTTGCTTCATTGCATCGCTTCAAGAAGTAACTTTGTCATGTTTTATCTCAGATTGGACCAATAATTGATTACCATTGCCTTGTATTGGCTGGAACGACTGAATCTCCACTTCCCAGAGTTGACGGATTTCAAAATTATTTACACCGTCTTCTTGGGCGGAGATTTATTTTCCACTCGTCAACATCTTTCTCACAGACGCAACGTTACAGACTTGTCGCTATCCTATCTCTATTTCCTTAGCAAAAGTTCAGGTGAGCTACATGTGTTAGTTGCACCATTTCTGACCTTCAGAGCTAGGAACCGCCATGCCCCGTACATTGGGACGAATCATCCACATTCCTTTCATATTCCATTAGTAAGGCGGAAGCTCCACTCAGACAGCTTCTCCCCAAGAACTGCTAGTTTTGTAATTGTTGTGTCGTAAATAACAAAGGTTGACGTACATGTAGAAAATAAGAAGTAGTTTTATTCCGGATAATAAAATATGGCGTACGGTTGAGAACATAGACTAAAATGTTATAAAGTCAATCGTTAACTCCTCAGTATTTACTCGAGACCTCCCCACAAGGCGGCATGTGACACAAGGCAGGTTTTTTACGTGGGGCTTTCCGAGCTCGTAGGCTCGGACAAAAAAATACACGGGGTCGGGTGGATATCTACCACTCCAGACGAGACTCTGCCCTTCTGCATAGCCTCGTCTGGGTTCCTCTCCGCCCAGATGCAAAGAACCGACAAGCAGAGTTAACTGTAATCGTTAACTCCTCTATTTATTATGCAAAATACATAATTGTGTCACATGGCCTAAAAAGGGGAGGGGAGGCTGGTCGACACTAACTATCCTATTAGCTAATCCGATTTACGACCGATTCACTCATTACAATTTCCACATTCACCATAAAAACTCATCCGTCACCAATGAATCCTCCATACACCACAATGCCGCATCCTCTCAAGGGGAACCTACAAAATGCGCCCCATGCCATAAAAATTTAATGATAATAAATTATAATACATAAAAATCTAATAATGAAGAGAGAGTGTTGTTTAAATAGTCTTAGACCTGTCCATCTTGTGGGGGTGTTCAGCTACTCCACAACAGCTATACGAATAATATGTACTTTGCTCACATGGTTTTAACCGTGTGCCTTTCTCATTTGTACACAACATAAATACTCTTCTCAAAGAACATGACATAACTGGAGTCATCCATTCACCTATGCAGCAGCAGCAGCATCTGTATAAATCCACTTGATGTTAAAGTCCGGCCACCTCTCTATCTCTATCTCTTTGGCGGATAATCAGTTGAGCTCCACGTTTTAGTTCTACCAACGTAGACCTTTACAGTGCTACTTCCATGAAGCTGAATCGCCCTTATTTCCCGCGCATTTCAAAATGTAAGGAGAGAGGTTAAAACAATTGCTGCATTTTAAACAGATACCTGTGTCGATGTATCCCTGAAAATTAGAATCTTCACCTCTTCAAGACAAAGGGCAGTCGTTATAAACTTCACTTCAGACCACCTTCTCTTCTACACGTAGCACACATCTTATACACTATTGACACAACGCTCTACCTTGAGTGGCTCTCGAGATTTCATTGGGTGGGTGATAGCCGAAAACAAATCGCTGCACTGAAAAATTATTTATCAACGTCAGTCGTTCACCGTTAGAAGTTAATAATTAAAGAAACACCGTTGAGTATTGCTCATAACACGAGCGGGACATTAGCAAGTCATCTTGTAATTGTATGACGAGAGTTTGGTGCGTTGTCAAAAGCTGTGTTTACACTTAATTACAGTAGATGAATTAATTAAGAGAAGGAAGAACATTTGGCCTCAGACTAAAAAAATATCCACCTAATTACACTACATGTTTCGTAAATGTCATATTGTATGTTTCAGTTGAAGAGACATGTATGTGACATTAGTATTAAGGCTCCTTGATTCCACTGCTGAATGGTCCTGTGATAAACGTGACCTAGTGAATAAAAGCTTTGCGAGTTCAATCCCTATGTTAGTGTGAAAAAATCATACACTCTGGTTTAGTGATATCACAAGGATCGATTTGTGGGATGAGAAATTATAATTTGCATTCTGTATGAATTTCCAGGATGAAATTATTTAGATTCTGTCTGAATTTCTGGCATGAGAAATTATTATTTGGAATCTGTCTGAATTTCTCGGATAAGAAATTATTATTTTCATTCTGTTTGAATTTCTGGGATTAAAATGTTTTATTTGGATTCTGTCTGAATTTCTGGGATGAGAAATTATTATTTGCATTCCGTTTGAATTTCTGGTATGAGAAATTATTGTTTGCATTCTGCTTGAATTTTTGTGATGAGAAGTTATTATTTGCATTCTGTCTTAATTTCCTGGATGAGAAATTATTATTTGCATTCCGTTTGAATTTCTGGTATGAGAAATTATTATTTGCATTCCGTTTGAATTTCTGGTATGAGAAATTATTGTTTGCATTCTGCTTGAATTTCTGTGATGAGAAATTATTCTTTGCATTCTGTCTTAATTTCCTAGATGAGAAATTATTATTTGCATTCTGTCTGAATTTCTGGGATGAGGAATTATTATTTGCATTCTATCCGAATTTCTGAGATAAGTAATTATTTACGTTATCTACATTTAGACAAATGTCCTAAACCTTATTATCACAACGTTTCAGTTACTGGATTTACCATCCTTCTTCATGAGATCTGGGTAATCTTCAGGAAGGTTTGAAATGATTCCTTTCTCATTCTACCATCCATATCAAAGTATATCCCGTTTTGTTCCTTTTAATACTGTTCAGTTATTACTCACCCTATTTCCATTGAGTCTACATGTATCTTAGCCGGTCCAGAGATTGCATTCGCAATTACTATGTAACTAATTTCACGAACCAACGAGTTAATCCATAAGGCTATTAAAACAGGATGAGTAATATAACTGCGCAGTAATAAAAAAGAATAGTTTAAATATTTCCCTGCAAAATACAAAATATGCCTATTATAAAATGTTAAAAACATTGTTGTCTCCTCCTTTTTACCATTCTACTAAAAATTACGTACATATTCAATAATGACTTTCTCTGTCCAAATGATATGGGTTGTACACATACGATATTAAATAGCCCATAAAATTCTATATAAACGGGCATGCATTGACAACATACGACATTAAAAGCCCATAAAATTCTGTAAAATCATGTATGGATTGATGACATGGAATATTAAACGGCCATTCAAGTTTTAATATATGGATTAACCACCTGAGCCATTAAAAATTCCATACAATTCTATAAAACAGATATAGACTCACCACATGGAACATTAAAAAGTCTATAAAATTCTATAAAACAGATATGGATTGCCCAGATGGATCATTAAAAATCCCATACAATTCTATAAAACAGATATAGTCTCACCACATGGAACATTAAAAAGTCTGTAAAATTCTATAAAACAGATATGGATTGCCCAGATGGATCATTAAAAATCCCATACAATTCTATAAAACAGATATAGTCTCACCACATGGAACATTAAAAAGTCTATAAAATTCTATAAAACAGATATGGATTGCCCAGATGGATCATTAAAAATCCCATACAATTCTATAAAACAGATATAGTCTCACCACATGGAACATTAAAAAGTCTATAAAATTCTATAAAACAGATATGGATTGCCCAGATGGATCATTAAAAATCTCATACAATTCTATAAAACAGATATAGTCTCACCACATGGAACATTAAAAAGTCTATAAAATTCTATAAAACAGATATGGATTGCCCAGATGGATCATTAAAAATCTCATACAATTCTATAAAACAGATATAGTCTCACCACATGGAACATTAAAAAGTCTATAAAATTCTATAAAACAGATATGGATTGCCCAGATGGATCATTAAAAATCTCATACAATTCTATAAAACAGATATAGTCTCACCACATGGAACATTAAAAAGTCTATAAAATTCTATAAAAACAAATATGTATTGATAACATGGACTATGAAAAAAACCTATAGAATTTTGCATAAACATGATAATTCTGAATTTCAATTCGCTCTAACCTGATAAAAATTCCAAAGACGAACTACTTCTAACATCTGTGTTTTGAATAGACATTTTTAGCTATCAATATTGTTTTCTTTTCTTTTTTACAAGTGTGGTTGATCTCAAAGGAAATGACGTGACAAGGCACTTCATTACTCGAAATATAGTTTATAGATTCTCTCTCATGACTTTGTTTGTGTGACTTGTTTTTATATCAAAGTCACAAATAATTTTACATTTTTTTGTTATCTAACATAACCACGATTAATATTTTGTAATAGTTCAGCAGTTTTCACATCAGTAATAACCGGTGGCTTCCATTAGAATAAAAATGGCAGCATGTCTGTTAATCACGCCAGCATTCTCTTTAATATTTGATTTCTTCAGTATTATAGATGTTTTTTTTTTAAGATAAAAATATTTTCCTAACAAAATCTATTCTTTTTGACATTTTTTTCTTAAATAGTTTCACACCAAGCAAGATGAAAATGCCACTAGAACGCAGGGGTTTACAGGGAATGAAAATGAAAGAGAATGTGAAGACTGAGAATGGGAAGGATTTAGGAAGGGACAAAAAATGAACAGGATTTAAGAAGACAGAAGATGGCCATTGACGTTGCATTTAAATTGTTGAAGATTGTAGTTATCAGGGAAGCAAGTAAACGGAGGAGAGTTCCGCAGGTGGGAGGTCAGTAAATTATTATTATCTTCAGAAAATTCTCACGATATAAAAATATTTTCTTGCTTTAAATTACATGTATGTTTTAACTTAGGAAGGGTTACTGAATGAAGAATAACCAAAACGGAGGTTGGAAATGAAATGGTAATCTTTATAACGTCAATAAAATACATTACTCGCCAGCGGCGTGTAGTAGGTAAACCACTGCTAGTGGTGGACTACTTAAGACTTCATATTTCCTCCACTTACAATAGTGTCCAGCGTATTTGTGAGGGTTGGGACATAATAATAAAAAGGAGAATCCTAATTGCCAAGCACGCTTAAATTCATGCAGTCGGGGCACCAAGGAAAAAGCTCGTGACAGCAGTTGCCATGAAAATATTTGTAGAAAATACGGAGGGAAGACACGTCACGCCATTGAGAAAGTAACTGAAATCTAGATGACTGATCAGGACCGATTATATTACAGACACTTCTTCGAATTCTGTCAAGAACCAGGCCAGATATGACGCCAGTATTCATCTCTAGATGTACATCAGGAACACCAGGCCAGATATGGCGCCAGTATTCATCTCTAGATGTACATCAGGAACACCAGGCCAGATATGGCGCCAGTATTCATCTCTAGATGTACATCAGTAACACAAGGCCAGATATGGCGCCAGTATTCATCTCTAGATGTACATCAGGAACACCAGGCCAGATATGGCGCCAGTATTCATCTCTAGATGTACATCAGGAACACCAGGCCAGATATGGCGCCAGTATTCATCTCTAGATGTACATCAGTAACACAAGGCCAGATATGGCGCCAGTATTCATCTCTAGATGTACATCAGGAACACCAGGCCAGATATGGCGCCAGTATTCATCTCTAGATGTACATCAGGAACACCAGGCCAGATATGGCGCCAGTATTCATCTCTAGATGTACATCAGTAACACAAGGCCAGATATGGCGCCAGTATTTATCTCTAGATGTACATCAGTAACACAAGGCCAGATATGGCGCCAGTATTCATCTCTAGATGTACATCAGGAACACCAGGCCAGATATGGCGCCAGTATTCATCTCTAGATGTACATCAGTAACACAAGGCCAGATATGGCGCCAGTATTCATCTCTAGATGTACATCAGGAACACCAGGCCAGATATGGCGCCAGTATTCATCTCTAGATGTACATCAGTAACACAAGGCCAGATATGGCGCCAGTATTCATCTCTAGATGTACATCAGGAACACCAGGCCAGATATGGCGCCAGTATTCATCTCTAGATGTACATCAGGAACACCAGGCCAGATATGGCGCCAGTATTCATCTCTAGATGTACATCAGGAACACCAGGCCAGATATGGCGCCAGTATTCATCTCTAGATGTACATCAGTAACACAAGGCCAGATATGGCGCCAGTATTCATCTCTAGATGTACATCAGTAACACCAGGCCAGATATGGCGCCAGTATTCATCTCTAGATGTACATCAGGAACACCAGGCCAGATATGGCGCCAGTATTCATCTCTAGATGTACATCAGTAACACAAGGCCAGATATGGCGCCAGTATTCATCTCTAGATGTACATCAGGAACACCAGGCCAGATATGGCGCCAGTATTCATCTCTAGATGTACATCAGTAACACAAGGCCAGATATGGCGCCAGTATTCATCTCTAGATGTACATCAGGAACACCAGGCCAGATATGGCGCCAGTATTCATCTCTAGATGTACATCAGGAACACCAGGCCAGATATGGCGCCAGTATTCATCTCTAGATGTACATCAGGAACACCAGGCCAGATATGGCGCCAGTATTCATCTCTAGATGTACATCAGGAACACCAGGCCAGATATGGCGCCAGTATTCATCTCTAGATGTACATCAGGAACACCAGGCCAGATATGGCGCCAGTATTCATCTCTAGATGTACATCAGGAACACCAGGCCAGATATGGCGCCAGTATTCATCTCTAGATGTGTATCAGGAACACCAGGCCAGATATGGCGCCAGTATTCAATGCATGGATATATGGTAGATATATAAATGTGCACGGTGGAGTAGTGGATAACGGCTTGGATTGTGGAATCGGAGAGCCGAGTTCGGATTCCAGTCGATTCCATTACATTCACTTACGTGCTAATACCCTTGGGAAAGGTGTGAATCCTCTTCTTCTCCCTCCAACTATAGGTAAATAGCAGGACAGACTGGGTTCTATAGCCTTGGATGGCAACTGGTCTAGGAGAAGGACAACTCTGAATTCAAAACCTGCGGAGGGTCGTTTGGGGACCTTGTGGCATCCGTTGCACCAGGTCCCTGTATTCGTCCCTCCAAAAAGTATGGATGGCCCTGCACAAGGTCTTCACCACTATAATCAAGTCCTGTGTGGCTGTCGGGCTTTCGGTTTCTGGGAGCTGATCTGTCTGACCCTCATACGTCGAGTTCGACGGGAGAAGCATAATAAATGTGCAAGATGGATACATACGAGAAACGTTTTCTTGCACGACACAGTGAACCAACCTTCCTTGCGGTAGATGCAGCTATTGATTCGATGTAGTCGCTCCACTTGAGTTGAAAATCGAAGGAGAATAAGTGGATATTAACCCATCATTAATTCTCTGGTTTATTGTACAGTAGGGTTTCGAAACACACCATTTAAAATAGACTAGATAATTTTTTTTAATTAGTTCACCCCAAGCAAGGCAGTAATGTTCCAGCGAGTGAAAGAAAATGAGAAAACTTTAGTGAGGACGAATGAGGAAAGGACAATAAAAAAAACAAGGTTTGAGAAGATAGAAGATAGCGATTGACGTTGCATTTAGATTTTTGAAGATTGTAGGTGGCAGGGAAGCAGCAAATTGGAAGATTTCTGGCACGACACTATGAACCCAACTTTCCATGCAGTAGACGTAGCAATTGATTCAATATATATGCTTCACTTCATGTCAGTGGAAAACGTGAGGCCAAGAAAATGGAGAGTGTTGCTTTCCTGGAGTTTAACATCAGTAATGTTGATGTCAAACAGAAAAGTTTCTCTGTGGTAATTAAATGAAAGTAGTTTTGTATTGGAGGTGTTAAAATTTACAAACCAATAAAAGACCCAAGAGTCACTCAAGGTACTGAATGATGTTATTCTATAAGCGTAAGAGGAGAGTAGGAAGTGTAGTTTATGAGGGTCTGTGAAAAAAAAGATAACGGTTGACATTAGACTTGAAGCGGTTAAGATTGTAATGACCGGGAATGAAGTGACTCGGGAGCCTATTCCATAAAGTAGCGTGTCTTGTGTAGAAACTGAGTGGAACTTCCTCCTTACTAATGGAATACAAAGTGAACAGTGATGATTTCTTCCAATATACGTGGCATAGGTCTTAGGTTTAAACTGGTAACTTAATAATGATTGTAGCTCGTCAGAACATTTTTCATGGAAATAGCGATAGAGTAGCGTCTGTGGGTTGTAGAGCGAAAAATAATTCATCACCCACGAGGCCGCGGAGACGCTTTTGAACTCTGTCATGACTGGAAAGTGAGAACTGGACAATCCCAGCCCAGATTCCAGCAGTACTCCGTTTTTTGGTCTCATCTGACTCTTGTGAAGATAGAGTATAGCAGAAGGAATAGGAAACTTACTGGAGCGCTAAAATGAACAATAGCAATAGATCGGATATATAGGGATCAGATATATGTTCTGGGGGAGCTTAAATCCCTATAGATGTTCAAAACAAGATGCCTTCTTGAGAAAACACTCAGGACAAGTGAAAGTTCGGGGTCTGCAACGTTACTAGCTTTTGTATTGCCAGAAGCCAGTCTTCCCCGCCATTTGTAAGGGCTAGGTTAGTGAAGATATCAGCTTCTAATCATCTAGAAGTATATCTATAAAGTTCTGTACAATCTACATGTTAATAACCGCCAATTTGTATTCGAGGATACCCGTCTACTGCTAGTCCCTATTGCAGAGGCTTGCTCAGGTGCATTTTGTATTTGTTCAACACCCACAGAGCCCACTTGTGGTTTATACTGCTATAATGTTGAACAGACATTTAGATCGAATTAGTGTGAATTATGGTGGAACTATCCAGTCGAATTAGTGTGAATTATTGCGTGTCGATGATTTGGGTTTTGATTTAGAATTTACCGGACGTTAAGACGAGCTGCTCTACTAACAAGGTATTCACTGAAATGGTTAATTATCTTTGGTTGACTTTTACTAATTTGTTCTTGTTAAGTATTTAATTGCGGTTGTAATTAAATACTGTTTTATTTTAACATTGAAGTCTCGAGTTATACTTAATCATTAACGGCCACTGTTCGTTACAAAAATATCAACAAGAAAAAAATAAAACTTCTAAACATATAAAATTATTATTAAATAGGTGAGAACAATTTTTATTGTTGTTGTTGATAAAATAAATATTTGAGAGATAAGTAATAAAGGAAGAAATTCAATACTGCATATATATATATATATATATATATATATATATATATATATATATATATATATATATATATATATATATATATATATATATATTTGTTCAGTATTGAATTTCTTCCTTTATTACCTATCTCTCAATTATTTATTTTTATCAACAATAATAATAAAAATTGTTCTCATATATTTAATAATAATTTAGAATCCCCGACCGGCGCCAATTCAGTCGGGTTTCGATCCTAGCTAAAGGCAACCGGACTTCTAGTCACACTGATGAGCTGTGATACAGCGAAGCAGTCTGTCTGCGGATGACAATATATATATATATTTGTTCAGTACTGAATATATATATATATGTACAAAAACAAAAACAAAATAAAAAAACAGTAAACTCACATATTCGGATTTTGCTTTGTCTTTTCCACATTTTCATCATACCGTCGGATCTACATCCACATATTTGCTTATATATATATATATATATATATATATATATATATATATGTGTGTGTGTGTGTGTGTGTGTGTGTGTGTGTGTGTGTGTGTGTGTGTGTGTGTGTGTGTGTATATATATATATATATATATATATATATATATATGCCCAATCGTATTCGAGGATACCCGTCTACTAGGGCGGCCAGCCATTCCCTATTGCAGACACTTGTTCAGGCACATTTGTGTTTTTATTCGGGGTGTACCTGTGGTTTATACTGTAAATATGCTGAGCAGACCTTAGTTACAGTTTCTAGGAGAGAGCACGTTACCTAGCGTGATCAATAATGTGAACAAGGCGAGCACGGTCAAACCCTCAGTCAGAGAACTTGAGTCAACCCGTGGTATGGTTTTCAGGCCCCTTCCAAAGGTGTAGCGCGATGTGATCGCCTTCTCCAGACCGATAACATCAAGAAGTCACCTTCCTGACAAATCGACCACGGTGGGATTCAAACCAGTGAGATCTCAGAAAGCGAATATTCTAACCATTCGACGACGTGCCCATCTGCAAAGATCTCTAAGCAGAAATAGCTTAGGACCGAGAAGGGAACGCCGGTGTTGATCTCATGGACTGTCAGATGACTGGCCATCAACAACGACCTTCATGAGCCTACCTGTTAGGAAGGACTTGAGAAAACCCTTCTAGAGATTCTATAATTGGAAATATTGCGCAGCAAACCACCCCATGGCTCCCAGGCGGATAACGCCAACCTAGAAGACGTTTACCTCTTGCACCCTTAATGAAGAGAATTCAAGGCAACAGAATTTCTCCAAATCATCGCGACTGAGCTGGGAACACAAGCAGCGCGACAGGACTAAAAGAAGGGTGAAGGGGGTTTACAATAATTGCTCGGGGACGCAAAAAACCTTCTCTACCCCTACTAAATTTAATATCACCTAAGACAGGGGTCGACAACCTTTTGCTAACTATGTGCCGACTTAGGGTTTTAAAATCATTCACTGTGCCAACAGTTTACGTATTTTTATATAAATCAAGATCAATATACCTGTTCTACAATATATTATATACACAAATATATATATATATATATATATATATACTTTATTATATATTAAAATTGAAACGGCTAAATATCTTCTTTGATAGTGCCGACCATTTTTCCAGCAATCTTAGCAATGGATCGTATATCTGAGTTAAGGTCAGAGGTGAACTTGAGTCCCAATGGTCAAAATCAGAGGCCGGCAACCTTTTGCTAACTACGTGCAGACTTAGGATTTTTAAAATCATTCAGCGTGCCAACAACATACGTATTTTTATACAAGTCAAGGTCAGTATACCTGTTTTACAATATATTTTATATAGTGATATATAGTATATATACTTTAGTATATATTAAAATTGGAACAGCTAAATATCTTCTTTGCGTTGTAGTAGTTACTGGTTCAACATCGTGATGTCATTTGCGGCTGCGTGCCATTGATGCTTGGTATGGCACGGGGGGCGTAGATTGCCGACCCCTGACCTAAGGCATATCTACTAAATATGAAAAGTAGCTTGAGAAATAAACTTATTTCATTCTTAATCATTTCAAACCCAAGCAAGGCAATAGAGCCACTATGACACAAGGGGTTACTGAGTGTGAAAGAATAAAAAAAAATTAAGGGGCGAGGACAATAAATGAAGAGGAATTCAAGAAGACATTAGATAACGATTGACGTTTATATTTAAATTTTTGAAGATCAAAGTTGGCTGGAAAGCAAGAAACTGGAAGAGAGTTCCACAGGCGAGAAGTGCGAGAAAAGAAAATCTTAGCAAAGAACTTACGGTTACATCTAGCCAATTAAACTGTAAAATAATAAGACCTTGTGGCCAATTTAGTACTGCGTTTAAGCCTATGTACCATAGGGCAAGACACGTGGCCGTTGATTCCATCGGGGAGGATACTTCTGAGTTGGCCGTTCACTTCAGTCTAAGAAGCCCCCTCGCCCAGCGATGTCGTGTCATACATGAATCTACTTCTCCACCTCCTACCACTGTAGGTTAATTAGTAAGACTTGTCTCATTAAATCATTATTTAAAAAAATTTATTACGATCTAAAAATATTTTCTGGCTTTAAATAACATGCAAAGGGTTGATAAATCGTAAAATAATGAATCAATAAAAAATCAATTAATGAATTTCACTCTAGATTTCAAATGGAACTGATATATATATATACAATCCGTTCTTAAAGAAGGTGGGAAAAACGGCCAACCGACTATATTGGTAAAGGAAGCATCTGTCTCGTTCTGCTATGCTTTAAAAAGAAGAAAGAATAAAAATGGCTAGTTCCAAACTGTAGATGTCCTGACAGATCACACGTTAAGTATATTGAATATAATAGATTTTCTGGGACTGTAGTGTGATTATTCTTTTAACTTCAAACGAAGATGGTTATTACTCACTATTTTAATTATGTAAATTTGTAAATTTTCTACTTTAAAGACTTGACGAATTTTTTCTTCTGCTAATTTTAACTCCCCCCCATTAATCGCCCAGTTTGCATAGGGAAAGTTAGGAATCCAACCCAGTACCAATCCCCGGTCGCAAAAGATCGAGTTAAGGGGGAGAAGAATAAAAGAAAACTTAAAAACCTTAACTTTAAAACCTATATAAAATCTACTGCCGGGCATGTTGGCGACTAAACCAGAAACCCACTTCAATTTATTGCCAGTGTGGCGGTTTCTGTTGGATAGAAATTAAGACCTATCAAAGGGCGGATAACTCTTGATGAGCAAACGGCCAGCTAACTAGAGGTTGTGTCTCAATAAAATTACCGTGGAGAATGCAACGGGAAAACATTCCACTTGTTGTGGATTCCGGGATGAAATCCGATATCAATGAATAACAAACGCCAGGAATGGATAAGGAAAATAAATGTATTAACGTAATAATACAAACTGGTAATACGGGTTAGTAGATCCAGGAATGCGGGTTAGTAGCACTAATATATATATATATATACAGTCTTGGTATTGAAGCATCGCGGTATGACTCCTTACTGAGTCTACGTGCTCGCTAACTGTGACGCTTGCCGCCGTCTCTGTGTGTGACTTACTCTACTACTACTGAACTCTACTACTCTTCTGTCGTTCCGTCTCGACTCCTACTTGACTGTTCGGGTATTCACTGGTAGTAGTATAAGTATACCTTGGATGAGTCCATTTGTGTGAAAAGGGGAGACCCCTTAACACCACTATAAGTACCAAATCCGGATGTGGGTGCGAGGAACACTCTCAGCCATGGTTAAGCCACTTCATCTAGGAGAGGGCAAACTCTGGTATAAAAATCAATTGGGTAGATACATATCAATGCCATGTTAATGGTTATCTATCTCGGAGCAGGAAATTCTGATCTTTTTGACCTCACGAGAATGCCTAGAAGTAACGCATCATCCGTCAAACGGGTTACCAAGGGACGTGTCCCTAGGTGACACACCAGGCTGCTGTTGAAACACATGCTAAGGAAAGATCTAGCCATTCACCTCACCTATTAACTAAAATTTGACTACAAAAACGTGCTTTTATACTTTCATAATGTCTTGACTCCAGGGGGTTCACTATTGTCCCATAGCTGGGACCCTAACAGTTGTTACCATCCAGATCAGAGTGGCCTGGGACCAACAGCAATTCAGAGGTGGTTCCAGTCTCCTAAAAACCTCCAATCTCCCAATCAGAGTACTTGCTGCCGGATGTAGTTTATCGTCATACCAGGGACCATCTAGAAGCTAAAATCTGATATATAACCAAATCGGTAGATAGAGATCTGTAGCCATCTTAAAGGTGGTCTATCTAGGAGAAGGAAACTATGATGCAAAAATCAACTTTTTTTAAACTCAAGAAAGCCTAAAAATATAAATACTTTTCCTTCACACGGGTTAGCAAGATACGCATCCCACAGTGACACACCCAGGCCGCGGTAAAAAAAAAGAAGAAATCTGCTACTTGTAAGGAATGGTCTAGTCAGCCACCTAACCTATCAACAACAACTAAAAAATGGACTACAAAATCTAAAGTTCTTCAAATGGAAAATAAGACAAATGAGTCAGGATCAGATGATTTCAAGGTACCTTTTAGAAGAATGCAATAAAGCAATCCTTGATGTTGTCTGTATGCAAGATGTATGTCTACTTGTTGATGACGCCATTGCACGCTTGAGATGCAATTTATTTTTGAGTGACTACAAGGAGAAAAGATAAGACAGAGTTAGAATATCAATACGCAAATCATCAGATATTGCAACAGACAATTTCGTACACCAGCAAGAAAGACTAATGGCTGCCGACATTGTTGTCCACGGCTGTAAGATCCGAGTGATATTAGCTTATACCCCAACAGACAAAAGCGCCGTCTCGGTAAAATAGAAATTCTACACAAGATTGAATAAAATTTGTATGTTAAAAAAAAACCAGAAAACTATACAAATGTACATTACTGGGTGTTTGTAATGCCAACTCAAGCATTTTTAAACGCCACTGCTTATTTGATGTTGAGAAGACATTAACCTTTCAAACGGAAGCCACAAACAACAATGAAATGTTCTTGCTAAAACTTTGTTACTCAGAAAAATACTTCATCCTTAACAGATGGTTTGATCATCCCATGAAACACAGCATCCCATGGCATAGCCCAGATAATTTAACAAAAATATTATTGACTTCAGCATCTCAAATTCTTGGATTAGGCAGTTTGTGACAGATGTTAGAGTATACAACTCCTACTTTGAATCATATCACAGACTATTTGGGACTACGATGACAACATCAACCAACAAAATCGCTCGCTTTCACCCACATAAACCAAGCAGAACGCTGAGGTATAACATCCAAGCCCTTAAAAATGAAAGGGTAAATTTAGAATATACTAATAAACTATATTTCAAATTGATATCAGTAAATTTTGAACAAAACATAGAGGAGTCACATGTTATCACATCTTCATTAGCTGAAGCCTGTGAGATCATTTCCAAGAAGACCTAAATGGAAAAAGATACACTGGATCAGATACATGAGACGACAATCCTGAGATGAAAAACTTAATACAAGAAAGAAACAAACAAAAGGAAAAATGGAAGGAGAAATACCAAACAAGAAAAATACTCGTTAATTCTTTGAGAAAACAGATTCTCTGGAAAATTGGAAATTAAATTAATGACGCCAGGCAGCATAAACAGTGTGTTAAAATGCAGGAAAAACCAAAAATCACATTGATGCCATACAATCAAAACCTCTACAGATTAAATGTCCTTGACTAAAAAAAATTACTCTGAATCACATTTGAACCCTGACCACACTAAACTTAAGACTGAAGACAGGCATAAAACATATACCACTATTCATCTAATCATTACAAAGTCCGTCTCCAAATATAAACAATAATGAACCTAATGATGAATAAATTCAGTTAGTTATGTGCGATGCGTGATAGGCGTTTAGGTGATCATGTATCTTTCTATACATTACTGACAAGGCAGATTTTTCCCTCAGTGCGTTGCCATTTCTTTATGCGGTAGACTATACAAGGCTATAGAATCCGGTCTGTCCTGCTATTTACCCATTAGAAAAGAGAAGAAGAGGATTATTATACCAAGGGTATTAGCACGTAAGTGAATGTAACGGATTCGACTGGAATTCGAACTCGGCTCTCCGATTCCGCAATCCGAACCGCTAAACTAATGAATAATAAAGTATCACTCGCTACTGAGGCTGAACATTTGAAAATAACTTACTTTCTACCCGAATTCAATAAAAAGTTTCTCTATTTTATGAAAGAAGTCCGGAATCAAATGCATCGCGAAATCATGAGGTTTACTAAGTATTATGGAAATTAATTATGTTTGTTAAGTATTTATTATTAAGTATTAATTATGTTTATTAAGTATTAAGGAAATCAACTATGGAAAGAGAAGGAAATGAAAGTATTTACGGACATTATATTAACATTGCATGAGAAAACTTCTTGGCATCTTCTATTGGGAACATAAAACCAATAAGTTTTTGCGGAAAAGGCTTGACATATTGGCCCACCAAGAACCTCTTCTCGTCACTGTCAAACAGAGACAAACGGCGTGATTTAGACACGTTACAAGGCACAGCCGCCTCTGCAAGACTATCACGCGAGGCACCGTTAAAGGTGGACATAGCAATGGACGCCAACGCAAAAACTGGCTGGACAATGTCAAACAATGGACAAGTGTGAATATACCATATATAATTGCTGACGGCTGCCGTTGATAGACTGTTGTGAGGGCAGATTCGGTGTGGCTTCTGCATTCGGACGCCCCCCCCCACCTCACTTACGATTACAAAAGTCAAGGGGATGATGACGATGATGATGCTGATGATGACGACGATGATATTAACTAGGCTCTCATCGTTTTATGAAAATCAACTGCTCACGACCTAGTTTGCTTTTCGTTTCTGGTAAGAGGTGCAATGGTGGCATATATGCCATCAAACATCTCCAAATAATTACTTATTATCAAACAGCATATCTGCTTTGTCGACCTCACAGTAGCATATGACTATATGAAGAGCGCCTTCCTCTTCTCATCCACTAGAAACCGTATTCAGAATTCCCAAATTAACGCCTTTATCCAAATTTGGCACAGTGGATAAAGGCGTTAGTTAGATCCAGTGACAGGACCCAAAGAGTGTGAGTTCAATACTCGGTTAAGGCAGTGGAGAATTTGGAGAGGGAAATTAACAAGACATAACTGATAACTGACATCCATTAAAACCATGGCACGTGGAACTAGAACAGTCTATCCCAGTGAGCGAAATAAAGGGTTCAGTTCGACATTCCAACCACCTGAAGAAGGCCGGAGCGTACAACGGCCGAAACGTTGTAATAAATATGGCGACAAAGATGAGGACAATAGTCCGAATAATGTAAATAGTGTGCATAATACCTCATCTCAGAAATATAGGCAGATACAGAATCTTACATGTCTGGCGAGGAACACAATATGAAAAAATTTCAGACCTTATCAAGGAGCGCCAGTCGATTCAACTTTTTCCAAGACTATGCCCTGAGCATTTATAAACACAGATGTAATGAGATGAGCATTGACCCTGTAAGCATTTCATACCACATCCCAAACGAACCTACCAATCGAATTTACCTTGAGCTCCTTGAAGAATTCCAAAGAAGAATCTGCAATATTATTGGTCCTTATCCGTTGACTCGGATTCAGTCACTTTCCCATCGTCGTATGGTTGCCTCTCTGTCTTGCATCTAAATTTTTCCAATTTTAATTGTTCGGGTGAGCTTTTCACCATGCTACCTAGACTTTTTAAAATTTAAGCACAGCACTAGACTAGCGTTGACATCTCATCAATTTACAGTTGAGCTGGCTAGATGTAGCCGTAAATTCTATGCTAACAGTTTCTTCTCTCGCGCTTCTCGTTTGTGGAACCCCCTTCTGGCTTCATGCTTTCCAGACAACTGGCTTCATGCTTTCCAATCAAAAAGCTGCAAACATTTAAATGCAATGTCAATCGCTAGCTACTGTCCTCCTCGTTAGTCTTTTCTCTTCCCGCTCATTAGTAATGTTTCTGTTCCTAATTCTTCCACACCCTGTAACCCCTTTTATTTTAGTGGCTCTATTGCCTTGCAAAAATTTAAATGCAATGTCAATCGCTGTCTACTGTCCTCCTGATTACTCTTTCCTCTTCCCGCTCATTATTAATGTTTCTGTTCCTAATCCTTCCATACCCTGTAACCCTTTACGTCTTAGTGGCTTTACTCTCTTGCATGGGTTGATACTGATTTTTAAAAAAAAGAAAAAAGAAGACAACGATCCTGTTTTCCTTCTCGAGGCCTATATACTGATGATGATGATGATGATGATGATGATGATGATGATGATGATGATGATTGGTGGTGGCGGGGGGGGGGGCTATGCTGATGACATAGGTATTCACAGTTGGGATAAGAATGATCTTGAACAAAAAAATCAACATTCTCTTCTAAGCATTCCAAGAAACAAGAATGAAGAAAAAACAATTCCAAAACAGAATATACGATCTGGAATTGGAATGGAAACACTGATGGCATATATCCTGAATTCATCATAAAAATTCAGAATTTGGAATTAGTAAATATTAAAGATTTCGGCGTATGAATCAGTTATAACACATTTAGTATGGGAGATAAGCAAATTGGACATTGAATTAGTTGTACTAGGGTTAGTTTTACCCAATACCACGAGATGTTGCAAAACGAAAACATTAATGTTCTTAAATTGTTTCTTCAGATTATTGAGACTTTCATACGGATGTCATGCATAGCGTCAAACTCTTTCAAAAACATCTAAACTGTTGTAGACAACAGCTTTTCTCAGATCAATTAGCTTCCTTATTGCTCCTTTTTTGCCTTGAAACTTTCCCGTTGCCTCACATGTTCGATCCATAGTATCCTCCGCATCCGTCGATGAAACTAAATCTGTCCTTTCATATCCCCTCTTCATCTGTGTTACAATAATCCAGCATTTACTGCCATATCGATTACATTGTATATATCAGTTCAACACTCTTTTCTTTGCTTCTTACGATGTCTTAATAATAGGACTCAAGATGAACCTTTCCAAAAAAGAATCTATAACCTGGAATTGGAATGAAAGAAGTGACGCCTTATACATTGAATCCACCATAAAAATTCAGGATTTGGAATTAGTAAATACTGAACTATTCAAATACACCAGTGTGTGGATCAGTTATAACCAATTGAGTACAGTAGATAGGGAAAATGAAAATAGAATAAGCTGCGCTAGGGATAGTTTTGCATAATACCACACATTGGTGAGCCTAGGGAAAGCTAGTCTGAACGAACCCGTTCCTCTTCAGGTTGAGTTTGAATTCAGAGTTTTCCTTCTAGAGTGGTTATCACTTCAAGCCCATAGCTTCGAGTAGAAGGATCGAATCCACTACTCAGGTATTCGTGCGAAAGTGAACGCAACGAACTCGGCTGGAATTCGAACTCAATTCGCCGATTTCTCGCACTGAGCCGCTAGCTGTTGCCCTAGAACATCTCTTGTGTGGCCACACTACGAGTGTCGATGGTATCATGTAAAACAGTACTACATGCCACGTGGTCGGGTCATCGGCCATTAAACTGATTCTCCCACTTGGCATTTCTGGTGAGCAGCGTGGCTAGACACACAATATGATTAAAATCGAGACTTGTCAAAGGGCGGATGAACCGTCTTGTAGCGTCAACGGCCGTCTAGCGTAATGGATAAGTGTCGGCAACATAGCTATGTATGCAGTCGGAGCGGCGATGACACGTCTTCGCTGACCGGAGGTCTTCCTAGACTAAAGTCAACGGTCAAGGCAGAAGGTGCTCCACTCATCACCACCAATGGAATCAACGGCTATGTGTCTGTGAACCATGCCATTTCCACAGTGTAAGAAGAAAGTTCCTCTAAGGCAGTTTTTTTCGTCAAGAACCTGCACTCTGTTGAATAGGCCCCCACGTGAGTACTCCCCTTCAATGTTGACTTCATCTAGTGAAGGGTTAATCGTTCCTTCGTACCCTAATAATCTTCGCCTCCTATCACGTTCTCTCCCATTTATATCGCAAACTTCCCCCATTATTACTATTTCGACTGTAAAATTCCATCTTGTGGGACTCTCGAGCTATGTATTGATGAAATTCAATAAAATAAATTCGAAATATCGAGATTTGTTGATTATTAAAATAAATTCTAAATAAAAACACAGTGGTATTATTGTTCCACACTGACGGTGTCCAGGAGATGGTTGATTTGTTGGTTTTGTTTGGCGGCATATCAACACCTCCATGGGTTATTTAATGCCGAAATTTAAATATTTTTGTACGCGATTTTTATTTTTGGAGATAATAATAGCCTTACTATTTAACCCATAGCTGAGGAAAGAAGAGAGAAGAGTTAGATTCGTACCTTTCCCAGTAAGTGAATTAAACTAACCCAATTGAAATTGGAACTTGGCTCTCCGTTAACAATTCCGAGCCATTATCCATTACAACACCCGCGCATCCAAGCTTACAGCACCTAGTATTCCCAAGCGGTCACCCATCTAGGTACTGGCCAGGCACGACATTTCTTAACTTCGGTGATCGTAGATTAACCGGGGTTTCAGAGGGATATGTCAGTAAGCCCTTGATCTGGGGAGGTAATAGGCTCCACCAGATCAACTTTTACTAAGACACGCTAAGCATGGATGAATATTCCTTCCGCTTTCAACCCAGATATGTAAAGGGCACTGGTCGGGGTCTCAGCTGATCAGCGTCCCTTCGATCACACCCGTTCATGGGACTTCTAATGATTTGATTCTCGGTTTAGTGTTTCTCTTCTAAAGAGTTTTATTTAACCCCCTTCCCTGCCAATTATTTTGGGAAAAACGCTTCATTTTCAGATGAATCTTTTTAATTCGCTTTTATAGTAACTGAGAAACTGAGGCACCTTGAAGTACCCGATCGGTGACTAACACCTTTACCACACGTACGATCGGCTAAGAAACTGAGGCACCTTGAAGTACCCGATCGGTGACTAACACCTCTACCACACGTATGATCGTCTAAGAAACTGAGGCACCTTGAAGTACCCGATCGGTGACTAACACCTCTACCACACGTATGATCGTCTAAGAAACTGAGGCACCTTGAAGTACCCGATCGGTGACTAACACCTTTACTATACGTATGGTCAGCTAAGGAACTTAGGCACCAAGAGCTACCAGATCGGTGACTAACACCTCTACCACACGTATGATCGGCTAAGAAACTGAGGCACCTTGAAGTACCCGATCGGTGACTAACACCTTTACTATACGTATGGTCAGCTAAGAAACTTAGGCACCAAGAGCTACCAGATCGTTGACTAACACCTCGACCACACGTATGATCGGCTAAGAAACTGAGGCACCTTGAAGTACCCGATCGGTGACTAACACCTTTACGACACGTATGATCGGCTAAGAAAATGAGGCACCTTGAAGTACCCGATCGGTGACTAACACCTCTACCACACGTATGATCGTCTAAGAAACTGAGGCACCTTGAAGTACCCGATCGGTGACTAACACTTTTACTATACGTATGGTCAGCTAAGAAACTTAGGCACCAAGAGCTACCAGATCGGTGACTAACACCTCTACCACACGTATGATCGGCTAAGAAACTGAGGCACCTTGAAGTACCCGATCGGTGACTAACATCTTTACCACACGTATGATCGGCTAAGAAACTGAGGCACCTTGAAGTACCCGATCGGTGACTAACATCTTTACCACACGTATGATCGGCTAAGAAAATGAGGCACCTTGAAGTGTCTGAGCGGTGAATAACACCTCTACCAGACGCATGAGTTGACAACTGAACTCGTTTCAAGCTCAGAAGGGCATAAAATGAATCAAAATCGACGTATAAACACGTCTGTAGTTGTTTTTTTGGGGGGGGGGTTAATGATATGTTTTTGACATGTTTATTAATCCGTGTCTGCAAAAAAACACTTTCAGTAAAAACCTATATACACGTCTATGCCGGGGAAAAGGGGTCAATATCCAAACACGACTTGAAAGCTATATGAACTGAGCGATTTTTTTTTTTATATATAACAATCCATTCCGTGCGAATAACATCTTTACGGCGTATAATAAATTTTCTCCGTCGGCAATTATCTTTGTTTATCCTATATTATATAATACTATATATATTGGCTAGCCAGTCTCTCCGACAGGTTGGTCATTTCGGCAAAGTTAACAGCGAAGATACCAACCGTTAGTTGAGTCGATCGATACACAATGAAGCAAGTAGCCAAGCCAGGGTCCGCTAGTTGTACTGTTCACTGCTACAACCGTCGGAACAACCAGCGAAGATAGAGGAAGCATCTATATCGTAGACGAGGTTAACGAAATTTTGTATTTATTGGTTTTTCAGAGCAGTTCTCCACCTTCGTCATCGATCTGATTCGTTTGCCAGTGGCAGAAGTGTAAAAAGATATAGCTAACATTAATACAGGTACATAAATATAGTAGACTGGGAATCTTCAAAGTGTCTATATTGATCTGGGATGAGAATGCAAATTCCGATACGCTATATCGATGTAGTGTAGTGTATAGAAGCCTACTTACTGTTGGAGATGCAGTAATATCCAATGTTCACGATTCCCTACTCAGTGGCCCCACCCTGCCACACTGGTGAACAGAAATGGTAAATT
This sequence comes from Acanthosepion esculentum, assembly GCA_964036315.1. Classification (NCBI taxonomy): domain Eukaryota; kingdom Metazoa; phylum Mollusca; class Cephalopoda; order Sepiida; family Sepiidae; genus Acanthosepion; species Acanthosepion esculentum. The sequence goes on from OZ038510.1 coordinate 14,079,280, forward strand.
CTGCTGATGAAGCATCTATTTATGTTTATATACCGATTATGGATGTAAACATAAAATAGATATATTGGATTAGGCTGGCACAAGGTTACTAAAATATAGAGTTATTTCGCAGACTTTCCTTAGAGCACTTTTATAAGAAGGGAGTTTAGCCTGGCACAAGGCTACTATATAGAGAGTTATGATGTAGGTTTTCCTTAGTACACGTGCATAAGAGAGTTTAGCTTGACACAAGGCCACTATATAGAGAGTTATTTTGAAAGCTTTACGTAGTACACTTATATAAGAAAAAGCGTTCACCCTGGCACAAGGCGACCATATAAAAAGTTATCATGTAGGTTTTCCTTAGTACACTCGCATAAGATAGTTTAGCCTGGCACAAGGCAACTATATATAAAGTTATTTTGTAAGATTTACGTAGTACACATGTATAAGAAAAAGAGATTTCAACCTGGCACAAGGACACTCGTATAGAGAGTTATTATGTAGGATTTCCTTAATAAAATCACATAAAAGAGTTTAGCTTGACACAAGGCCACTATATAGAAAGTTATTTTGTAAGCTTTACGTAGTACACTTGTATAAGGAAAAAGAGAAAGATATTTAGTCTGGAACAAGGCCACTATATCTAGGGTTATTTCGTATTCTTACTTTAGTACGATTTGTATGAGAAAAAAAGAAACATGAACTTAGTCTGGCACAAGGCCTCTACATATAAGCTGACCGTAATACAACTATATTAGAAAAAAGAGAAAGGAATAATGTCACTATGTTTAGTAGGATTAACCTAGTACCCTTTTATTAGCAAAACGATGAATAGGTTTAGACTGGCACAAGGCCACTATATAGAGAGTTATTTACCTTAATAGCTTTTATAAGTAAAAAGTGAAATAAATACAGTTTGGCACAAGGTCACTATACATAAGATTATTTAGTAGGATTACCCATATATTTAATAATTTACTATGTTAGTGACTCCAAGCTTCGGTAGTCTCAAAATAATTTTAAGCTCAACCAGAAGGGGTCATCCAGCCAGGCAGTACCATTCCTTCGGGAGTGGTCTTAGATCATTACCCAGCACCTGAGAGGTCCCCAAAAGGGGAAATGCTGAAGGGGCTTGAGCTATTTTTCTATGGTTTTGTCGTAAAACTCACTTTAATTTGACCTTGTGCCACATTCGTTAGCGAGGTTGGCACACTGGAAAATTCACTTAGTGTCATTGTATAGCAAGAACTTTTAAAAATCTTTCTCTCTCTCCGCTCTCTCTACACCTCTCTCTCTCTTCTCACTCTACTCTCTCTCTCTCCCTCCCCCTCTCTCTCTATCCCTCTACCCCCTCTCTCTATCCCTCTACCCCCTCTCTCTTTACTTTGTTTTTTACTCTCTTTTTTTCTCTTGGTCTCTTTTTCCGCATTCTCCTTTTTTTTGCTTCGGAATGAATTCATGTCTTTTTTTATTCTCCTTTCTTTTTCCTCTGTTCAAATATGTCGATGCGATCGCTTCACCCTTTCTATTCGTCCTTCTACTCGTATCTTCTTCTTTCTCTCCATTTTTAGATTAGATATTTTAGAAGGCCTGATATGTGCACGTAAGTGCGTCAGTAACATTATCCCCTAATGAGGAAAGATAACATGTATCTTATTTTTTTTCAACATAATATCTTTACTTGTTAATGCACTTATCACAATGCATCTCAATTAAACATCTAACTTGAACATCATCCAGTGAAAATTTCACGTCAAAATTAGAACTACTAAAATAGACTGGTCCACTCACAAAAAATCCAGTGAAAATTGGAGGATGATAATCTTTACACATTAGCATTCTTTAAACATTTCTTAGGCCACGACACTTCTTACAATCGAAAAATAATAGTGAGATAATAAGATGAAGAGTAAATAATAATAATAATTACAGCATGGATCACTGAAGGTATTACATATCACCTACCAAAAACGGGCGAAATAGATGATCGATAAAATTATAGACCAATAACATGCCGGCCTTATAAATTAATTACGTCTGAGTGTAATTACTCTTTTCTCAATTAAAACAACATTCTCCCCCTTGAACTGAAAGGATAGCAAAGAGGGTGATATGTTTTTAACGATCGACTATTGATAAATAAAATAAACCTGGAAAATTGCACGAAAAACGTTAGAAATCTCAGCACAGTTTGGATAAATTATCGTAAATCCTTGTGTCACATTCTTGCGTCCTAAAGTCATTAAAAATACACAAAGTCTCAGTGTTGATAGTAAATTTCCTTAGATACAACATGAGAATGCCAAAAGTCACATTATACCTAAATCACAGTAAAGTCACTGCCACTTCCAAACTTTTTGAATGTCCGACGAGGAATTTTTCAAAGAGACACCCTGTCACCTCCTGTTTTGTTTATCCATAATCCCCTTTTCGCATGAACTAAACAGTAAACACTAAGAATGCAAAATAAGTACCAATGTATTGAATCACTAATTCTACATGGATGACTTCAAACATTTTGCCAAAGACGACAATGATTTGAACGGTCTCCTCAATACTGTAAAATGTTTCAATGATGACATCGCTATGGATTCCGGATTAGATAAAGCTGCAAAAGTAACATTCAAGAAAGGGAGAATTACAGAAACACACTCAATAGATCTAGATTCTTTTTCACAAAGTTGAGAGAACTGGAACAAGAAGAAGCCTATATATACCTAGGAGAGAGTGAAGAAGATGAAATTCAAGATACCTAAATGAACGAAAAAGTCAGACAAGAATACTACAAGTGTGTTCGTCTGGTTGAATTCACAAAACAGGATATCCGCCATAAACACTTTGACTGTCCCTGTGGTGCAATACAGTTTCAATAACATCAACTGTACCATAACTGGCACTAAGTGAATGGATGTTAAAACAAGAAAGCTTCTCACTTGACATCGCATGCATCATCCTAAATCCGATGTTCATCATCTATATGTGTCCAGATCCGAATGAGGCAGAGGATTATTTAAACTAGAACAGTCTTACGAAACTACGACAATCGGTCTTCAAAGATAGCTATAAACTACAGAAAACATTGAATAAAGTCTCATTTTCTTTTCATGTTCTTTGACACAGAACATCATCCAAAGAATGGAAGCCAGCAAACTCAAAAGAGAATTTCAAGTGGGTGAAGAACTGCAAGCCGTAATCCATCCCCTGCAGCGGCAAAGAAACTAAAAAAGAAGGCAAAAGCAAAAGCAATGGATCAAATGCAGAAACGATGGCAAGATAAGCCTCTTCATGGTTAATTCTCTGCCCGTGGCAAACAAGCTGATGGAGACAAAGCCCATCAGGAAAATCTGCAAGTTTTATAGAAGAGAACTGCAAGGAATTGGTATGAACAGCACCCAGAACAAGTTACAGTACGCACAGACAGAAGAATCAAGGCTATTCGCCCAGACATCGTGATCATAAAAACAGAATGGGCTTTCTTATTGACATGACAGTTCCTGCAGATTGTAAGGTATCTTTGAAGATCTTTAAAAAGAACTACCAAAATATAAGAATCTTGAAGTTGAAATCTTTAAAATGTAGCACATAAAGACATCAATAATTCCAGTTGTGAGTGGAGCTCTCGGATTAATTGGAAAATGTTCTGATAGACTTGTAGCGAGCCTGGCAGTAAACTGCCTGATTCCAACGGACTGATATTTACCAACCTCCACACAAGGAAGGATGTGACACAAGTCCGACTTTTATGTGTGGCGAAACCAAGCACGCAGGGTCAGGAAAAATTCCTGGCAGACTCCATATATACGTGGACGGGTGTGTCTACCTCCCCAGACGAGACTTTGTCCGTAGGCATAGCCTTGTCTGGGTTCCTCTGCCCAACGGCTCGACAATTCAGCCACAAGCCTGGCAGCCAACTGCCTGACTTCGACGGACTGGTATTAATCGGTCGCCCAACAACGGACTAAATCGGACACAAGGTCAAGTTTACTGTGTCACTGGTCAAAATTTACCCAGCCCCCGCAAAAGCGGGCTCGGATACAGAACTGACCTGTTTTTCTCAGCCGAGTCTCTATCCAAAGACAGAACCCTGACTGAGTCATCCTCCGCCCAAAGACGAAGGTCTTGTCACCCTCTACCCGAAGACAGAGAGGTCTTGTATTGTCTTGTCGCGAGCCTGGGACAGACTTTGACGGACTTCTGACTTACTTTGAGTTCTTTGCCTACTTCATTTTGTGTTAACGGGGGATGTCTTATTTACTCTACAACAATTGTGTTTATTACTTTTTAATATAATAAAATAAACGGCATTACTTTTTAACTGTCCCTCGTATATCTTCCAACAAGGCCACAAACGAAAAACATAGAAAATCCCGCCACTGAATATTTTACGAAGAATAAGGTTAGAGAAATCGAATGGTTTTCTCAATCGGCTGACCTAAATCCAGTCGAACAATTGAAGCACGAATGAAAAACTGCCCTTCATAATTGGGAAGCCATGGAATCTGAACGATTTTGAACGATTCTATATTGAAAAATGACCGAGAATACCTGTTGATGGAGGCAGAAACCATATCAAATGTTAAAGAAAACGTCTTTTAGCATTGATCGATAGCATAGAAACCTTAACTGAACATTACTTGAGGCAGTCGAATACTGATGCAAAACCTATTGTATTAAAGTATTGATAATTATGGAAGTAATAGCATTAATTCTCTTTGAGTAGATAAGCTTTATCAAATCAATACCGGAATGAATAATCGAAAAAAAGAAGAAAAATAATCTAAGATGTTGAATGCTTTTGCATACAAATTTCTGCAAAACGAAAACATTAACCTCAATAATTAGTGGAGCCATGATGATGACGTAAGTATTCATAGTTGGGACCAAAATACACTTGAACAAAAACTTCACACCCTTATCAAGGGCACCATGAAGCAAGACTTAAAACAAGCATTTCCAAAACAGAAACTATGATCTGGAACTGGAGTAACATCAGAGATGTCATATATCCTGAATCTATCATAAAGATTCTGAATTATTAAATACCAAACACTTTAAATGCCTCGGCGTATAACGAATTTACTAGATCACGAGTAGCGTTGGCTGAAAGGTGAATGAATGTGGAATGTTTCTGTTGTAGAATACATACGGACGATAATGGGTATGTCTCCATTCACATAAATGGAGTAGTAAATACTGTATGTTGGTCTGTAGTTGGAGATTCGTCTCCAACTGTGCTCGTCAAACTCTCTGCCTCCAAACAGAGAGGATCCCCAGACGAGACTATGTCGAAGGGTAGAGTATCGTCTCGGGAAACAGCTACCCGACCTCGTTTTATACGGGGTCTACGGGGAATTTGTGGCTGAGTCTACGGTCTTGGATACCCAACATTAAATTCGGCCTTGTGCCACATCTGACCGCGTGGGGCGGTTGATAGATATCCTGCAGTTGGAGATTCGTCTCCGGCTGCTCGGGCCACACTTTCTGTAGATATTCTGCAGTTGGAGATTCATTGTGGAATTTACTTGACTCACTTTTAGCAGTTGACTACTTCTTCTACGCGCTGCTGGCGAATCGTATATGTGTTGTTCTTGTCCTAAATATTATCGTTCATTACCAACCTTCGTTTGATTATTCTATTCAGTAACCTTCCCTAGGTTACAACAGTTTCTTTATAAAGAACGGTTAATATTACTATTATCAACAGAGATAGAGAGAACAGATACTACACTTTGATGACCAGGGTGTGAAGAAAAGCGTATCTTGAGTAGTATTGGCTAATCGATGAATGTTTCCTTATAAGGAAACAGCTAATATTATTTATCATTACAATATCTTACTTTTCTTCTCCAGGGGGATTTCGTTCTAATGAGAATTACTACTTCTTTCAAGTACTGTTATATTCAAAACGTACGGATATATATATATATATATATATATATATATATATATATATATATATATATATATATATATATATATATATATATATATATATATATGGTGGACTCCTAGGAAATGACAGCTAGACACCAGCATATACGATTGATTATAGTGGTAAAGGCTTACACATTTAGAAGGACCACAAGGTCCCCAAACAACCCGCCGCAGGTTTTGAATTCAGAGTTGTCTTTCTCCTAGACTAGTTACCATCCAAGGCTATAAAACCCAGTCTATAGCTGAAGGGAGAAGAAGAGGATTAATACCTTTCCCAAGGGTATTAGCACGTAAGTGAATGTAATGGATTCGACTGAAATTCGAACTCGGCTCTCCGATTCCTCAATCCGAGCCGCTATCCACCACTCCACCTCTTTATATATATATATATATATATATATATATATATATATATATATATATATATATATATATATATATATATATATATATATATATATATATATATATATATATATATATATATATATATATATATATATATATATATATATATATATATATATATATATATATATATATATATATATATATATATATATATATATATATATATATATATATATAATTTTTTTTAAAAATATGATTCCTTCGCTACATAAGAGTTCTCATGTTTCAAAAACGAGAGCCGAAACCCTCAATATAATTATTAAAATTAATTCAATTTAATTTTAATAATTATATTGAGGGTTTCAGTTCTCGTTTTTGAAACTTGAGAACTCTTATGTAGCGAAGGAATCATATTTTTTTAAAAATAATTATAATTTAAGCTCTACTTCTGTATGGAGCACTGTTTTTTTTTAAATAAAAACAAAAATACTAAAGAACTCCGGATTATTTACCTAACGTGTTCTTTCCTATTTTTCTACATACCTGCACACACACACACACACACACGCACACACACACACGCACACACACACACACACACACATATATATATATATATATAGAGAGAGAGAGAGATATATAGATATATATATATGGGCTTTGAAAACCAAGAACAAACGCACTGTATGATCGGCTTAGTGGCGGCTTGATTGTCTGAGATTCTTTTGCAGGAATCGGATTTATCTGACTCGGAAACACAGTCAGCCAAGTTCATAACATTTCGTTGTCAGGAGAAACTTGTAATTTAAATTGTAAAATTTGTGAGATGCCCCAAGCGATGCGAAAGAAGAGCAGCGATTTTATGCATACCTGTATTTTTCCCGCTAAGATTCTTTTCCCGCCTTTTTTTTTAACATGGACCACACGGTCGGTTCTTGAAAGAAACGATCGATTCTTTTTTTTTTTTTTAAATAGCAAAATTAAAATTAAAAAATAAAATTCTTTTTTCCTATTCTTCTTTATCCAATCATTAAGTATTAATTCGGTACAATAGACGGATTTCTTAAAAATGTACCGACTTGGAGGTCCGCCTCGTGTCACAGTTCACAAAAAGGCATTCATTGTTTTTGACGTCTCCTGTGGTCTGCAGTTCTTATCAAGGTGAGTAATTTCTATAGATTTTCGTAAGATTAATAAGACTTTTTATTTGATTCCTATATTTTGTCATTGTGATAGTTTTTAATTTTATTTCTCGTGTTTTATTGTGATAATTCGTATCTTTTTTATTCCTTTTTTGCAATATTTTTATTTTAATTCTCAATACATTGGAAAATATTTCATTTAATACTTAATTTATTTAATATTATATAATATTATTTAATATATTCATATATTTAAGCAACTGTTAGCATAGAATTTGCGGTTACATCTAGCCAATTCAAGTGTAAATTGAGGAGACCTCGCCGCCAATCTAGTACTGCGCTTAAATGAATAAAGTCTAGGTACCATATCGAAGAGTTTTTCCGAACAATTACCATGTAAATAGTTATAGAACATGTAAATACTTATAGAAAATAGTTATAGTTATAGAATAGTTATAGGTAACTTACATTACAGCGGTAGGTAGGTGACTGAAGCAGAGACGCCAGGTCAAGCAGGAACACCAGACCATGTGACAGCAATATTCAAAGCATGGACGAATAGTAGACTTATGAATATGTAAGATAGATTTTGTCGAGAAAAAATTGTCTAGCACGACAAGGGAATCAACTTTCTTAGCTGCAGAGCGATTGATTCAGTATAATCTTTCCACTTCCTGTCAGCTGACAACGTTAGTCCGAGAAGGCGCAGTGAGTCACTCTTCTGGAGGTTTGCATCAACCATATATATATATACTAGCAGCATGGCCCGGCGTTGCCCGTACTTTTCAAAAATCGTATGACTCATACAGCAATCGCTATCACTTGACTTAAAATATTTTTGCCCTTCCTTGCCTTTAAAGGAGTGCCCTTTGCCGTGCTGATGTTGCTACATGCCTTACTTCTTGCCTATCTCACACTGCGAATTTTTTCTAAGCTCTATACTAAACATTAAATCTGTTACGAAAAAAGAACTAAACAAAATGAACACAAAACGATCAGCTTTAAAAAAGGACTCGTAACTGGAAAAACCGAATGAAAAAAAGAATGTTAACAACAAATACTTTTTCACACCAAACCCAGTTCTGCGAAATCAGAATCAACGTTGAGCTTAAGCAAGCGAATGAGCCAATTGGAGTAAAGTGCCATACAGATTTGAATTTTTCACACTTATGACGAATGCAGCTATCAAATTTTTTTGGACATTCGTGTCAGTCAGCTGTTGGGTCTCACGCTGGCCAGTAGAAAATGGCCGCAAACTACAGGAAAGCTGCCGTAGAAGCATGAAAAAATCGATTATTTCCACTATCGATGGGAGTTGGGAAATGCAAAGTCGGTCTTTGCCTTCCCGCTAACTTGGAACATGTGCATGTAAATTTTGGTGCAAATCCGTCAAAAATTGCGGCCGTGCATTCGTTACACACATAAACACATCCTGCCTTCCATATATATATATATATATATATATATATATATATATATATATATATATATATATATATATATATATGCTCTACTTATAAACTTATAAACATGTAAGATAGATTCTGGGGAGAAAATTGTGTAGCACCGCATAGTGAACCAACTTTCTTGGCGGCAGACCTAACAATGGATGCAATATAGTCTTTCCACTTCATGTCAGCCGAGATTGTCAGCCCGAGACTAGCGTGAGAAGCATTCCAAAAACTAAGCAAGGTGTTAAGAAATGGATAAATTTTGTTAGAAACAAAGAAAAGAGTGTTGGATTGCTATGCAATATTGTCGGGTTAACTCCTCCTAATTTTCGAAACCGCTCCTAGGGGGTTGCTTTCAGGACCATAAATACTCTACGATAATTTTTTGCATCCTATTCTTATTTTTCCCGCTTGCACGACAACATGTAAACCTCTCGCGAAAAACGCGTTCCCTTTGGTGAACACATGAACAATACACCCACACGTACATACTTACATTCACTCACAAGATACTTTGGATCAAAAACAGTTTTCACATTCATTTTATCACACATCTTTGTCACTTCTATACCTTTGTTGTTAATACATTATCATTTGTTTGTACACATATGTTGGTTCATGTCGTTTCTGTGCATTTTTTACCTGGACTCACATCCCGAGTCCGCCATTTTATTGTGGTGATTTCCGGAGACACGTGTTTATTTCTCAACTGAAACAACGACGGCCCAAAACAATATCCATCTATCCATCCAGTGAATGTCGGATAATCTCCTCACGGATGAGGATAAAATTGGGGGCAGCAGAAAATTGGTTCTACGGAAGGATGCTGAGAATTCTATGAACGGAGCTGAGTAAGCAACAAGGAAGTCTCAAAGAAAATGACAATAGAAAGAATATGAAAAAGACAGCTGAAATTCCTTAGATACATACTGAGGAAGAACGGCTTGGAAAACTTAACCCTCACGAGGTATATCGAAGGAAGGAGAGATAGGGAAAGGCAACGATCTACTTACCTGAAGGTCTTATGTGAATAGACAGCAGAATGGTAGAGGCCTTAAACGTTGTGGTAAACCCTCCTACAGTAGAATGAACTCTTCCTCCTCTCATAAATACTAACTGCGAGACTTCCTAACGGAGCTCGTCCCGGGTATGACGATAAACTACATCCGCGTCCTGGGTAAGACAATAAATTACATCCGCGTCCTAGGTGAGACAATAAACTACACCCGCGTCCTGGGTAAGACGATAAACTACATCCGCGTCCTGGGTAAGACAATAAACTACATCCGCGCCCTGGGTAAGACAATAAACTACATCCGCGCCCTGGGTAAGACAATAAACTACATCCGCGTCCTGGGTAAAACGATAAACTACGTCCAACAGCAAGCATCTTGCTTAGCTTTTGTAATGCTTCTCACTCTAGTCTCGGGCTGACAATCTCGGCTGACATGAAGTTGAAAAGAGGTTTTGAAGAGCGTGAAACCACCTCTTAATTGCTGGTGTTCCCAGGTCCACCCTGAACCGGGGTGGTAGCACCTGTTAGAGTCCCAGCTATGGGCAAATAGTTAACACCCAAACTTGTGTAAAAATAAGTTTTAATACCAGAAATACTTTGTAATAAAAAAAATTGTTACCAGCAATAATTTTTGAAAGAGAAATTATTATCAGCAATACTTTTTTTTTTTAAATACCAGCAATGCAAACAGTTATACATTCTTTGAAAAAAATATGACCAGCTATAGATTTCTTCAAGGAAAAATATTCCCAGAAATAGATTTTTGAAGAAAAATATATTATCAGCAATAAAAATTTTGTCGGCATTAAATAACCTATTGAGGTAGATATGCCGTAAACCAAGGCAAACCAATCCTAACGGAGCAGTCGAAGGGCAGCCTAGAAGCAGTGTTACCTGATCGTTCCAACATACACTTTCTATCTGCTTATTACTAACACTTTTGCTTTGTATATACAGTGTAACCCGGATATAAGAGAAACCCGGATATAAGAGAGATTTTATCTGGTCCTAAATTAGAGCCTGTGTTGATGTATATATAATAGACCAAACCAGGATATAAGAGAAACCCGAATATAAGAGACTTCTTCTCCGGTCCCGAGAACTCTCTTATATCCGGGTTACACTGTATCTGTTATTACAATACACTTGTTCAACCTACCTTCGACTTCAGTTTCTTTGTTTCCTGCCCCTAAACAGGCCACAACATTAAAAAGGGAGAAAAACTGCTAAGAACCGCACGAGATAGAAAGCTGTGGAGAGTCAGAATTCGACACAAAATAACTTAATAAGCGTTGACATATCATAAAACCAACCAACCTAACTAGGTGTGGAGTAATGGTGAGCGAAACTAGACTGGTTGACCATTAATTCTGAATAGTGACAGTGAACACAACGGGTGACAGGTACAAAAGTCACCGTTAAATAACGCAAAAAAGGGATGACATGTTGCAACATTCACCAACGTAACATTGAATTATAAATAACACGAATGGACAGAAATATTTAATCAAATTAACTAAAACCTTCATTTCAATATTGATGTCATCTTGAATTGTTTATAACCTAAGTGTAGCAGGCGACCCAACGGATCACGTGTCACCTGGTATTGGCTAAAAAATTTATTTTGTCATTATGCGCTTACCTATAGACCTTCTGCCGAAAAGGCAAAACGAAATAGTAATTGAAATAAAAAACAATAACTGCCTATATTTCAGAGATGAGGTATTATGTATACTATTTACATTATTCGGACTATTGTCCTCATCTTTGTTGCCATATTTATTACAATGTTTCGGCCTTTCAGTATCTGTCTATATTTCTGAGATGAGGTATTATGTACACCATTTACATTATTTGGACTATTGTCCTCATCTTTGTCGCCATATTTATTACAACGTTTCGGCCTTTCAGTATCTGTCTATATTTCTGAGGTGAGGTATTATGTACACTATTTACATTATTTGGACTCATCTTTGTCGCCATATTTATTACAACGTTTCGGCCGTTGTCAGGTGGTTGGAATGTCGAACTGAACCACCTGAAGAAGGCCGTTGTAATAAATATGGAGACAAAGATGAGGACAATAGTCCGAATAATGTAAAAAAAACAATAAAATAAAATAAAATAAACACTATTGACATTATTCGGACTATTGTCTTTGTCGCCATATTTATCACAACGTTTCGGCCGTTATACGCTCCGGCCTTCTTCAGGTGTTTTGAATGTCGAACTGAACCCTTTATTTCGCTCACTGGGGTAGACTGTTCTAGTTCCACGTTGCCATGTTTAATGGATGTCAGTTATCTCCTGTTAATTCCCCTCTCCAAGATCTCCACTGCCTTAACCGGGTATTGAACTCACACTCTTTGAGTACCGTCACTGGATCTAACCAACGCCTTTATCCACTGTGCCATGTGTCCTTGAGGACATCTGTGTATGAATTTCTAGGTAATATAATGTCATCAGCAATCCCTATCTAATACATGTTTAATGAAAAATGACCAACAAAGTACTTCCGTGATGTTTTTATTGTGTTTCATCGTGTGTGCGAACAAGAGAGTGATTTGTGGGTAGAAATTATTTGTAACAGTCATTGTACGTTCAGATTGCTTTCGGTAAATCTGTTTTTCATTTTCAAGGATTCGGGTTTTGCTATTAACCCTGCGATAGTCACCTCTGATTTCCGAAGGCTGATAGTCCCCTGGGTTGTAACCTCCCATGATAGCTGAGCTACAAATGCGTCATACCGCGTACTACACACGATCACCGGGTCAAGGGACTATTGCAAGTTAGCAAAAGAAACAAGTCACCAACTAGGAAATACGAGTACTTAAAAAATGGGGTAACAAAAAAAACAGGTGACTAACACAGGGTTAAAAACGTTAGTAGACAGATATTTATATCTTCTTATATATATATATATATATATATATATATATATATATATATATATATAAGTAATTATACTCGTTTGGAAAAACCTTAGGTGTTTTGTCTTGTAAATGAACAAACCAATACCCAAGGAAAAATAAGGGATAAAAAAAGAAAGAACTAAGAACATGAAATTGAAGCGAAATCAATCGTCCAGAATCCAAGCTCAGAGTCCAAAGAAAAAAAACTCCAAAACGAGTAAAGCAAAAGTAACTAAGCAAAGTGCTTAATACACTAAGTAGAGCAAATCTAAGTATGAACCTAAAGAGCCAGGTAAACCTACTTAGGTTTCACTTAAACGGATCGTCAGGGTAAGTAGGTTTACCTGGCTCTTTAGGTTCATAGTTAATACACTTAGTAGAGAAAATCTAAGTATGAACCTAAAGAGCCAGGCAAAGCTACCTAGGTTTCACCTACGCGGATCTCCAGGGCACGCTTGGCCAAAGAGGTAACATTAGAACAGAATATAAATAGCCTACAACATAAAAACAACAATGACCATGTGACTAACAAAAAATAATAACAATGATAATAAACAGTAACTCAACAACGGGGGGGGGGTTAATACATATTTATTCAATAACAAAAAAAAAGTGAAGGAAACCAAACCTATTCTAGTAACCAGCGTTTCCTATGTCTACACTTACTCAAGATTTCAGATTGTCTGGCTCTTTAGGTTCATAGTTATATATATATATATATATATATATATATATATATATATATATATATATATATATATATAATGTCAAAAGTAAATTATATATATAATGTCAAAAGTAAATTATATATATATATATATATATATATATATATATATATAAACGCTGTCTTCGTTCAATATGCTGTTATACATGGCAGGACAAAATCTCTAACCCTGATCTTTTCATCAAATATGGCGTTGGTCGTATTGAATCCATTCTGATGCAATCACAGTACAAATGGGCTGGTCAGAATGAGTGATAATCAGATGCCGAAAATCCTCATGTATAGCCAACTTTTTCATGGTAAGCGTAACGTAGGCCGTCCTTGGATAGGCTTCAAGGAGAAACTTAAATGCAATTTAAATGCTGAAAATACCCCTATCGAGGAGTTGTTGAAAACCGAACAAACTGGAGAAACACCCGCCGCTGATGTATAACTAACTTTGGAAAGAATCGTCTCAACCATCTGAGAGAATTAAGAATTAACACTTAATCTCAGGCCAATAAATCAGGCCATATGACGGTCAACCCTTCAGTATGCCCTTTGTGTGGATTTGTTTGCAAATCCCATGCAGGATTCTTGTCTCATGTAAAACATAAACATAAAAACTGAACTGAAAGACACTCATACATCAAAAACGGCAGGAGAGTCCATCATATATATATATATATATATATATATATATATATATATATAGAGAGAGAGAGAGAGAGAGAGAGAGAGAGAAATAGAGAGGGGGGATTATTATTATAATAGAATGAGCTTACCCGTGCTGTCAAAACATGAATGAAATATCTTAGTGTTTGATATGTTATATATAGACACATTATGTCACCAGTCCCGTAAATTATTTGGGCCGTAATGGCACCATATACACTGCAGCCATATATATAGAGAGGTGATTTATATCGATAAATATCTATCTATCTATCAGTCTCTTCATTATCTATCGATCTTTTCGTTATGAATATATCTGTCTCTTCATTATCTACCTATCTATCAATCTATCTATCCATTAGTCTCTTCGTTATCTCTCTCTCTCTCTCTCTATCTATCTATCTATCTATGTATTATCTATCAGGATAAATGGATTGTATATACCTTCTTTTCATCCTGGTTCATACGAACTGAAAAAGGAACTTTTTTGGTATGTATGCAACGAGTCACAATTTCCGATCTCTCATTCAAACTGTTCTTTTTTGTTTGGAAATGTTAGTGCTAAATTTTCTTATTGACAAAGATTGCAGATGTTACTATGATTGTTGTAAGGTTTTGTTTTCTTTTTAATTTTCCAGTTTACAATCGGAATTTTTATTTTTGTCTTTTAGTTTCCACGTCATTTAATACCTGCTCCTTCCCTTCTATTACACTTCCCATTTATTCATTTATTTTTTTAATAATAATGTTTTCATTAATTTAAAAACAAAAAATAAAGTATTAGGAAATCAATTGACCAAAATCGCCTGAAGATACGGAAAAGTTGAAACTAAGGCAGCGCTAACGGCTCATCTCCTAAATTTTAGACGTGAAAGTTCTACATGTCAAATTACTATTTCTTATCGTGTATTCAGTGCTTTTTAATACCACTGTTTCCTGGTTTAATTCCACACTGCCCATTAAAATTTTATTATAAATATATATATATATATATATATATATATATATATATATATATATATATATATATATATATATATATACTTTTATTATATATATATATGCTATTTATATATATACATTTATATATATATATATACTTTTATTATATATATATATGCTATTTATATATATATACTTTTATATATATATATATATATATATATACTTTTATTATATATATATATATATATATATATGCTATTTATATATATATATATATATATATATATATATATATAATAAAAGTTTAATGGGCAGTGTGGAATTAAACCAGGAAACAGTGGTATTAAAAAGCACTGAATACATATATATATATATATATATATATATATATATATATATATATATATATATATATATATATATATAGTTCCATAACATATTAGAATGGTAATATATATATAAATATATATATATATATATATATATATATATATATATATGTATTTATATATATATATATATATATATATATATATATATATATATATATATATATATATATATATATATATATATATATATATATATAGTTTCGTAACCTATTCGGATCGTAATATATATATATATATATATATATATATATATATATATATATATATATATACATTATGAAATTGACAAAGTCCGACAATTATTTTAAGACATTTTTATGTTTATACATTCTTTTTATAGATACAAATATTTAAGTAAATGCTCTGTTCATTTCAATTGTTTTATTTTCACTAGTAGTATTAGTAGTAGTGATATTATCGGGAACTTTCATTACATGAGCATTGTCAAGTATTATTCATTTTGGACTAGGATTTCTTTCATCTTCATTTCAATTGCTTTATTTCCACTAGTAGTATTAGTAGTAGTAATATTATCTGCAATTTTGATTAGATGAAGCATTGTCAAGCATTATTCATTTTGGACTAGGATTTCTTTCATCTTCATTTCAATGCCTTTATTTCCACTAGTAGTATTATATGATAATCTGTCACCCATTATTATTGTCATTTATTTATATATTCATATTCATTTATTTGTCCCAAAATTTATTGTTGGTCTGAAAAACAGATATTTAAGGGTTTCTACTGAAATAAATTTTCATGTAATTCATCTTTTTTCTGTAGATATTCATTCATCGTAAATGAGAAATGAACAAGATTTAAGTTAAGTGCATCAAAAAATGGAGATTATTTGTTAAAATAACAGCTTTCTCGTCATTAAGCTACGAAATTATCACGAGAACGTCTATAGTTTAAGATCCAGGAAATTCTAATAATATATGCGGGCAGAAAATAAAAGATACTTCCTCTTTTAGTGAAAGGAGATGAGTGGTTAATTCAGCTTTGGAATTACTGAGCAGAAAATCAGAAATTGTAATGACGGTGTTTTCGTGCTAAATTCCTTGAACAACGTATTTTGGCCAAATTCTACACGCTTCGTTCAGCGTCTTCTCTGATCACGAGGCACCAGGCCACGCATTCTTAATAATAAATGTATAATGACAATAGACTTACAGAAAACAGTCATATCCAAGAATATCCCAGCAGTCATGTAGCTGTCCACTTGACTCGCTGCTCGCTTGCATAATGATGGAGGAAGCGCAAAGTCACGCCTGAACGAAATTTAACGAGATTTGTGGGAACAGTAAATTTCAATAAATGTCAACGTAACGTAACGCCATTTTAAATTTTCGTATCGATTTTCCGTCGTAACTCTTGCCAAAATAGAAAATAAATGTACTTACTTTACTATAAAAAACGATAGCGGATACCACAAATGAATATATATATATATATATATATATATATATATATATATATATATATATATATATATATATATATATATATATATATATATATATGCGCCTGTTTTACAGAGAGCTTTTATGCAGAGGACATCAAGGCCGACTTAAGAAACGCTACAAAGACACAATCAAAGCTAACCTCGACTGGTGCAACATCAGACCAATGGAGTTGAAGGAGTATGCTGCCGACCGATCGCGTTGGCATGCCATTGTACATCAAACATCTGCAAACTTCGAAGAAGTCCGGCGTCAAAAATTCACCATTCAAAGAGAACGCGCCACTACGCAACTTTGGCAGTAATCACAACCACCGACAACTGGTTTTTCCACTGCTCCAAACTCCGTGTGTGTCCAGACTTAGCTTGCAGAACCAACATTCCAACCACCGATAAATTGTAAAACAAAGTCTACTGTGGAACCGAAGGCAAGCCATTAATATATATATATATATATATATATATATATATATACATATATATATACATATATATATATATATATATATATATATATATATATATATATATATATATGACGTCACAGATTATGAAAGTCTACTGTGGAACCGAAGGCAAGCCATTAATATATATATATATATATATATATATATATATATATATATATATATATATATATATATACATATACATATATATATATATATATATATATATATATACATATACATATATATATATATATATATATATATATAGTTCCATAACATATTAGAATGGTAATATATATATAAATATATATATATATATATATATATATATATATATATATATAGTTTCATAACCTATTCAGATCGTAATATATATATATATATATATATATATATATATATACATACATTATGAAATGGACAAAGTCCGACAATTATTTTAAGACATTTTTATGTTTATACATTCTTTTTATAGATACAAATATTTAAGTAAATGCTCTGTTTTATAATAAACAGTATTAGTAACATTTACCGGCATGAACAAATATTTTCTATGAAAATTTCTCAGATATTCAGTTACTAATACTGTTTATTATAAAACAGAGCATATAAATATTGTATCTATAAAAATGTATAAACATAAAAATGTCTTAATATATATATATATATATATACACACACACACACACACACACACACACACAAACATATATATATATATATATATATATATATATATATATATATATATATATATGATGAATACAAAATCCATAAAATCCATTCGGTCAGATGATAATTTATTTCGTGGACTCAGACGTCCATCGCTTCAGAGCAAATTTGACAAAAATAACATTTAATTATTTTTGTAAATTTTGGTCTAACGTGGGGACCTGAGTGTTTCCACTCAGGCTGTTGGTCTTAGCTTCTCTAAGCTGGTCGTAGCTTGCCTAAGCTGGTCAGAGCTGGTCTAAGCTAGTCACTATCGGTTATACTACCGCTACGGAATGTTACGAAACAAAGTCGAGGATTCTCTCCACGCAACGGGGGAGAGAGAAGATATTACAACCGAAGCGTCTACTCCGAAGGGAAGTTGTTCTTCCTCTTCGTTAATTCATATCCCTCAGTAAGAGAGTGTGCCAGTTAAATAGTTGTAGATCAGTCCATCTTGTGGGGCGTTCAGCTACTCCACAACATCATATATATATATATATATATATATATATATATATATATATATATATATATATATATATATATATATAAGTATAGGATTGGTGTATACGGAATAAATTCCAATGACCAAAAATACTATTCTTAAAAGAGAGCTCAATACAGAGTAGAGCAAATATTATTTATTCAAAAATTATAAGATAAAAATGTTATAAAATCACTAGAAAAATAACCATTTTGTTTCAACACTTCTGGTGTCTTTTCTACATTCAACACCATCACTTGAGAAGACACCAGAAATGGTATATATATATATATATATATATATATATATATATATATATATATATATATATATATATATAAATAAAAAGAAAGAACAGTAAGATATGTAATCCGGTGTTCTTATTGATATTTTTATTTTTTACAAACTAGTGCTCAATGTAAATTTACAGAGCATTAATATTATAAATTAACTGATTTAGAATATGTTTTTTTTCGCTACACAGTAATAACCATGTTTCAAAAATGGAAGCTAAAAACTTCAAATTTAATTTTGTAATTAAATTAAAAACGTTAGTTCCATTTCATCCTCAAGCGAGTTTTGGATGAACTTATTTTTTTAATTTACAGAGACATATATATGTATGTATATATAAACATTCTTAATTTACGGTTACCAAGAATACAGATAAATCCAATCATCCAGACAAGGGGTGGTAGCGTGTTTATTTTTATTAACTATTGTTGTATCAGTTATTTGTTACGCCCGAAAAAGGGGTTGAGTATGGGTGGGGATGTATTTTTCAACGAATTCTGACATCCGTTCAATGCATGTCGTCTGAGTTTTTTTTAAATTTTATTGTTAACGGCAAAAATTCTTTCGACATTTTTTCTATTTGTATACTTAAAGATTTTGGGGGGATGTTTAGGTTAGAATACGTTTTATTTAACTACAATTTTAAAATATTTTCATTTTTAATTTTTTAATAGAATATTTCTTTTTAAAACAAATAAATATAATCGAATTACTTACAGTTTATAAAATTATTTTTCCATATCAAATATAAGTATGTATATTACCAAGTCACTTTTTTAAAAAATTTTTTTTTAAAAATATTATTTAAGGAAACATTTTTGACAATGATGGCAAAAAATAGCCATTTCATTTCTCTGATTCAGTAAATTTTTATTTTTTATATTTTATATATAAACCTAGTAATATATAGTTTCTCATGTATGGACAAAAGGACAGGGGTCATTTATGGGCCTACATTTTGTAGCTTTTCTTATTAATTTCAATAAAAAAATAAGTTACTCCAAAACTCGCTTGAGGATGAAATGGAACTAATGTTTTTTATTTAATTACAAAATTAAATTTGAAGTTTTTAGCTTCCATTTTTGAAACATGGTTATTAAAACCATATTTTAAATCAGTTAATTTATAATATATATATATATATATATATATATATATATATATATATATATATATATATATATATATATATATATATGTTAGATCATATATATATGGAAGTTTCGTTAAAAAGAAAAAAAATTAAGCAAGGCACTTTGTTAGTCGTTTTCAACGAAACTTTCACAAAAGATGGATTGCTACCCAAATACACAATTTTTAAATTGCATGATCTGGCAGCCACCAAGGAAAGTAAAACTGCAACATTCAGGAAAACCCTTGTTTTACGACAAATAACAGCAGTTCAATAATGAAATCCAAAATTTAAATAATAATTAAAATAAATTTAAATAATCATAATGTGATACGTAAAACACTTTGATCGAACCCGAATATAATGAAGTACAATGCCAGATCAAGTATTAATAATGATTAAATTAAACACAGACAAAATAATTAGGAAAAGTTTTGCAACTTATACCAAGGAAAGATTCTACTCCCCAACAACAGTGATAAATATATAAACCTATCCAGTCATAAACTAACAGATCACCAGAAGGAATTCCTAAATCTAAAACTAAATTACCATCTCCAGACTAAATTTGACCTTCTCGCAAGGAAGACTGAATTCAAAATCTTACGCCAGTCATTAGCCCAACTGGAAAATGAGAAATTTATAAATCTCTATCCAAACCTGAGAAATCTTCCCAAGGCAGAAAGTCTAAAAGATCGCATTCCTCGCAAAAGCCATAATAACATTCCAACAACAAAACTCAAAACTCTTGCAAAAGAATTAAAAAAACAATCTTAAAATCGTCATGAGTTGATAAATCCAATAATTTCGAACAAATTGGATGATTACAGAACATTACAGCACCTCATCGATGATCGATCTCTAAATTTACAAAATGAAATAAAAACACTACTGACTCTCTAAAAAGATCCGTCAACAAAATCATAACAGCCAACAATGTCGATGTAGGATGCTTGAAAATCAATAAAATTATTAGAAATTGCCAACTAAGATACCTATAGGGAAATGTTAAAATACACAAATCCAGATATCCATTACGATCCATCATTTTACAGATACCAACGCATATATACCAACTGTCAAAATATCTCAGTGATATTATTACTCCATATCTACCTACCAATTACAGTATTAAATCAACCCATGAATTCCTCCAAATCCTGCAAACTATAAAACCAAACCAAGGCATTCTAGCGTCACTTGACGTCTAAAATTTATTCACAAACGTCTCTGTTGACGAAACCATAGATATAATCTTTAGTTCCGTATATAACTTCCTATGACAGGTTTATTCTTATAGCACACACTCGTACATGGAATAACATAATTCGTTAAGTAATCTCTATACGTAATGCTTCGGCTATTGTCGTAAAGACTTTATAATTAGTATGCAGACTGACTTCAATACGATTTGTATAATTATTGTATGATTTTCATAATTATCAGGCATTTTTATAGTGAGTTATTTGTTAATAAAAATTGCTGTTTTGTTTACATTTTTTAATAAAAATATTATTTTATTTCCAGCTTATAAAATTGCGTGTCGATAATCAAACGCTCCAGAATAATCATTTAAAAATGTTATTGGTGAATTCCTATGTTTCTTTTTTCATAATAATAGTAACAAATCAACCAATGAATTTCTCCAAATCCTTAATATTACCAAACGAAGGCATTCTAGCGTCACTTAACATAGAATAATTTATTTACAAATGTCCCTGTTGACGAAACCATCGATATAATCCTTAACTCTGTGTATAAAAATAAAATCAATTCCACCTCCATCCATCAAACACAATATTCTTCAAAAATGTATTGCATACATGCACTGTTAAAGTCCCCTTCTATGACCATAGCGGTAACATTTACACTCAAACTAATGGAGTAAGTATGGGAAATCCTCTCGGTCCGTGTTTCTCTAACGATTACATGACCCACGTAGAAAACAAGGTTTTTAAAAAGATTACTAAACCGAAAATATACGTCCGCTACCAAGATGATATTTTTTTTATTTTAACCGAGATCAAAAATGGAATTGATAATCTCAAAACCACATTTGAAAAAAAAAAACCTCTGTCTTTAACTTTACTTATGAACTTAGCCAACAAAATAAACTCCCATTCTTGGATGTTCTTGTGGAGTCTAATAATAATATATTCACTACTTCGTTATATAAAAAACCTACAATTAAAAACTCTTGCCATCTTAATTTTACTAGTCAATGTCGTTTTAGATTTAAAATAGGTGTTATTAAAAATTTCCTTATGCGAGCGCACGAGAATTCATCCTGTCGTCTGCTTTTCTTTAAAGAATTTAATAACGTGAAACAAACGCTTGTTAATAACGGTTTTCCTAACCATCTCATAGATTACTATATCAGATTTTTCCTTCTAAGGTAACCAATAGCAACACTGAACACAATATATATATGTATGTTTTAGATTACATATATATATAATGTATGTATTGGATTATATATATGTATACATTAGAATACATTTCAATTGAGCACTGTTGAGTGATAAGCTAATTCTATAAACAACAGCCACCTTCACTAATGCAAAGCTCTTCAGTAAAATGAATGGAGCACTTTGGCTGATTGGCATTTGTTTACATTTGTAAAAACAATACGCTAGATTTAGTTGTGTAACTCTACCGAGTGAAGATAGCTCTGGCTGACACCAAATTAGTTGTGTTTCAATCCTGGCTTGAGGCATTTGGAAGTCTAGTCGCACTGAGGAGCTGTGATACAGCGAAACAGTACTGTCTGTGAATGACACACACACACACACACACATATATATATATATATATATATATATATATATATATATATATATATATATATATATATACTGAGTTGATAAATTAACTATTTAGTGGTGCAATGTTAAAATTTAATAAAAAATGTTTTATTCTCTGCATCAACGACCGGATTTTTTAAAAATTTCCTTGTAAAAAATTAAAAGCAAGAATGACTATTTCTGGAGTTGCGATATAAAATGCAAATAAAATTATGGTTAAAAAAATTACTAACCAAAAATGTATAATGGTTGACAATATTTCATCTAATTAAAATTACAGATAATATTACTACTACTGATACTATAAGTGGAAAGAAAGCAAACGCGATGAAAGAAATTCTATTTAAAAATTAATAATGCTTGACAATATTTCATGTAATAAAAATCCAAAATGGTATTACCATTACTAATACTACACAAAATAAGTGAGATCAAAATAAAAGAATTGCTGTTCAAAAATTAATAATGGCTGACAATATAATTAAAACTTATAAAGGGAAGAATTCATATATAATAATTGATCTCATAAATTTCAACATCATATCTTTTCCGTGCTGGCAAAATTATTTCAATATTTAAAATTATTCCAGTTTCTCACGACCTCTCATATCTCGCTTTTGAGTTATTGATCCCTGTGTATCTATTTAGAATGGCATAGAAATATACAGTGACCGATTATAAAATGTTCTCTATAAATTGTTATAACTTTTTGTCGGCCATTTTTGAAGAATCATAGACGCTAGTGGAGGAAAGGAATACAGTCATGGCTTTGCCACAAGCCAAGGTCATCTGGGGAAAGGCAAAGAAAAATTGACTGACTTCTATATGAAAAATGTATTTAGAGAAGCTATTAATAGCCAGGAGTTAATCATTGAATTGCTTACAGCCGGTTTTATTCACCTGCTTGCGAGGATTAATTTTTTTTTTATCGTCAAGCAGATTCCATCTTTTCCCTGTACCCTTCGATTTTTGTTGGCATTCTTAATTTTCGCTGTCGTTTTATAATTTTTTTCTCTCTTTCTCCATTTTTCCTTATCGTTTTAAACGATTATTATTTTTTGTCTGTCAAACGGACTATATTTTCTCTTTTTAAATGTTAGATTTAAATTGTGTATATGTGGAATAATGGGTAGCTGCCTGGATTGAGGAATAGGAGAGCCTAGTTCGAATTCCAGTCGAGTACATTGCGCTCACTTACGTGCAAACGGGAAGGGTATGGTTCAATATCTTCCCCCAACTATGGGTAAATAGCGGGACAGTCTGTGAAACCAGTCTAGGAGAACGAAGGTTCTAAATTCAAACGCTTTGTAGGTCCTTCATATTCAAAAATGAATCCACCTTGCTTGTCGACTCGAAGAAAGGATTCCCTACACGACGAAAAAAAATATGAACTCTTCGGGCTTATCTCAATGGTTCGAAAACAAGACTGAGTCACAGCACGACAACCTGGGAGTCTCTAATTTCGGACTATGGGTATATCACCTACGGACTTTAGACGACAATAATATATATATATATACTTAGATAGATATTGATAAT
>OZ038510.1:14106165-14226165 GCA_964036315.1 Acanthosepion esculentum
TATATATATAGGATTATTACAAATTTGTCACTTAGCTGATTTATGTTATAATCAGCTTCGTCCGCACGTCGACTCTATTGTTTACGTACATATGAATCAATGTATAATAATATACAATCGAGTAATAGGTTGCGGCTCGTATTGAGAAATCTTAGAGCCGAGTTCGAATTCCAGTCGCTTTCCTTTTATTAACATACGTTCAAATACCCTTGGGAAAGGTATGAACCCAACTGTTCTCCCCCCAACTATGGGTAAATAGTAGGACAGACTGGGTTCTATAGTCGTGCGTGGCAACCAGTCTAACAGAAGGAAAACTCTGAATTCAAAACTGTATGTAACCCTTGCGAAGCACATACTTTTCAGCTAAAGAAAGGATCGCTCATATTGACTTGATGTTCCCGACTACTATCCCTATCACATTATAGTTGGTACAATGAATGTGTGGAATTTGTATACAAGTGTCACAACTATTATGGGTTAGATATCTCATATAAGTGTCACAAGTGTCACAACTATTAGGGGTTAGATATCACATACAAGTGTCACAACTATTATGGGTTAGATATCTCATATAAGTGTCACAAGTGTCACAACTATTATGGGTTAGATATCACATACAAGTATCACAACTATTATGGGTTAGATATCACATACAAGTGTCACAACTATTATGGGTTAGATATCGCATATAATTAAATACGTAATTGTGAATATTTACAACCTTTTTATCTCCCTTTCCTTCAATCCCATAATTCCTTCAGTCTCAATGTTATATGCAATTTACTCCGTCATTCATTTCAGTCATGTATTCATTTCTCTTGGATTCACACTTTCTTACACTTTATTTTATATATTTATGCTTTCTATTTATCTTTCCATCTTCCCCTTATAACTTTCATATTTATTTTATCAAATTTCGTTCATATATATATATATATATATATATATATATATATATATATATATATATATAGAATGGGTTAATATAGGTAGGTATACGAGAGAGCTATACAAACATATATAAATACTCTATAGTGTAAGAAAAAACAGTGCTCAATGTTAAGTAACAGAGCTATTTAAATATATATATTAAGAACTATGCATAATATCTTACATTAATTGCACAACTCCGAGTTTCATCCCGAAACAATTTTTAAGTGCTGGAATTATTATATTTATTTTTATTTATATTTTGCGTTGAACGCGTTTTTTTTTTTTAATTTTCTGTTTCACGTGAGATATATTATCGTTCGGGTGGAATATTATTGGAGTTAAAATATTTAAATTAATTTTAATTTAATTCTAAATTTGAATTTAAGCCCAGATTAACATTTAAGGCTAAAAATAAGGTTGGAAATAATTTTTATTTTATTTTATCATGGCATACTTTGTTCTTGATACCATTAGTTTTAGTAATATTATTATCAATTACTCTCGTGATTTTTGGAAAAAAACACTAGCAGAATCACTTGCCACCTTAATTTTAAAAGTGAATGCCCACTCAGATACAACATATCAGTGATATTTTTCTTTAAAGAACTCAACAATGCAAAACAGACACTAGTTAACAATGGTATTCCGAACCACCTCATCGACCACCAGATTTCTTTTCAAAGTAAATAATAACGATACTGAACAGACAGTCAAAAATAACATAAATATTTTCTACAAAAGCCAAATGTGCGTCAACAATAAACAAGATTAATTTTCACTTAGAAATATCATAAAGAAATACACTACCCCGATTGACCCGAACAAAAAAATTAAATTAATTATCTACAACAAAAAGTTTAAAACAGCTAACCTTATCCTCAAAAATAACAATACATCTGCAAAATCAAAACTACAAATAACGAACATTATTTACGAGTTTAAATGCCCCTTAATGAACTGTGTTCCTAATCAAACCGAACTCATAAATAAATTACATCGGTCACACTACTACAAGCCTATCCAGACGACTTACGTTACACCTATCTAACCACAGCTCCATCAGAACCCATTTAAACACATACATACAAACTTACCAGACTCTATCTGAAACATACTAGTAGAAAATACAAGCATAATAAACTCATCCACATGTAGAAAAAACAATTAAAAATAATGGATGTCTTAATAATAATAAAAAAGAAAAAGCCAACACTCAATAATATTGACTACGAACACGGCCACAATGTTCTGACTGTGTTCGGAAAATGAAACATCCCTATAACTCTAGATACATACAACTCATACATCCAGTTAAAAAGTAAAAATAAATCCTTACTAATGGCTAAAAGTATAGCCGAAATCGCTCGGAATTATGGAACATTTGGACAGTTTCTACATACTCTGTGTCTGGAAAAGAAAACACTTGTTCGAAAACAAGAAAAATTAAATAAAAAGCTTAATCACGGTACTTTGTTTGTCGTCTTTACAACTAGCCGTACTTATAGTATATGTTATAATTTTTTTTTTATAAACGGTTTATGCCTACACTGAAAATGGCTGGCTTTGATGCTAGTAAGAACATTGTCCTTCTATTGAATATTATGTATGATCCGGATCTGAAATTTATTGTCAAGAATTGTGAGATCAGTGCACTCTCAATATATTTTCTTTTTAGTGAACCCTTTTCTCACCTGATCAGACTGGCATTTATTAAGTGGAAATTCTGGTCAGCATATCTATACGATGATATCTAAAAACCAAAGTACTGGTAGTTCACCCTAATACAATTGGGCACATTTTCGCCTTCATGAGAAAAATACACACACACACACACATACATATATATATATATATATATATATATATATGATAAAGAAGAAAATTTAAAATATTCATTTCGATTATAATTTCCCAAAATTCGCTTGAAGATGAAACAGAACTAATGCTTTTAATTTAATTATATAATTAAATTTGAAGTTTTTAGCTTCGGTGTTTGAAACACGGTAATTCCTGTGTATCGGAGAAACCATATTTTAAAGCAGTTAATTTATAATATTTATGTTCTGTAAATTTACATTGACCTTGTTTTGTAAAAATAAAAATATCAATAAGAACACCGTATTATATATCTTACTGTTCTTTCGTTTTATCATAATATATATATATATATATATATATAATGATATTATTTGGTAATGCGTATGGATAATTCCAAAGAGGTTATAGATCCAGAGAGCTCAATGCAATAACAGAGCAAATAATAATTATGAAAGCGAGGACTTTAAAAGTAAAAATGGGTCAACATGTCTGCTCTCCTCCCTACGACTTCGCATATATCTCTTTAAACAGACTTATATCTCTCTCTTATATTTCGCTTATCTTTCCCCATTTCTATTCCCCGTTTTTAATAAATATTCCTCTTCTATTCCCGACATTTTTTTTCTTTCTTTGCGCAATTTTGTATCTACATATTTTTCAGCATAATTTATGCTTAGATAAATATTTTGTTCCTTGTAAAATTTAAAAATCCATTTTTTATGAAAATGTTTGGTCTGATGAGTTAAAACGCTTTCATAATTACACGCACACAAACACACACACACATACACACACACACACACATACATACACACATATATATATAATACATAATGTCTTAAAATAATTGTCGGACTTTGTCCATTTCATAATGTGTGACGTCATTAGTTTACATTTGGATACGCTTTGAGCAGATATGAATGTACGTGAGAGATTCATGGAAGATTGTATTTTAAAAGCTGTAAAATCGACCTTGCTAATCGAACGATCCTCTGTGGCTCTATCGGTTAAGGCACGTCAGGCTATATGACGGTTCCGTATAGGAGACAGGTTCGATTCCTGTCGGAGGACGAATATTTTCTATGAAAATGTCTCGGACATTCAGGCCAGTAATTGTTATTAATACTGTTTATTATAAACAGAGCATTTACTTAAATATTTGTATCTATAAAAAGAATGAATAAATATGTTTTAAAATAATTGTCGGATTTGTCCATTTCATAAAATATATATATATATATATATATATATATATATATATATATATATATATATGCAAACTTCATTAAATATGACAGACATGGTGCTTTGATTAAGTTTTTATATAATTTATCATATGATCTTATTTTTTTTTTCTATTCAGACGACAAATTATACAAAAACTATCTAAATGTTATATTTTTCCGGGTGCTTTCGGCTGTACATTTAGCCATTTTCAAGGATGAAATGTATTAACTGTAAACTGAAAATAACTGTTGTATGTATGTCTATCTCCAGTTTACAGTATATATATTTCATCATTGAAAATGGCTAAATGTATAGCCGAAAGCGCTCGGAAAAATGTAACATTTGGACAGCTATTGTATAATTTATCTACGGAAAAGATCATATGAGAAATTATATAAAAAACCTAAACAAAGCACCTTGTCTGTCGCATTTAACAAAGCTTACATGAAAGAAGTATTTCTGCCTAAATTCACAATATATATATATATATATATATATATATATATATATATATATATATATATTATATATGAAGAAATATAGTCTTAAAGTGTGCTATATTTATGGGATAAAGTGCTCAATATCAGAGATAGAGCGTGTGTAAATGTAAAAGTGGACATGGAAGTCAGCACTTAGAGGCGACAGTCTGTTTCATGCTAGTGCAATCGTCAGGCGACTCCTATATATATATATATATATATATATATATATATATATATATATATATATATATATCGTAAAGGTAATAAGTTTGTTGGTATAATCCAAGTGGAATCTCGTAATATGAAATATTAAAACTGATGCACAAAAATAGCTTATTTTATTTATTGTTATAGAGCAATTATACTAGGGCTGAATAAGACTGACGAAGGCTCTATACCGAGGCTGAATAAGAATTTATCTAATAGCAAGCGGCATTTCGCTAAGATGAAATTCTGCTGTGAACCTAATTCTTCTGAAATAGATAGTTTCTAAAAGAATTCTCTTTCCTGACGTCAACGCTTTTCTCCATTTTTAAAGTCTGTTGCCATTCAGAAAAAATACAAAGTTTTCCGAATTCACTATCCAGGCCAGTAACTATTAAGCCAGTCAAGACATTAGAACAACATTAGAAATATATTTGTATTATACATAAGGCCATTTTTCTTTGCTAGGTAACCGTGACAGTCGGATATTAGAATAATCCATCACATATACTGGCAGCAAACTGCCTGCATACGGATAAGAGATGAGTTCAGCAGATATACAAAAATAGAAATGGGTGTAAGACAAGGATGTGTCCTCTCGCCGGACTTATTCAACCTATACAGCGAGGCGATTCTGAGAGAACTATATGCACTGGCGGGATTTGTTTTTGGCAGTTACAATCTTAATAAAATTAGATATGCAGTGTTGATAGCAGATACGGAAAAAGAAACTACAAAAGCTCCTACAGAAAACGAAAAGAAAGGACTTAGTATAAACCCGTCCTGGGTATGACGATAAACTACATCTGCGTCCTGGGTAAGACGATAAACTACGCCCAACAGCAAGGCATCTGATCAGGAGGTTTTGAGGGGCGTTGAACCAGCTCTTAATTGTTGGTGTTCCCAGGTCCACCCTGACCCGGGGTGGTAGCACCTGTTATGGTTCCAGCTATGGGAAAAGAGTTGACCCCAAACTGGGGTCAAAGCACTATGAAGGGTTAAAAGTAGGTTTTAGTACCAGCGATATGTTTTTGTAGAAGGTTATTGCCAGCAATGTGTTTTTGAAGAAAGAAGTTGTTACCAGCAATACATTTTTGAAAAAATAAAAATATTGCCAGCACTAGATTTTTGGAGGAAAAATATTACCAACAATAAAATCTTGTCTGCATTAAATAACCCACTGAGGTTGATATGCCTTAAAACAAAACAAACTTAGTATAAACTACAAAAAGACAGAACACATGGTTGCCAGCAATAGCATGAGCCCAAAATGCAAATTATAAATCGGGAATACTAAAATCAAACAAGTAGAAAAATTTAAATGTCTGTGAAGTGTTCTGACAGAGGACGGAAAGTGTGACACTGAGATCCGTAGACGTATTGGGATGGCCAATGACGCATTCCAAATTTTTTCGAATTCATTTTACAGGCCAATAATTATTCAGCTAGTGAACACATTAGAACGACGTAACCTTGACATATCTGGGAAAGATATGGAACATATACAGGCAGAAAACCACCTGCATACGGATAGAAAATAAATTGAGTATATATTTAAAAAAAAGAAAATTGGTCTAAGACAAGGATGCCTCTTCTCGCCAGACTTATGAAGACTTTAACAACATAAGATATACAGATAATACAGTGTTGATAGAAGACACATAAAGGAAACTACAAGAACTACAGAATGTAGTAAAGGGAAGCAGGAAGAAAGAACTAAACATCAATTGAAGAAAAATGGCTGTTAGCAAAAGGGACAGTTCAACATGCAAATTTACAAGATGGAGATGCCAAAATCAAACAAGTTTAAATATCTGGGAAACGTTCTAGCTGGAGCCGAACGTGTGATACTAAAATTCGAAAGCTGTGCAAAGCTGTAATATCTACCAGCACTCATATATGGCTGTGATTGCTGGACAATCTCCCCAAAGATGAAGCAGAGACATGAAGCAATAGAAACATGGTTATTTATTACAACGTTTCGGCCGTTGTACGCTCAGGCCTTCTTCAGGTGGTTGGAATGTCGAACTGAACCCTTTATTTCGCTCGCTGGGGTAAACTGTTCTAGTTCCACGTGCCATGTTTAATGGATGTCAGTTATCAGTTATCTCCTGTTAATTCCCCTCTTTAAGTTCTCCACTGCCTTAACCGGGTATTGAACTCACTCTTCACTATCCGGTTAAGGCAGTGGAGTGACATGGTTGCTACATTAGGGGATAATACTCCAGCTTTATCAAATGCAAAAGTAGGAAGCTGAATTTAGGAGGGAAAGAGAGAGAGAGAGAGTCTTGAAGATGACCCAAGATCTGGATCTCCTGCACGTGCCATGTTTAATGGATGTCAGTTATCAGTTATCTCCTGTTAATTCCCCTCCACAAGTTCTCCACTGCCTTAACCGGGTATTGAACTCACACTCTTTGGGTCCTGCAGGACACATGGCACAGTGGATAAAGGCGTTGGTTAGATCCAGTGACAGTACCCAAAGAGTGTAAGTTCAATACCCGGTTAAGGCAGTGGAGATAACTGATAACTGACATCCATTAAACATGACACGTGGAACTAGAACAGTCTATCCCAGTGAGCGAAATAAAGGGTTCAGTTTGACATTCCAAACACCTGAAGAAGGCCGGAGCGTACAAAGGCCGAAACGTTGTAATAAATATGGCGACAAAGATGGGGACAATCGTCTGAATAATGTAAATAGTGTACATAATACCTCACCTCAGAAATATAGACAGATACAGAAATGTGGTTCTACAGAAGGATGTTGAGAATATCATAGACCGAACATGTGAGCAACGACGAGGTTTTGGAGAAAATGGAAACAAAAAGGAAATTTATATTTAACTTCTGGAAGAGAGAGTTGAAATTTCTGAGGCACGTAATGACGAAGGAGGGTTTGGAAACTCTGACACTCACAAGACTGAGGTCAAGAGTTGAAAGAGGAAAACAACACATAACCTACCTGGTTAGGACGAGTAATGGATTAGTGAAACAGGGCTTCGGAGAGATAAGAAACAAAATTCATTAAGAGCTACAAAGGACAGGAAATTGTGGAGAGCCATGATCGCCTACGTCCTTAAGAGACACGTCACATGAAGAAGACGAACTTAAACGTAAACCCAAAAAATGGGCGATCCTGTGTCTTTCGGTTCATATCTGAGTTCGAATTCTAGTCGGTTTGGTTACATTCACTTATGCCCAAATACCGTTGGGAAAGGTATGAATCCATCTCTTCTCCCTCCAGCTCTGGGTTAAATAGCAGGAGGGAATGATTTCTCCAAATACCTTTGGGAAAGGTATGAATCCATCGCTTCTCCCTCCAGCTATCGGTTAAATTGCAGGAGGGAATGGTTTCTTCAAATACCTTTGGGAAAGGTATGAATCCATCTCTCCTCCCTCCAGCTATGGGTTAAATTGCAGGAGGGAATGGTTTCTTCAAATACCTTTGGGAAAGGTATGAATCCATCTCTTCTCCCTCCAGCTATGGGTTAAATTGCAGAAGGGAATGGTTTCTTCAAATACCTTTGGGAAAGGTATGAATCCATCTCTTCTCCCTCCAGCTATGGGTTAAATTGCAGGAGGCAATGGTTTCTTCAAATACCTTTGGGAAAGGTATGAATCCATCTCTTCTCCCTCCAGCTATGAATTAAATAGCAGGTGGGAATGGTTTCTATATCAATGATTGGTAACCAGTCTATCGCAGAAAGAATTGGCAGCCTACTGCGGAAAATATTCAAACTCTCCCTTCCAAAATACATTCATGGAAGAGTCGGCTCATAAAATTAACATAAGGATAATATTTTATGCTGATGCGCAGTCTGTAAGCGGAGTAGACATTTGATAGCAGGACGGACTCGCTTCTATAGCCGTGGCTAGCCATCGGTCTACCGCAGAAAGAAACAGTAACCTCCAGCGGGGTAATCTAGCCGGAAGGAAAACCCTGATTTTAAACCTCCGCTGCTTTGCGACTATATCCCGTCAAATAACCCCGAGTGGTGTACCAAAGGCGGTTGGCTGTCAAAACTTTGTGACTGCTGTAGCCAATCCGGGCCCCAAATGTAATGCTCTATATTCCTTTGAATTTTGTCGGTAGGGATGAGAGAGGAGGCATGTCGTCTGGGCCACGTACGATCTCTATATACCATCGCCCAAGCCTCCGCACTGAATAGGTCACTCTAATCTTACTACCAAAGGACTAAAGGCTCTACTATCATTTCACGAGACAAATGGATGCCTATTGCTACTATACCTTTTGAGCAAACGCTTTTTCACTGCCACTACGATTGCAAATATCTCGGCCACAATAACCATTCTTGCATAATTAATGCAATCGATCTTTTTTTTTCCATTGATCAGTAATCCTGCTTGTGTTGAACCAATTCCATCTCTCTCAGCGATCCGAATGAAGTGCTAGAAAGATGTAGTTCCATGGGGAAAAGGAAGTAAGGTCAACTTTGTGCATCCATATGATAGCCTACTCTGTTTGTAACGCTTATATTAATTCCTGATCAATGACAATACTTTTCTCATGACCTTCAGTAAACTTCAATAAACCATTAGCAATGCATTTTTATAGTAAAAATATTTGCAAAGTATTTCTATAATAAAAGCATTTACGATGCCCTACTATAATAAATCCATTACCAATGCATTTCTACATATAATACTTTTGCAAAGTAATGCTATAATAAAATCATTTACAACGTACTTCTATAATAAACCTTTTTGCAATGTATATATCTATAATAAAATTAATTAAAATGCAGTCCTATAATAACCCCATTAGCAATGTATCACTATAGTAAACCCGTTTGCAAAGTATTCCTATAATAAAACTAATTTGCAATAATAAACCCATTAGCAATGTTTTACTATAGTAAACCCGTTTGCAAAGTACCTTTAATAAAAATAATTTACAGCGCCCTACTATAATAAACCCATTCGCAATGTATTACTATAGTAAACCCTTTAGCAAAGTATTCCTATATTAAAAATCATTTATAATGAACTCCTATAATAAATCCATTAGCAATGTATTTCTATAGTAAACCCTTTTGGAAAGTATTCCTATAATGAAAATGCAATCCTATAATAAACCCATTAGCAATACTTATGAAGGATACTTCAAATCGTTTTAATCTGCCGTTAAAGTCAAATAATTAATTCTTGTTTTTAATGCATTTCTGTAGTTAAAAATGGTACCAGGTCAAATCTATAGTAAGATCAGTCACAAAGCAGCTCTATAATAATAATTAAAAAAAACTTTGTAGTAAACAAAATAGTATCAATGCTCTACTAGAATAAAATCAATAACAATGATTTATATAATGTATTCAATATCCCTATTCTGAGGTTGATGGCTAATGGCAATATTTGCCGTTTCCTTACAAGGAAACATTCACTGGCTGAAAATGTAGTACTACTATCGTTTGAAAAACAACCTGTAATTTATTTACCTAACCTGTTTACGCTTCCCAATCTAATTACGCCTATCTTTACACAAACAGACTTATAAACTAGTTTGCAAGAAAGGGATAAGTGGGCGCACCTGGTAAGGATCACTGTTATTATAGTAATAATAGTCAAGCGACTTATTCAACTGTCTAGCGATGTTTCGTTTATTTATTATCATACTAATGTACCTATGCCGTCAAAATTGACGGCAAGAAGGAATGTATTATAAGTCATATGTCTTATATTGTAAGTAATTTTCGTTTAGTCCAAGTACAATTTTGTCATGTAAAATAGATCGTCGTTAAAGTTAATAATTAAACAGTGTACAATTTATAAACACCTTAGGAAAGATATCAGTATTTTATCCTCATAAATGTTACATATTTACAGACAAATTTTTTTTTACTGTAAAATTTTATTTATTTTTTTAAATAATTCCTCGTGCGATCTAAATGTTTTTCTTTTCAGATGATAAATTATATAAAAACTGTCCGAATGTTCTTTTTATCCGAGCGCTTTCGGCTATACATTTAGTCATTTTCAAGGATTATATTTCAACTATTAAAATTAGAAATAGTTTTTTATATGTATGTTTTATAAAAATGTTTATAAAATATAATCCTTGAAAATGGCTAAATGTATAGCCGAAAGCTCGGATAAAAAGAACATTCGGACAGTTTTTATATAATTTATCATCTGAAAAGAAAAACATTATTAGATCGCACGAGAAATTATATAAAAAACTAAATAAAAGCACCTTGTCAGTCGTTTGTAATGAAATGTGCATATATATATATATATAAATAATATATATAAATAAAAATATCAATAAGAACACCGGATTATATATCTTACTGTTCTTTCTTTTTACTATGATATATATATATATATATATATATATATATATATATATATATATATATATATATATATATATATATATATTACTATGATATATATATATATATATATATATCATATCTTTTTACTAAGATATATATATATATATATATATATATATATATATATATATATATATATATATATATATATATATATATATATCATAGTAAAAAGAAAGAACAGTAAGATATATAATCCGGTGTTCTTATTGATATTTTTATTTTTACAAACAGTGCTCAATGTAAATTTACAGAGCATAAATATTATAAATTAACTGATTTAAAAAATATGGTTCCTTCGCTACATAGGAAATACCAGGTTTCAAAAACCGAAGCTAACAACTTCTAATTTAATTATATAATTGAATTAAAAGCATTAGTTCTGTTTCATCTTCAAGCGAATTTTGGAATAACTTATTTTTAAATTTACTGAGTTTTAAACGCACATATAATTCATAATTTTTTGTTTCCAAGGAATCAGAGAAATCCAATCATTTTGACAGGGGCGGTAGCGTGTTCATTTTTATTAACTATTATTGTATCAATTATGAGTTACGTTCTAGAAAGAGGTTAAGTCTAGACAGGGTAGGGGTGCATTTTTCAACGAATTTTGACATCCGTTCAACGCATATAATATTGTCTGATGATCACAAAAGCGTGAAACCCAGCGTCACAAACTCATATCCATACTACTGAATAAATATATAGATAGGTAGATAGATAGATTATTCGCTCTGTTACCATTCAGTCTATGCCTGTACTGCCCTTCCCGTGGATTGAACTCACAATTATTATGCCACCAAATTCACAAACCAACACTTTAAGCCACTTTGCCATTGTGACACAACAGCTGAAATATTATGATAATAACACGTCTTAACTATTTGGTCTCAACAGACACCTGAAGAAGGCCGAAGGGCACAGCAGCCGAAACGTTATGGTAACAACAAATATGAGGATATTAGTCTGAATGCGACTAATGTAAACAATGATCGTTCCTCATCCCAGAAATTCAAACGTAAAATTATTATCTTCATCTTTATTGTCCTCATGAAACTGTTTGGTTGAGATCTTCTTCGGCCTTCCATTAATATAAACTTCCATTTTTACATGTTGCTTTACACCCTCCTTTATCATTCCAACAGGAAAATCAAGTTTTAACAACATTACAAAACTAAATGTCCATGCGTTATGCTTTGCAAGAAAATATGTCTATTTTAAATCAGAAAATTTCAGCAAGCTGACCTCTTGTATACGGAAGACCGTAAGAGCTAAAATCTAATTTACCTGGTTTCACTAGAGTGTTGAATTTTCTTTTACATTTTCTCTTTTAATTTTATACTAAAAGGGCTAACCCTGAATGTTTCACCTTGCAGATGCTCAAGTGATGGTGTCTCACCTCATTTCAACAAAGTCAATATATTTTCCTTCTTTCTAGATGTGGCCAGACATGTCTAATTTCGCTGTCTCACAGTAGGAGCCATGTATGAATTCTGTTCCATAAGTATTATAATGAAAAAAAAACATTTTTTAAACAGAAATGAAAATAAAATACATTTATTTTGTTACTAGTTGAAAAGAAAGAATCTCTTAAATAATATATGCCCCCCGCCCCGCAAGTTGTTAAAAATATATTGTATTTCTGAAAGACTATATATAAAACAAAGGAGCTGTCTTATTAAGAATGGTTAGAAGACAATACTTAAAGAAAAAAACACCAGGCAGAATATTTTGGTCTTACACGTCGAATAGATCGTAAAAGAGGTACCCGATCACATCCGGATAGACTGTCTCCACTTTAATTAACTAGTATGGCTCTCCGAGTTCCAAAGAGTCGCCCACGTGTGAAAATCCTCACCTGAAGAAGAATTAATAAATAATACAACTACAAAGCCAACCACATATCGACCAAAGTTATGCAAGATAGAGTGAAAAATTGATAACTTCCAAAAATACCTTTAAGCAAAAACAAATTATTTAGGTTAATCTACTGCAGACATTCCTACCTACTAAAGTACTTTCCAACATAAAACTCTTAACTTCCATTGTGCATTACAGTAAAAACGTTGTAGAATTTCAGCGTAGCTTCAAGCAAATCATCTAACCTTCCGATGTACTTTACAGCAAAACCTTTCTAGAATTTCTGCGTAGGTTCAAGCAAATCATCTAACCTTCTGATGTATCTTACAATGAAAATTTTCTAACTTTCAAGGTACCTTCAACTTCCAAGGTACCTTTAAGCGAAAACAATTTCTTTTATTCAACCTGCAACATGCCATTTGTTTGGGAATTTATGATGTTCGGAGAAAAAAATAAGTAACACTAAATCATTGAATTTGAAACAAACAATGCATACTATTCACAAAAGGAATTACATGTGCCGTTGTATCCAAGAATTTCATTTATTCTTTGCTTATCACTTTCTTTATGATGCTGGTGCTGCAACGGACTGCCGCTGACTCTGTTATAATTTCGAGTGCGCCTTCTATAGAATGTCCGTCATGCGTAGCCCTCTTCATCCACTGGTTCAACCCTTGTACACAATTGAACCCAGGAAGGTGCTTGCATGTGTGTGTGATCGAGACTTCAGCCAACAGAGGGCTAAGGGAGTGAATTCGCCCTAGTGGCAACTTCTTTATCTACGTACAACTAAGGAAAAAGAGCAAGATAGAGAATATGTCTGCTTTATAGAGAAAATTACGTTGGTTAGTCTTCACTTTGTTGCAAGAATCACCTCTCAACTTGCGAGGTGTATGGATCTGAGTCCGCCAATATTGCTTGCAGGACAAGTGCCCCAGGATACCATAAATATTTACTATAAATCGTCCATACATCTGGCAAACAAAGGAACAATTCCCGCAACACATTCCTACCTACGAAAGTACCTGCCAACATAAAAATTCTCACAAAACCTTCGTAGTTTTCAACGTAGGTTCAAGCAAATCATCTAACCTTCCTTACAGTGAGAATTTACCAACTACCGATGTACCTTAAACTACACTCGGCAACAAAGCCTCTGCCCTGGAAATTGAAGATTTTGAGGAGCATGGAATCACCTCTTAATTGCTGTTGTTCCCAGGCCCATCCTGAACCGGTGTGGTAGCACCTGTTAGGGTCCCAGCTGTGGACAAATAGTGACCATCCCAAACAAAAACAAAACACTATGAAAGAATAAAAATAAATTTCTATAGTAAACATACCAGCAATACATGAATCGACATAAAATAACTCTTTCATGACATTAATCAATATAATATCCTTTTCTTTTTATGTGCCGTGTCCCTTCAGGACGTAGGCGATCACGGCTCTCCACTTCTCCCTGTCCCTTGTATCTCTCAATAAGTTTTGTCCGTTTGTTACTCCCCCCCAGGCCGTGCTCTGTCATCCACTTGCTTAAACCCGCTAGGTATGTCATGCGTTGTTTCCCTTGTCTCTCTTTCTCTCTATTCGACCTGTGAGTATCAGATTCTCCAAGCCTTTCTTTCTCATTATGTCTCCCAGAAATTTCAGCTGCCTCTTCCTGATGTTAAGTCTAAGCTTCCTCCTTGTTTGCATCCTCTCCAAAAACTCATCTTCGTTCGGTCCATGATATGCTCAGCATCCTTCTGTAGATCCTACAATTTCTTAAAGAAATCAAACTGTATTGTAAAATATAACTTACAGCATAAAACACACATATCACTGTCTCTAGGAATTATGTCCACACAAACATGTATATGCACAAAAGATGTGTATCATCTACCATGTATTCAACTGTGAAAGCAGAATAACATATACCATATTTTTATTACTTCAAATCTCACAAGAAAATTAAATTTCAGCATTAAATGACCCAGAAAGTGTTGATATACCATTAACCCATTACCTGCCATGAGCCTCATTTGGGGATCTATTAAAATCAAACTCACTCCATGTTATTCCTTGTATTTACATTGAATTGCTTACATACATTGCATTTGCAGAGATATATTTTACAACACTTAGCCTTTAAAGTTTTTATTATTAGCCGTAAGAAGACACTTTCTGTCGTAATTTTACATTTCACGAGTAGAAAAATAATGACTATTTTAAAAAGTATTTTTTATTATTTCAAATCAATAATATTTTTTGATGTTTTATACACATATATATTTGATGTTCTAGTTTCTATAAAAACGAAAATGGTAACTACTGGAATTAAACATAAGGAATAAATAAACTCCTAAGACACCTGTCTGGACCAAAAGGGCGCATTAAAAAAATTTGGCACTTAATGGGTTAAAAAACCAAGCAGATCAAATCAAGGTACCTTTTAGTGAAAAATTATTTTCCGAGATTCGCCACAGCAAGCATTCATAGTTTGTAAAGCACCTCCAAAAAAGGCACTTTGTAGCTTTCAGCGTACCTTACAATAGAAATGTTCTCAATTCTAGAGCACCTTCCAGCACTTTGTAGCTTTCAGCGTACCTTCAAGCAAAAATTACCAACCTTTTGACATGGAAACTTGTTATCTCCCAATATACTCTCCAACATAATTCCCATACCTTCATTACCATTTGGCTGTCGGCCATATCAAACTAATTCCAATAAATATCAATGAGGATATATTGTGATTGATATGGCTATCTATTCCCCATCGGAACCCGTGAGGGGGTGAGCCCAGTCTATAAAGAAGCTAAGAATTCGAACGCTGAATTTTCAAGCAGTGGGCATCTTTTATTTACAAAGCTTAGATTGGTCTGGCAAAAAGGCAAATAGGAAAAATATGGCAGGGGAGTCAAAAGACCCACCACCATCATTTGGCCTTGCGTCATATTAACTTAAACTAAGCAAATATAAATACGATCAGATGTGTGCGCATGCGTGCACGCCTGACTGTAGGAAAAGGAGAAAAAAACAGGCGAAAGTAAAGAAAGGGAGGGAAAAGCGAGTTAAGGTTTCTGGCATGAACGCACACAGAAGCTGCGAATCTTATCCTAGACTTAAAATAACTTGTATTTACTTGTTGCTTCACTGCAAACCCCCTCATGTCCTTTTTGTCTTTGCTAGAGGCCACCGGCGCACTAGAAAGGCGAGCAATGTTTGCTTTTCCCAAGAGCAAAGAACAAACGTTTCCACACAAGCGACCCTCACTCTTCCCTTTTGTACTTTATTTTCTTGTTTTAGTTTCCTTCGATGTTGCGAGAATGGACACTATAATCTGCTTATGGCGAACCATTACCCTTTGAAGATTTTATTTATAAAAGATTTACATCTTGAGTAAAAAAAAGAAAAAAAAATTCCTGTGTTGTAATTTAATTTTTAGGCAATGAGCTTCTGCAAGCGGTTTCTCCCGAAAATTATGACCGTACAAATAAAGATATTTTTGAAGCTCAGTTTTGAAGGCGAGATGCTGACTCTTTGATGGCATAAAATAAACTCTTATTTACATTTTATATTTCATTTGTTGATTTTTTTTTTTTACTAAAATTCATTCAATAAAAGGCCCAAGAGTAACCCAAGGTAGGGGCTTAGGGAATAAGGTGCGGAATATACGCTTAAAAGCAGGAATTAGGAAGTGACTATTATGAAGATATGAGATTGTGTATAAACTAAGTGAAAACAATGATTATCGTTCGATCACCGAATTTAGGCAGGGTCGATCTAGGTCAGTATATAAGTGGGAGAACACTGCTTGGAAACACTACTTAGGAACACCGGAAAATATAATCTGAAGTATCTTTAGGCTTTAAATAACCGAGAAAGGGTTGATAAACCGTAAAAATGAAATCAATCAAACCGACAAACATTCGCCCATCATAATCGCAGCATAAATCACTGGTTGACTCTGTGGATGTTAAAGAAACATTAATGTACCTGACGTTTGGTATTAACTAGTCACACGAGCTGAGGCGCATTTATATATATATATATATATATATATATATATATATATATATATATATATATATATATATATACGAGAGGAGGCATATATATATATATATATATATATATATATATATATATATATATATATATATATATATATATATATATATATATATATATATATATATATATATATATATATATATATATATTATATATATATATATATATATATATATATATATATATATATATATATTATAAATTAATAGATTTAAAATATGGTTTTAGCGCTACACAGTGATAACCATGTTTCAGAAATGGAAGCTAAAGCCCCTGAATTTAATTTTGTTATTAAACCAAAGACATTAGTTCCATTTCCTCATCAAGCGAATTTTGGAGTAACTTACTTTTTAAAATTTACGGTTGTTAACGGCACAGGAAAGATTCATAGTTTGAGGGTTTCCAAGGTTACCGATAAATCCATTCATCTAGACAAGGGGTGGTAGAGGGTTCAATTTTTAATTTTCGTTGTATCAGTTAATAGTTACATTTGAAAGCGGGGTTATGTTTAGGGATGGGTAGGGATGTATCTTTTAACAAATTCTGACATCCGCTAGATTCATGTCATCTGGGTTTTTTTCTAACCGCAAAAATTCTTATGGTATTTTTTCTATTTGTATATTTAAAGATTTTGAGGGACTGTTTAGGTTAGAATATGTTTTATACACCTTTCTAAAAAATTATTTTTAATATATATATATATATATATATATATATATATATATATATATATATATATATATATATATATATATATATATATATATATATATATATATATATATATATATATATTACAATTCTCAATATATATATATATATGCCTCCTCTTGTAGGTTGAGCGCTTTGGAAGAAAGGGAATTCGCCGACTGCTGCTAATTAATGCTAAAAGCTCTTCGCTATGAATTGAGCACTCTGGTATCCGAGAATGCTTATAACTCGTATATAATGCAGTAAAACTTTTCCTTTTACCGTTGCATGCGCTGTTAACCTAAGGGTTAGAGACTCCGACCGATGTCAAATCGGTCGGGTTTCGATCCCTGCTTGAAGCAATCGCTTGTCTAGCCACACTAATGAACTGTGATACAGCGAAATAGTCTATATATATATATATATATATATATATATATATATATATATATGTATGTATTGCAATAAATTAAATTTTCAAAAATTCAACTTTATCGTTGCGACTGCACGCTCCACAAATGTGCATCTTTTATCAATAACACATTTCAAAAAAACATATTTCGATTCGCATTATTTTTTTTCGTCGCCGATGCTACCTGAATTTTACCAAAAAGAAAATAATTTCCATGCCCGATGATGACTGAAGAAAGCGGCGAAAGTACTTGCATATTTAAGGAAGACCTAATACAGTTTACAGTTTTAAAAAACAAGGATCATCATAACATTCATCGAGTGATTAGTGGGTTAATGCATCTTTAAAATGTAGTTTGCGAAGGGATTTCGCCATTTTATATCATTAACTTTACTAATTTACTTTTCGTATGAATGATTCACTGTAATATAAATTAAACTGCATCACATTATATATACTACACTCTGCCGTCGTTTTCGACGTATGAGCCTCAAGTTCTTAGACAGACCCCCATATATCATTTGATTATAATAGTGAAGGCTCATGCAGAACCAAATTGGAAGCGCCGAATACAGAGAATTGGTACACAGTATGCCACAAACAACACCGCCGCAGTTTTTGAATTCAGAGTTGTCCTTCTCCTATAGTAATGAATAGCGGCTAGGATTGATAAACCAGTCTGTCCTTTTATTTACGCATAGCTAGGTGGGGTGAGGGAGAAGAAATGGATTCATACCAAGGGTATTAGCACGTAAATGAATGTAATGAACTTGACTGAGATTCGAACTCGGCTCTCCGATTACTCAATTCGAGCCGCTATCCATTCCTCCACTGTGCTTATATAACAGGACGGACTAGGTCCTATGGCCTTGTGTGGCAACCGGTCTAGGGGAAATATAACTCTGAATTGAAAAAAACTCCAACTATCGGTTATATAGCCTCACCAATTTGCAATTGGTCCCGCATGGTTAGTACAGGTAGACCTCTGAAGATATGGTCATGGAGGAGTATGAGGGATCTGGATCTGATTCTGTTCTAATGAGCTTTCAAAGGACAACCATTGCATTGCCCAGTCCCCGTGACCACTGTTGCTCTGGCGTCACAGTGACAGTGGTCGCGATCCCACGTCTCTTAGTGCAATGAGGAAGGTGCTGCTACAGGGTTGGAATCCGCGGGACCAAACGCCTTCAGTTTACTCCACGCCGGGCCAAAAGTGAACTCATACGGCAGTAAAGTATAAAAATGATTTACTAACTTTAGCTTAGATGTGGCACAAGGCCAAAAGTAAGGAGCGCCTACTACTCAGTCGTAACTGATCTATCGATACACGATTGCTAACAATTACTTCAGGTCAAGCATAGGTTAGATATGGCTCAAGGCCGGAAATAAGGAGCGCCCAGTGAGTTTCTAACTCACTACTCAGTCGTAATTCATCTATCGAGACACGCTTGCAAACAATTACTCCAGGTCGAAGTGCCCGAATAATTTTTAAGCATAGGTTAGATATGGCTCAAGGCCGGAAATAAGGAGCGTTCTGTAAGTTTCGAATTTACTACTCAGTCGTAATTCATCTATCGAGACAAGATTTCTAACTATTAAACCATGTTGAAGTAAAAAGTAATTTCCGTTTGGGGGGGGGACAATTGTAATGGCGAATATATCGTCCTTACAGGTAATCATACGTGGCAGCTAAGTATAAATATGACAAAAGGAAAACTGCATTCAAGTGTTCATTGAGAACTTTTTCGCATCAGAACCTGGGGAATTTGACTCAAAAGGGACCGAAGATATGTAACCACAAGTCATTGCAAAGAATGGTGAATATTTAATTGAATAAAGTGTTATTGCTGTTTTCTTTTCAGAATAAAGTTGATACAAATGGGGAGATTCTTTCTGATTCAACTTTAGATATCGATTCAGAAAATGTCTTTATATAAGAGATCATAAATATTCATAAACGGAGATTAATGTATATGCTAATAAATTGACATATGGAAAGAATTGCAGAAATGGGGATATGAGTATTTACTTTGTTCTTCTGTCCCACAAGAATTTATAGACTTCGGTCGCCACACGCTTCGTTTGCATTTACGTAAGGACGTGTACATTTGCGTTTCACTGTTTACCATTTCAGTAAAAAAAGGAGAAAAAAAACACCCACATCAAATAAAATTGCCGTAGCATGTACATCCGCTCAGGCTCATTTTATGTTTTTTTTCAACGCTCACAAAAT
This sequence comes from Acanthosepion esculentum, assembly GCA_964036315.1. Lineage (NCBI taxonomy): Eukaryota > Metazoa > Mollusca > Cephalopoda > Sepiida > Sepiidae > Acanthosepion > Acanthosepion esculentum. Next base: position 14,126,437 of record OZ038510.1, read on the forward strand.
CAAATTGTAGTTTAATATTACAATTACGCTTAGCGCGACTTAGTCCCCAATATATATATATATATATATATATATATATATATATATATATATATATATATATATATATATATATATATATATATATATTAAAGATATTTTTGAAGGTACAAAATTTTATCACAGCAATAAAAGTATGAAGCTTGATATTACTAGACATATTAAAAACGGGGGAAGCAACCGGTTTCGCTCCCGCTCTTCAGGTTTCCAATAGGAGATTTAATATAAATTAAAAAACACAGAAAATGTACAATGAAAAGGAAATGTGGAGGAGGAGAAAATAAAAATAAAATAAAAAAAATAAAAAATATGATTTTTTTTCTCCTCCTAAATTAAATCTTCCGTTGGAAGCCTGAAGAGCGGGAGCGAAACCGGTTGCTTCGCCCCTTTTTAATATGTTTAGTGATATCATACTTCATACTTTTATTGCTGTGATATATATATATATATATATATATATATGTAGTTATACTCGTTTGGAAAAACCTTAGGTGTTTTGGCTTGTAATTGAACAAACCAATGCCCAAGGAAAAATAAGGGATAAAAAAAGAAAGAACTAAGAACATGAAATTGAGGCGAAAACAATCGTCCAGAATCCAAGCTCAGAGTCCAAAGAAAAAAAACCTCCAAAACGAGTAAAGCAAAAGTAACTAAGCAAAGTGCTTAATACACTAAGTAGAGCAAATCTAAGTATGAACCTAAAGAACCAGGTAAACCTACCTAGGTTGCACTTAAACGGACCGTCAGGGTAAATAGGTTTACCTGGCTCTTTAGGTTCATAGTTATATATATATATATATATATATATAGATATATATACACACACACACGATATTTATTTAAAAATTATAAGATATGTATGTTAAAACATTACTACCAAAATAGCCATTTTATTTTTGCAACGCCATCACTTGACAAGACACTCAGTGTTGAAAGAAAATACCTATTTTTGTAGTGATGTATAAGATACTTTTTACATTGCTCGGACTACTATGTTATAATTTTTAAATAAATATTAATTGCTCTACTCTGTATTGGGTACTTTTTAAAAAATAATGTTTTTGGTTACTGGAAGTTTATTCCATATATAACAACCTTGTATTCGTATATATATATATATATATATATATATATATATATATATATATATATATATATATATACTCGGGGTTTTGGCGGTTATTTTACCGGAAGTCGTTTATTTGTTTATTTATTTATTTGGGTTAAATTATTTTGCTTGTTTTTATTTATTTTTATTTTTTTTATCTTATATATTTATTTTTTATTTATTTACCCGTATATATAAATAGCCGAGAAAAATATCAGCACTCGTGGCCTGACGATTGCATCTAGCATGAAACAGACTGTCGCCTCTAAGTGTTGACTTCTATGTTCACTTTTATATTCACACACGCTCTATCTCTGATATTGGGCACTTTATCCCATAAATATAGCACATTTTAAGACTATATTTCTTCATATATATGTGTGTGTGTGTGTGTGTTATCGGACTGGATGGGTCGATTCCAGCGTGCGGTGTCTTTGGAAAGTGCCTGAAAACCATACCACGAGTTGACCCAAGCCTTGTGAGTGAAATTGGGTAGACGGAACCCTTGGGGAGCCGTCGATAGCTGTGCTAGCACGAAGTTACAAGTTATCGTGGACGGGGGCTTGAGCGTGCTGGCCTTGTTCAAATTGTTGATCACGCTAAATAACGCGCTCTTTCCCAGAAACTGTAACTAAGGTCTGCTCAGTATATTTGCAGTATAAACCACAGGTTGGCCTCTGTGGGTGTTGAATAAAAACACAAACGTCTGCAATAAGCGTCTGCAATAATGAATGGCTGGCCGCCCTAGTAAACAGGAATCCTCGAATACGATTGGCCAGCTATACACACACACATATATATATATAAATATATATATATATATATATATATATATATATATATATATATATATATATATATATATATTGTTCAGTATTGAATTTCTTTCTTCATTAATTATCTCTCAAATATTTATTTTTATCAGCAACAATAAAAATTGTTCTCATATATTTAATAATAATTTTATTAAATGTTTAGAAGTTTTATTCTTTTCTTGTTGATATTTTTTGTAACGAACGGCGGCCATTACTGATTAAGTATAACGCAAGACTTCAATGTTAAAATAAAACAGTATATAATTACAACCGCAAATAAATACTTAACAAGAACAAAGAAGTAAAAGTCGACCAAAGATAATCAACCATTTCAGCGAATACGTTTTTAGTAGCGCGGATCGGCTTAACGTCCGGTAAATACTAAATCAAAACCCAAATCACCGACACGCAATAATTCACACTAATTCGACTGAATAGTTCCACCATAATTCACACTAATTCAACTGGATCGTTCCACCATAATCACCGCAGTCAGTAACCTGACACTGCTATTTATACACCTGGCGGAAAACATATACTCATAAGTCCAAAGTGTCAAGTACAAACCTTGGTGTCGGAAGTTACTCATATTCTTCCTGTATGAAAGATATGTTTCTATTATTGTCATTAAAGGAATAACAATTCAAAGTGGTACATTTGATAACGAACTGTTTCCTTCGACATCCGGTATAAAAAATATATGGTCGTTCCTTGACATGGTAGAGGGGGTACTTATCCCATTGATTCTATGTGCGAAGCCGTTTCCAACTACTGTAGGGGCACCCATGGCGGTAAGTTTGAGGAAAGTGAACGCGACCAACCCCCGAAGAAGCCAACGGCGAAATAGGCGAAGATCTACACGATCTCAACGGCCAAACCGGCGGAAGAGGGCAGCGCCAGTCAGGCTGGCATAATCGAGACGGACCTTGACAGACCAAGCATCCAACAGCTCGATGCAACCAGGTTTGCCAGATCTCTCCTGCCTTAATCCCCTTTGAGCCGCAAGAGAGGCGCTTCTAGGCAAGTGCCTGGGCTTCTCAGAGTGCAGAGTTGTCCACCGAAATCAAATTCACGCGAATGGCCTCATCAAACTCTCTTTGATTCACAGCCATCTCCGCCTGGAAAGGGAGAATCCACCACCGCCAACTTAGCACAGGAAATATAATTTTTTTTTTACGATTATTTTTATTAAAAATAATTAAAAAAGAAAAGAGAAATATTCACTAATTAAGATTTTAATCCTTAATGAATTGTTCACTACAACTTTCAGAAAAAGAAAAGGTGGAGCAATTTAAGACATAAGGTTGCCTCGCTTTGTTTTTTTCTATAAATATTTTCATGGTAATTGTTCGAGGAAACTCTTCGATTTGATATCTAGACTTTATCAGTTTAAGTGCAGTACTAGACTGGCGTTGAGATCTCATCAATTTACAGTTGAGCTGGCTTCTTGATTGCGGAACTCCCTTCCGGCTCCATGCTTTCCAGCCAACTTTAATCTGCAAGAATTTGAATGCAATGTCAATCTACTGCTCTCCAAATTTTCCCTTTCTCTTTCTGTCCCTAATTCTTCCGTACCATGTAACCCCCTTGCGTCTTAGTGGCTTTACTGCCTTGTTTGGGGTGATACCAATTAAAAAAATAATACAGTGTTACCCGGATATAAGAGACCCTGATATAAGAGAAACCCGGATATAAGAGAGATTTTCTATGGTCCCAAATTAGAGCCTGTGTTAATGTATATATAACAGACCAAACCCGGATATGAGAAACCCGGATATAAGAGATTTCTTCTCCTGTCCCCGACAACTCTCTTATATCCTGGTTACACTGTATTAGAACACTGCCACAGTTTCTGCTGTCAAGGTCCACTCCGTACAAGGCCCGGGGCAATCTCGAGGAAGAGGGTTACGTTAAGAAGTAGTTTATACGAATCGGAAGGGAAGATAACGGTAACCCCTAGATATGAGCAGGTTAAGATTGTAGCGATCGGGGAAACGCCCTCATGGAGTTTGTTCTACAGGGCAGTGGTACGCGGAAATATGCTGTTCGAGTGGAACTTACTTCTCGGCCATGGAAGAGGGATTTGCTACAATGTGTGGGGCATGGCGGATGCTAGCCTGAAGGTTAGAACTGGCGGAACCAAGCAATTCGAACACTTTCCATGGAAGCAGCGATAGAGAAGCTGCAAGAGGCTTGACACATGCTGCCTGTGGGAAAGAGATTGGGGAGGGAAATAATTCGTCACTCACGATGACTCTTAGACTCTTTTGAGCGCTATCGAGGCTAAAGAGTGAGGTCTGGGCAGTTCTTGCCCAAATATGACAACAGAACTCCATTTTTGGCCGGATCAATTATTTTACATTTTATATATATATATATGTGTGTGTGTGTGTGTGTGTGTGTGTGTGTGTGTTAAAATTCAGATATAAATACATCTGTAAAAGCACAATATGAATAAAGACAAAAGAAAGCTTATCTTAGCCGACGCGTTTTGTCCTCTGATGGATATTATCAAGACAAATGTATGGATTTATGCTGCCACAAATATTTTAAAGTCGAATTTGAAAATTTCGTTAGCTTTCAGAATTTTCGATTTAAGAACGCTTATAAACCTACAGCAGGCTAAATGAAAATCAAGGTACATTATGGGGGATGCAACGTTATAAAATTTATATATATATATATATATATATATATATATATATATATATATATATATATATATATATATATATATATAAGTAACGAAAATCTTGGTAATCCGTATGGAGAATCCCAAGGAGGATGAAATCTGGAGAGCTCAATGTTAAGTCAGAGCGAATAATTTAATTTAAAGAAAAAACAGACTAATGGAACCTTAAAGTGATCTGTTTTTTCTTTAAATTAATATATACTTATTCTTAATAGGATCCTCACGTTATTACGGTCAAGTTCCTTAGTATCGATAGTAAAGATGAACACAACAGTTTTGTCTTAAACAGAAGGAGACCCTGATGATTAAAAAGACAATATGAATAAAGACAAAAGGAAAACTTTTCTTTATCAACGCGTATAGTTTCGACATTTTCCTGGATAAAGTTCATCAGAGGACGAAATGCGTTGGTAAAGAAAAGTGTTCTTTTTGTCTTTATTTACACAAACACACACAAAAACACACAAACACACACACATATTAAATACGACTGGCAAGGTACTGCGATTAAGCTTGTTATTTCATTTTGCTTGTGTTCATATAAGTGATTTCTTTTCTGGACATAAAGTGTGTATAAACTTTAGAAATTTTCTTTATACCTGAGCGTTTTCAGCTATTGTGTTGGCCAATTACAAATACGTTTTTTTTTTGTATTTTAATTTGACTGAATGTAGATTTTTCTATTTGCATCGGCAGTGAGAGGAATATTTTTGTTTTTACCATTTATTATTATTATTATTATTTTCCAAACACGGTCAGTACATTGTGGCCGTGTTCATAGTTGATGCTTCTGAGATTTGGCCTTGTTCTTTTTTATTATTAACGCTTCCATTATCTTTAGCTTTCTTTACATGTGGATGAAGCTGTTATATTTGTGTTTTCTACGATAATGTTGCAGATATATATCCACACACACAGATATATATATATATATATATATATATATATATATATATATATATATATATATATATATAGTAATATCTGGCCACTCGTATTCGAGGATACCCGTCTACTAGGGCGGCTAGGCAATCCCTATTGCAGACGTCTGCTCTGTGGTTTATATTGTAACGATACTGAGCAGACCTTAGTCACAGTTTCCGGGACTGAGTGTGTTATCTAGTGTGATCAGGGCCGGCAGGCTCAAGGCCTCGGTCACAATGACTTGTGACTTCGTGCTAGCACAGCTATCGACGCACCCAAGGGTTCCGTAAACCGAATTTAAACTTACAAGGCTCGGGTCAACCCCCCGGTATGGTTTTCAGATACTTTTCAAAGGTGCCGCACGCTTGGATCGACCCTCCCAGTCCGATAACATCAAGAAGTCTCCTTTCTCACAAATCAATCATGGTGAGATTCGAACCCGTTGTCTCATGGTCAGAATGCAAACGTTCTAACCGCTCGAAAACACACACACACACACACAGACACACACACACACACACATATATATTTGTGTGTGTCTGTGTGCGTGTGTCAAAATTCAGATATAACTATAAATATATCTGTAATATGATAAAATGAATAAAGACATATATACATACATACATATATATATATATATATATATATATTGTTGGGTTGATATTATATGTTAGCTCTCTCTCTCTCTCTCTATCTATCTATCTATCTATCTATCTATCTATCTATATATATATATATATATATATATATATATATATATATATATATATATATATATATATATATATATTTTAGAATTGGACATAGTCCGACAATTTATTTAAAGACATTTATATTATGTTTAACGTTCTTTTTATAGATACAAGTATTTAAGCAAATGCTCTGTTTTATAATAAACAGTATTAAATAACATTAAAATCGACCTTGCTAACCAGACGCTGCTCTGTGGCCGAAAGGGTAAGGCACATCACGCGAAATGATGGTTCCGTATAGGATACAGGTTCGATTCCTGTCGGAGAGCGAAAATTTTCTATGAAAATTTCTCGGATATTCAGGTATATATATATATATATATATATATATATATATATATATGCATACATATATGGTTGGATTGATGTTATATGTTAGCTCTATCTTTGATATTGAGCGCTTTCTAATAGGTACCGCGCATATAATATATAAATAATAATATATATAATATATTACACACACACATATATATCTATATATATATTTATATTTATATACACACACTTTTCACACACACACACACACATATATATATAAATATATATATGAGTGTGAGTATATATATTTTCACACACACATGCGCACACACATATATATGAAGAAATATGGCACCGTTACACGTTTGTAATAGTCAATAATCATTATGAGAATTTGTCATGAATATCGCTATAAAAAAGAAATAAAAAGCCAACGACTGCAAACAGAAATGGGATATTGATTTTTGTGTGTGTTTTGAATAAATATACAAACCGAAACTTCCATGTTTGTTCTTTAACGAAGCCAGTGTTACTTTCAATAAAAAATAGGTTTATGCAAACACATTTCGCCTAAGGATCGAGAGAATTAATAATAAAAGTCGATACGTACCCGCGCTACAAATAAATTTATCTCTGTCTGTCTTACTTCGATTTCCTTCCTATCGTTTACTAATGCCGTCATCCAAGAAATATCGAGCTGCAGTTACATAGGTATTTATAATGCTTAACATAGTCTGGCACAAGGACACGAATATGGATCTCAGTATAAACAGTAAACACATTACATTTTTCCCCAAAATACAAGTACCATGCGGTGATTGAATCTTCAACTTCAAATAGATCATCATCATCATGGTTTAGCTTCGCAAGACGAAGATCAAGTGTGAGTCTGTAAACGTCGCTTGCAGGCACCTTTTTTTGACTGATAAATCCAATGCTGGACAGACATTCACGGTCGCAGTAGTTGCAGCTGAAAGTCCGGCTTGGGCTCAATGGCATAGCATTGCAGTACCTTCTCCTCTGCCTCTTGTTCCTAAAAGCGGCCCTACTGGTATTTTCAAAGGAGACAGGATGGTTGGTGGTGAGATGCCAGGCGTCACGATTCTTAGCTAGCGTTGACCATTGGCAATGGTTGTTATGACAGGCACCAAAGGATTTTTTCAGACAATCTTCGAATCGATTCTATGGTGCCCCTCTGCCACGATAGCCAGTGGAGGGCTCGACGTACAATCAAATTTTAAGCAGGCGATGATCCTCCATCCTGGAAACATGTCCAGACTAGGATGCAGAATACAATACATATACAGAGACAGAACCCAAAGAGTGTGAGTTCAATACCCGGTTAAGGCGGTGGATAACTTTCAGAGGGGAATTAACAGGAGATAACTGATAACTGACATCCATTAGACATGGCACGTGGAACTAGAACAGTCTACCCCAGAAAGCGAAATAAAGGGTTCAGTTCGACATTCCAACCACCTGAAGAAGGCTGGAGCGTACAACCGAAACATGGCGACAAAGATGAGGACAATAGTCCGAATAATGTAAATAGAATACATATACCGTATCAAATAAAAGTTACACTTGGATTTTTTAAAACCCAAGTTTAATGTAATCCTGTAATATATGTTAATCACTGTCTTTCCCCTGTTTCTCTTGCCTTCAATATGCCCTGTGAGTGTTAAATTTTCTAAGCCCTCTTTCCTCATTATGCGTCCCAGGACAGTTAGAAGGGAAGAGAGACAGAGAAAAACAACGCATAACCTACTTAGTGAGCTTGAGTAAATAGATCGTAGTGATTGCTGGATAATCTCCTCAAAGATGATGAAGAGACTTGAAACAACAGAAATGTGGTTCTACAGAAGGATGCTCAGGATACCATTGGCCGAACATGTAAGCAACGACAAGGTTTTTAGAGAGAATGAGAACAAAAAGGAAACATATACTTAGCACCAGGAAGAGACAATTGAAGATTCTGGGGCATATAATGAGGACATTTAAATTATAAGAGCTACTAGAAATATTATCGTAAATAAAAAGGAATTTGATACTTCCTCAAAGAAACCTAAACATATCAACCTACTATACCGAAATAAAATACACTATAACTACAAACGAGATGAAAAAATCCTAAAAATACGAAGTACTAAGTACTAATATATCCCTCACTTATCCCAGTAAAAAATGTATCTTTGAAGATCTTCAAAAACCTATTAAAATACAAGGAGCTTCAAATCGAAATCTCAAAAACTCTGGCACATGAGGACATTAACAATTCCAGTTGTAGGTGGAGCCCTCGGACTGATTGGAAAAGATTCCAGTAGACTCATTGAAGAGATTCATGGTAGCCCAGGTCTTAAACTCTGTTAACTCGAAAAGCAGATTCTGTGATAAATATCCAGAAACAATTGACTATCTTGTATCAGGTTGCACGGTATTGTCACCCACTGAATATAAAACTCGGCATGACAGAGTGGACCAGTAACTGCATCCTTATTGATATGTCAGTCCTTACGGACTGCAATGTAGCTTTGAAGATCTTCAAAAAATTATCAAAATAGAAAGATCTTGAAGTAGAAATCTAAAAATGTGGTATATTAGGACATTAATAATTGTAGTTTTAGTTGGAGCCCTCAGAATTATTGGAAAAAGGTTCCTGTATACTCATTGAACAGATTCCTAGTCGACCATACCTTAAAGAAATACAAATAAATTGTTCTTACAAGCACAGCTGACACCTTACGAAGGGCTTTATTTCCCGTTCGTTTATTGTTAATAATAATAATCCATCAGGGGTTACGAATTGCAGGGTTAAAAACTGAAACGGAAGGTTTTATTCTTTCTGCACAGGACCAATGCTTGCTAAGTAGAAATTACGAAGTACACATACTGAAAAATTATTTTAATCCGAAATGCAGATTCTGTGATAAATATCCAGAAACAATTGACTATCTTGTATCAGGTTGCGCGGTATTGTCAGCCACTGAATATAAAATACGGAACGTCAGAGTGGGACAATATATACATTGGAAAATCTACAACACTTACGGGAAGGTAACTACAAGAAATTGGTATGAACACCACCCAGACCCGGTTACGGAGATAGGATCTGTAACAATTTTATGGGACTTTACAATACACACAGAACAATCAAAGCTAATCGTCCAGACATTAGGATAAAAGACCGCAAAAACAATGTGCTTTCTTATTGAGATAAGCAGAAATACATACTTGAAGATCTTCAAACTATCAAAATACAAAGATCTTGAAGTAGAAATCTGAATAATGTGAAACGTAAGACCATCAATAATTCCAGTTGTAGTTGGAGCATTCGGATTTTTTTGGAAACGGTTCTGATAGACTCATTGAAGGGATCCCTTGTAGCACATACATTAAAGAAATACAAAAAATTGTTCTTAAAATTACAGCTCACACCTCATGAAAGCACACCCCACGAAAGTGGTGTGATTTTTCGTTGTTTTTTTTATAAAAATAATCAGTGAAAAACGTCATGAAGCCATTTCTGGCCTTAGGTCTCTGATTGGGACCCAGAAGGAACTGTGTATACAAAACCAAGACCAGAAAATGCTTATCCAAATGAGGATGCACCACCCAAAATCAGATATTAATAGGCTGCCCGTAGCAAAAGCTTTAGGTCGTCCTGGGTAAGACGTTAAACTACATCCGCGTTGTGGGTAAGACGTTAAACTATATCCAGCAGCAAGGCCTCTGATCAGGAGGTTTTGAGGAGCGTGAACCACCTCTTAATTGCTCGTGTTCCCAGGTCCACCCTGATCCGGGGTGGTAGCACCTGTTAGGATCCTAGCTATGGACAAATAGTTAACTATTACCAGCAATACTTTTTTGAAGGAAATATATTACCAGAAACAGATTTTTGACAAAACAAAATATTACCAGCAATAAAAAACGTTGTCGGCATTAAATAACCCATTGAGGTTGATATGCCGTAAAACAAAACAAACCAAACCAATCGAAAACAAAGAATACATATTCTATTCATACGAATCTATCCTAAAAACGTCGACATTAAATAACCCATTGAGGTTGATATGCCGTAAAACAAAACAAACCAAACCAATCTAAAACAAAGAATACATATTCTATTCATACGAATCTATCCTAAAAACGTTGTCGACATTAAATAACCTATTGAGGTTGATATGCCGTAAAACAAAATAAACCAAACCAATCTAAAACAAAGAAAACATATTCTATTCATATGAATCTATCCTAAAAATGTTGTTGGCATTAAATAACCCATTGAGGTTGATATGCCGTAAAACAAAATAAACCAAACCAATCTAAAACAAAGAATACATATTCTATTCATATGAATCTATCCTAAAAATGTTGTTGGCATTAAATAACCCACTGAGGTTGATATGCCGTTAAATAAAATAAACCAAACTAAACCAAACCAAACCAAAAGCTTTAAGAGGCCGAGGTTTAATCCAACTTCAACTCGAAAAACTACAACAATCGGATTGAAAGCCTACCTCACAAAAGCTAATGACCCTCTCCTACAAATAGTAAAACACCAAATTCATTCCATCAACAAAGCTGCACTCTTCAAGAAACAGTTTAATATACCTGAAATCCTACCAACAAAAAAAACGAAGCGAATACCATCTACGCCAAACGAGTAAAACGGAAAGCAAATCAACTTGGCTAAATGGCATTACAAAAAAAAAAAAAAACTGTGAGGACAAGGCGTTACATAGCATATACCTAAATAGAACGAAAGAAGCAGATGTGGACCAATAGAAAACACATCGCAACCAGATCCTATCGCTGTCACATAATCAAGGATGGAACTAACCCGAAAGGCAGAATCTGCGGAAAATATGATGAAACTGTCGGCCATTTTATATCATGATGTCCGGTAATGGCAAAAAATGAATATTCCCGCAGACATAACAAGGTAGCGACATATATGCACTGGAAGATATGTAAGAAGCACAAAATCGAAACCACTGAGAGATGGTATGAGCACCAACCAGATACATTTACCAAAAATAATGATGTACCTATCCCGTGTAAGATGCCAATTCAAACTGACAGAGAAATAAAAGCCAACAGACCTGATATTATCACAAAAGACAAAAAATTCAGAAAGCGTATGCTTGTTGACATAGCAGTACAATCTGAGATAAACACCTCCATGAAAGTTATCGATAAATTGTCCAAATATAAGGACCTGGAGATCGAGATTAAGACGATGTGGGGAATGAAAACTGAGACTGTAGCAATAGTAATCGGAGCTCTGGGCCCCGTGAGAAAAGGAATGGACAATTTTACTAACAGTGTCCCAGGTAACATCAACATAAAGTTGCCCAGAAGATCGTCCTTCTAAGAACAGCCCATATACTAAGAAAAGTGCTGTGAATTAAATGTCAATTCACCTTCTCATTGAAAAAAAATCTCCGGAAATCCCAGCTTAAGAGAAATATAAAACATGTCTTGGTAGGTACAGCCCACACACTAAGAAGAACTTTGTCTATGTGACGCTAGTGACGTAATAGAAGTTAGAAAAACAATTCATGAAATGTCGCCATAACAACACACCACTGTCTTAGGTCTTCCTGCAGACCTGGTAGATAGAGTGTCCATAGCAGAATTCGAAAGATAATAATAATAATAATAATAATAATAATAATAATAATAATAATAATAATAATGATAAGCAACTTACTTCTACGGGAAGGAATGTGCAACTTCTACGGGAAGGAATAAGCAACTTCTACGGGGAGGAAACTGAAAGAAACTGGTATGAACACAACCCAGACCCGGTTACGGAGATAGGGCCTGTTATAATTCTATGGGACTACAAAATACACACTGACAGAACAATCAAAGCCAACCGGCCAGACATTGTTATTAAAGACCACAAACAAAATAAGGCCTCCTTATTGATATGGCAGTCCCTGTAGACTGCAATGTATCTTTGAAAATATTGAAAACGCTGTCAAAATACAAGGACCTTGAAATAGAAATCTCAAAAATGTGGCACATGGGAACATCAACACTCCCTGTTGCAGTTGGAGCACTTGTACTGGTTGAAAAAGATTCCAGTAGACTAACTGAAGGGATCCCTGGAAGTCCATGCCTCAAAGACTTACAAAAAATTGTTCTGACAAGTACAGCCCACACTTTACGAAGGGCTTTATCTATGTAATTTTTTTTTTTTTTTTTTTTTGCAGTGGAAAGTGTCATGATGCTATTTCTAACCTTAGGTTCCTGGGCGGGACCCGGAAAGAAATATGTAAACGCCAGATATCAAAGGAAATAAAAAAAATAATAATAATGTGCTCTAACAAAGCGAAACTATATTTTGAAATGAAATAAGGTGATGACTAATCAAAATCTAGAACTGAATCGACTCTGCGACCAAGAGACTCCAAGACAATAAGGGACGATGATTTACAAGAGCAGAAGACATAAAAACATTAAAATGAAAGCTAGCAAGCCGAACAAGGGATGGACATTTCAGAGGAATTGATGGAATGGCAAATAACTATACATGGACATGACTACATAGGGAAAAACTAAAGAGCGAGAAAATGAGGCGAATAAAAATAATATTATAAAGGCTAACATAAGTGCTAGTCTAGGTATATAAGAGTCACCAATACAGGAAGATGGAATGGGGAGGACAGATTTATAGATAGGAATAAGCTAAACACGTAAACCCTAAAGAGAAAAAACTGAGTCGATCCTAATGAAGTGTCAAAGCGAGAATTAACGCAATAAACGTCTAAATAGATATGACATAACAAATCAGCAAATTTACACTGAAATGACATGGTAATATCAAGTTTATAGACATGGGTATTTCTAGGAGGAGAAGCTCTATAAAATAAAATTGAGTCGTTCCTACTAACGAGTCAAAGCGAGAATTAACGTAATAAACGTCTAAATAGATGTAATATAACAAATCAGCAAATTTACACTGAAATGTCATGGGTATAGCAGGTTTATAGACATGAATATGTCTACAGAGGGAAAACATGTTGAGAAAAACTGAACCGATCCCAATAATGACTGAAAGTGAGAAGTAAGACGATAACGCGCTGGGAAGATAAGACATCAAATTTACATTGAAATGCCATGGGAATAATGTGTTCATCGACATGAATATGTCTACAGAGAGAAGCCCTAAAAAACTGAATCGATCCTAATTCTCAAAACAAAAATTAAGGCTGTAAAGCCTAGATAGATAAAACACATCAGATCCGCAAATTTACACTGAAATGTCATGGGAATAACGTTTATAGGCACGAATGTGTCTGTGTAGGGAAACTCCAGAAAGAAAACTCAGTCAATCCTAATAACAGCACAAAACAAGAATTAATGCTGTATAAGTGTAAATAGATAGAAGATTTATAGACTTATGCCTACGCAGGGAAAGCCTAAATAGAAAAACTCAATCGCTCCTAGTAGCTGTCCAGCACATTATCATAAGAACCTTCTATGCAAACCCCAAGATAGATAAGTCAGGAAAACAGAATAAATGTAGCCATTGTGAAAGAGGCAGCGGATCACATAACCGTCGGATATAGCAAAGAAACCCAGAAAGAACACAAGGATGCTCTTTATACCAAATACAAAGGCGGACAAGAACAATCATACTGACGGGAATTTTTCAGAAAATAAGCGTGTCAGTTCAAATAAAAAGTTCCACGTCCTGGGTATGACGATAAACTACATCCGGCAGCAAGACCGCTAATCGATTGGTTTTGAGGAGCGTAGAATCACCTATTAATTGCTGTTATACCCATGCCTAACCTAACTCGGGGTGGTAGTACCTGTTAGGGTCCCCGCTATGGACAAATAATTAACCCCTAAACTGGGGTCAAAACAGTTTGAAACTATAAAAAAGAGATATTTATAGTAAAAATATCATTAATACATACTTGAAAAAAATTACCAGCAATAGAATTTTGTAAAAAAACAAAAAATGACCCAAGCCCCCCCCCCCAAATTTAATTTCGGCATTAAATGATCCATAAGGAGATTATATGCCGTTAAACAAACAAACAAAAATATTTATTTAGAGTCTTTTTCATTAATACCACTATTATTATTATTATTATTATTATTATTATTATTATTATTATTATTATTATTATTCCTTTGATTTCTGGTGCATACTCATTTCTTTCCGGGTCCCAACCAGAGACCTAAGGTCAGAAATGGCATCATGACATTTTCCACTGAATGTTTTTAAAACCCTTTCTCCCCCCTCCCACAAAAAAAGATCATCCACGTTTTACATAAATAAAGCCCTTTGTAAGTTGAGGGCAGTACTTGCGAGTACAATTTTTACAATTTGCACATTTAATATATATATATATATATATATATATGAAGAAATATAGTTTTAAGGTGTGCTATATTCATGGGAAATAGTGCTCAATATCAGAGATAGAGCGTATGTAAATATAAATATAAAAGTGAACATTGAAGTCAACACTCAGAGGCGACAGGCTGTTTCATGTTAGACGCAATCGTCGGGTCGCCTGACGATTGCGTCTAGCATGAAACAGCCTGTCGCCTCTGTGTGTTGACTTCCATGTTCACTTTTATATATATATATATATATATATATATATATATATATATATATATATATATATATAAGTGAACTTCCATGTTCACTTTTATATATATATATATATATATATATATATATATATATATATATATATATATAAGTGAACATGGAAGTCAACAATATATATATATATATATATATATATATATATATATATATAATACAGCAATATATTTGACTCTCGACAAAAACCCTCTTTACAAAAACACGTCATTGAAACCTGATCTGCGAACTGATTTCTTACAAAGAATAGATTCTGTTCATTCGAACCTATCCTAAAAATCTTGTCGGCATTGAAGTGTCGATATACCGTAAAACAAAATAAACCCAGCCATCAAAAAGTTCCGCCGAGAATATCTCTACAAGTTTAATGACGATAATAATAAAAATCAGTTGCAAAGCCGCTCTATAATAAAATTATTTGCATTGCGTTCTGTAATAAAATCAATATAAATCGATTTATATAATGAATACAATATCCCTATTCTGTCGGAGATGGCTAATGGTAATTTCTGCCGTTTCCTTATAAGGAAACATTCGACAATCATTGACCGAACAGTTAGAGTTACTGTCGGTGGTAATTTCTAAAATCTTTCTCTTCAAACAATTCTCACGGCAAAGCAGTCCACTAACTGTTATCGCTCTTTCAAGTATTGATAGTGAGAGGAGGGTTCCTTTCTAACCTTTTGTTTGAAGTAGTGTGAAAAGTCAATATCTTCATTGTTATATAATTATGATTATTTTAAACTCCTAGTTACATCTACCACCCATTTTAGTCGTTGCTGTTGTCGGAAGTCTTCACGTGATGTGTTTTCTGTTATTTGGTACCGTTCTTTTGGTTTGGATTCTCTGGGGTCACGTTAATGACAAGCACATTTGCATTACTGCGCGGGATATTTATTGCAGCTCACCGTAATTCACCAGGACAAAACATGTACCTGTTAACATTGGTACGTCCACAAAGAACAAAAAAAAAATACCTAACTTCTAAAATGAATTTTAAAATTGAAAAATATTTCTTGAATAAAAATACGAAGATCCTGAAATCGTAATTTCTCAAAATTTCATAAAATTAAGTAAGTGGGGGTAACATGTAAAAAAGAAAAAATATATTTTTACCAAAATTTTCTAAAAAAATTTCAAAAATAATTTCATTAATTTGTGAATAAGTCCTGAAAATTTCATTGAAATTCGACAATTATTTCATTTTTGCAAGAATTTCTAAAACAATGAGTTTTTTACTGCAAAAAAAAACCCAAAAAAATTCCCACACTAATCGCTGGCCCACAGCTAACGCAAGAAAAACATATATCCCCATACTGTGCCTCTTATCTGTATCCCTCTATCTTGACACAGTGGATAAAGGCGTTTGTTAGATCCAAGGACAGAAAGACCCAAAGAGTGTGAGTTCAATACCTAGTTACGGCAGTGGAGAACTTGGTGAGGGGAATTAACAGGAGATAACTGATAACAGACATCGATTAGACATGGCACGTGGAACTAGAACAGTCTACCCCAGCGATCGAAATAGAGTGTTCAGTTCGACATTCCAGCCAACGGAGAAACGTTGTGATAAATATGGCAACAAAGATAAGGACAATATGATGAACATTATTTTTAAAAAAACAACAAAATAAAAACGTATTGTTGCCTCGTCAAGGCAAATGTTCACTCAGCTCTAATATTTAACTCCATGCAGGGCGGGAGTAAGAAAAGCCGCATTTAAAAGTTGACGTAACGCATTCGAACTCGGCTCGTCGATTTCTTGATTCGAATCGCTAACCGCTACACACACATGCAATTCGCGTGCATGTTGTCACTAATTTCATTGATCCAACTGTCAATCAACGAGAGTTTTGTTGAATCGCTTAAGCACGGCAACAAAACTGCTCGTTTTAAACTTGACCCTGAAATTTGCAAATAGAATTGTTGGAGGATGAGATAAAATGATTCGACGTTTTGTAAACATCTCAAAATAATAACGTGGCCCGTTGTCTTATCTCATTAAATAGAGTATATCCTGGAATAAAGCGTGCTTGGAATATTTTTCCCTACGCTAAATTCCGGAATACATTTATTTGGTTGTATTTGTCTGGCAGCATATCAACACCTCAATGGGCTTTTTTTATGCCAAAAATCTAAATATTTTGTACGCAATTTTAATTTCATTTTATTTTTGGAGATGATAATGGTTTAGTGATGCAAGTCTTATTAATTAACCCATAGCTGGGGGAGAATAGGTGGATTCATACCTTTCCCGCGTAAGTGAACGTAACGAAACCAACGGGAATTGGAACTCGGCTCACCGATTAACAATCCCGAGACATTATTCCTAACACCAGCCACACATCCAAGCTTACAGCATCTGGTATTCCCAAGAGGTTACCCATCTGGGTACAGACTCGGCTTGACGTTGCTTAACCTCGGAAAATGTTGGATGAAACAAAGTTGAGAATTTAAGTTTTTTAAAAAATTCATTTAAGTGACGGGGCTGGGAATTTAGACGTGAGCTTACAAGCTTGCTAGATCTATTACGACTGATTAGTGAGTTCGATCCTCACTGGGCGTTCCACATTTTCAGCCTTGTGCTACATCTAAACTAAGCTATGTAAATAATTTCGGGCACTTCGACCTAGTGCAATGTTTAGCAAGCTTTTCTCACGAGAACAATTACGATTGACTTCTGAGTTGTATTCTCACTGAGTTCCCCATACACCCGGCCTTGTAGCAGATCTAAACTACCATGTAAGAGATGGGGAAGATATGGAGTAACTTGGGGTCATTCTGTTTACATTAAAAAATAAATCTTTTTAAAATATTTTTATCATGAACTTTAATAGACATATTTACTATTTTTGTTTCACTGTTCTTTGGCATCTGTTGAACAACTTCATAATTCCAACCTTTCACAACGATTTATTTTATTTATTTATTTATTTTTTTGGAATTATTTACATTATTCGGACTGTTATCCTCATCTTCACTGCCATATTCACAACGTTTCGGCCGTTGTATTCTCCGGCTTTCTTCAGGTGATTGGAATTTCGAACCGAACTCTTTATTTCGTCCACCGAGGGTAGATTGTTCTAGTTCCACATACCATGCCTCTTCCGGATGTCTCAGTTATTTCCCTTTAACTCAACTTTCCAAATTTAGTTCACATGTGTCCTCTGGGCGATGCGTTCCCACGATACATTGCCTAGTGGATAAAGACTTTGGTTATATCCAGTGACTAGACCCAAAGAGTTGTGCGTTCAATACCAGGCCACGGCAGTGGTGAACCTCATGATTCCTTCTTATCCCCATAATTTTTCACTTCCTTCTACCGCCTCTTATACGCTGTAACACCCTAGTATGTTTTTGGGGGCCTTGTATTTATTAAACCTTACTATAACAAACCAAGAGAGACGGGCTAAGGTGTGGAGAATTTATTGTGAAAATATTTAAGACACGAGGAAGATTCGTTACGGCGGTGGGAATGTGACTGAAGCTGAGATGTCGGGTCAGGACTAATAACATTGCAGATTCGGTTTTGAATTTTGTCAGCAATCGCTAGATGTATAACAGATGCACAAGACCAGATGTGACAGCAATATTCAGTGCATGGAGGAATGGTAGACTTATAAATATGTAAAATGGATTCTGTCGAGAAAAATTGTCTAGCATTACACAGTGAACCAACTTTCCGAGCAACCGACCTATCAATTGATTTTATACGGTCATTCCACTTCATGTCAGGGGAAAACGTTACACAGAGAAGATGTGATGGGTCACTCTCCTGGAGGTGAGTATCAGTCATGTGGATTCAAGTAAAAAAAAAGGCAAAAAAGAAAAGTACTTACGGGTCAGTAATGACAATGGGAAGTTTGTTATTTCCGCTTCGCAAAATTCGTCAGATTTCAAGATATTACAAATGACTTACCTGAAAAAGGAAAAAAATAACATAAATAAACCGCTTTTGGGACACATCTTTTTATAAAAGGATAATATATATATATATGTATTGAACGATAAAAATTATTAAAAAAATTAAAATCTTCAGACACACTGGGTTGTAGATTAATATTCTTTCATTTTTTATTGTTATTATTTCATTTAGAATCCTCGACTAGTTTCGTCCAACATGGCCATCATCAGGAGAAAAAATATTTCTGCTTGCTGGTAGCAGTTAACTACAGAAATGAATGTCTTGATGGAGAAAATGAACTTTTGTCTGTAGTTTTCATTTGTTTTTTTATCTTTTTAACATGAATTTTGAACATTCCTTGTGTTGGTCAAACAGTCGCTTTTAAGTTGTTATTTCAGATAAGAGCTAGATGGATTCATGCTAGTTTGAATTCCCTCGGTCAGTTTGGCACGTTTTATTGGTTCCTGGAGAGGGGATGGTAAGTGTGTGTGTGTGTGTGTGTTATTTAGTTTAGTGTGTGTGTTATTTAGTTATTTAGTCTCTGGTAAGTGTGTGTGTGGTGTGTGTGTTATTTAGTTTTTAGGGAGTGAGTGAGTATATGTGTAAGCGTGTATATTGCTGTGGGTGTGTGTTATCATTTAGCTCATTAGGGAGTGAGTGAGTATGATGTGTGTAAGTGTGTATATTCGTGTGTGTCTGTGTATAAGTGTGAGGCCTCAACACCTCCGTAGGCATGTCTGTTTTGTGTGGGTGTGAAATGTGGGTAGGCTTTGATTTGTAGGGTTATGTATTACTACTATCTATATTGTTAAATTTATGGTTTAGCCAGGCTGGATAGTGCGTTTGTAAACGTCGTATCCACTTATTTTCATGGAACTCAAAAATCTTTCTAATGTTATCTGCCCTGGGCTTTTCTATTCTCTCAATTATATATATATATATATATATATATATATATATATATATATATATATATATATATATATGTGCACGAATACATATTTTTGCATTATTTTATTTTTTTGTGTGAGGAATTATCCTTCTTATACGCTTTAAAACTGAGACCAACATTCTCGCTTCGGTCGTTATGCATTCAGACCTTCTTCAGATGTTTGTCGTTATCATTGGTAACCTACTTATTTCAATTGCATGTGCTAAGGGATATTTCATATGAATGAATACTAAAGCGGTACTTCAAATGAATGATTTACTGAAATTTCTGAAAAATGCAAAGAAGAAGACAATATATATATATATATATATATATATATATATATATATATATATATATATATATATATCAATTATGTGGTGCAGGTTCAATTTATATTACGCGAATCATTCATACGAAAAGCAGATAATGAAGTTAATGATATAAATGGCAAGAATCACTCTTGCAAACAATTTTTAATAATAAAATACATTAACCTCGAATGAAACGATTGAAAGCTAGTAGTAAAAAAATACCTTATAAAACCGGAATTTATAAACAAGGATCATACCATTCATTAACGGATTCGAGGTTAATGTATTTTATTATTAAAAATTGTTTGCGACAGTGATTCTTGCCATTTATATCATTAACTTCATTATCTGCTTTTCGTATGAATGATTCGCGTAATATATATATATATATATATATAGATAATAGCAAAAAAATTAGATTAATTATTTATTATAAAAAATTTAAAACTTGTAACCTTATAGTTAAAAATAATAATTCACCTCCTACAACAAAATTAAATAGAGCAAATATTATTTACGAATTCAAATGTCCATTAAGGAATTGTATTCCTCAAGAATCAACTTTCGTAAATAATTATATAGGCCACACTACAAATCGTTTAACACGCAGATTAACCCTACACCTTTCTGACAATAGCTCAATTAGATCTCATTTAAATATTCATGGAGACCTACCGGACACTATTTGGAATAAACTTGTCGAAAACACTAATATAATAGCATCATCCACTTGCAAAAAAAGGCTAAAAATAATGGAAGCCTTACTTATAAAATTAAACAAACCAACCCTTAATAATATTAACTTTGAACATGGACATAATATCTTGACCGTGTTTTGAAACAAAAAAATGAATCACTTTATAAAACACACACAAACTATTTCTAATTCTAACAGTTGAAATATAATCCTTGATAATGGCTAAAGGTATAGCCGAAAGCGCTCGGAAAAGAACATTCGGACAATTTTTGTATAATTTATCCTCTGAAAAGAAAACCTTTATTAGATCGCACGAGAAATTATATAAAAAACTAAATAAAAGCACCTTGTCAGTCGTTTTTAATGAAATGTGCTTGAAAGAAGGATTGCTGCCTAAATACACAATATATATATATATATATATATATATATATATATATATATATATATATATATATATATATATATATTGGGATATTATACGCACCGAAAACATGTCAAAATCGCTAATCAAGTGCAGTCGAGTATCAAATGCATCTCATCAGGCGATTGTAAAAAAATCAAAATACATCTTTTTGTCAAAAAAAGGGCATTATAAGGTTTTGGGGCTTTACTCTTATCAGCCAATCAAATATGACCTATGTTAAATTTAAACTAAGCGAAGAAGCAAAAATTAACTAAAATATTTTTTATAAATGGGTCACAAATGTCTCTCCACTGCTTTAACCAGGTATTGAACTCACAACTGTTTGGGTCCTATCACTGGATCTAACAAACGCCTTCATTCACTGAGCCATGTGTCCTTGAGGACATCCGGGTATGAATTTATGGGACTTATAAACTTAATGTCTTCAGCGGAGAACTTGGAGAGAGATAACTGATAACTGACATCCTTTAGACATGGCACGTGGAACTAGAACAGTCTACCCCAGTGAGCGAAATAAAGGGTTCAGTTCGACATTCCAACCACCTGAAGAAGGTCGGAGCGTACAATGGCCGAAACGTTGTGATAAATATGGCAATAAAGATGAGGACAATAGTCCGAATAATATAAATAGAGGACCTCACAGCCCACACTCGTGGATCATCAAGGCCCTTGAAGTATACAAAATCTACCACCAATTGTGAATTTCTTATGTTATAATATGTAATTCCGTAATACATGTCTGCTAGCTCCGCATTTTAATGGTGTACTCCTGAGTAAAAACATGAAAATTCAATGTTGAATTTTTCAAGGAGATTCTTGTTCTATTCCTTTTTGGTTGGCATGAATTCCGTTATAAAAATTGTTAAACAATACAGCATATCCGTATATGATCAATGATAAAAGGAATAAATAATCTATTTTATATGGATCACTTGAAATTAAATGCAAGAAATGATGATGAATTGGTAGAACTTTTACTGGAGTGCATCAAGTGAGTACGATTAATAATGAAAACTGAATTGAATTCGAAAAATATAATAGCGGCCATTTGCATTCTTACGACCCCAGCTAGAACGTGTGGCTTCAACATAATAAAATTAAATTCAAGAAAATTGATGCAAAAATTCGCAAACAACTCGCATGCAATAAAATGCACCACCCTGAGGCAGATGTTGATTGTATCTACCAAGGAGCAGGGGGGCATGATTCATCTGGAATTGTCTTATAAAATTCCAACAATGGGACTTTAATGAGTATCTTGCAGCAATACAAGATTGGATGTTACAACACGTAATGGAGCATGAAAAAAATGAAAAAAGCTTTATTCTGTATCAAAAGAAGTCCATAAATATGCAAGAGAATTTCGGTTAAAAATTGAAAATAACGAAATAGAGAAAACGGTCAGAAAATCAGCCAGAAAACTGAAGCAAGAAGCGAAAAGGCTAAGCTAAAAGCTGGAGAAGCCTCTATGTAGCCAGTTCCTTCTCCGAACCAAAAATGCTGATGTAGGTCGGTTCGCAACCCACCAGCGGTTAAGGAGTTCAGAACTGAAGGGTAAGACTGGAGGGTTTATTCTTGCTGAACAACACCAGAGCCTGCTTACACGCAGCTACCAAGCTAATATCTTGTATAATAGTACCGTATTTTCCGGCTTACAAGACGCACTTTTTTTCCTAAAAAAATACCTTGAAAAGTAGGTGTGCGTCTTCCAAGATGAATACAAGGCAACGTCCAGGCTCAAGTAAGCTTGGACGGTCACCTAATCGGCTTGACTGATAGGGACGTGGATTTGTATGTTGAGTCATTACACTATAATGTTAGCCATCTATCTAATTCAGCCTTTTATATGATGTAACCTTAATACTTAGCTGTTACAAGTATTTCCAAGACTATAAACCTTCCTGGAGCTGAGCCATAAGCTTAAACATGCTCTGTTTACTATCAGGAGCGGGAGCCATTCCGCTCTTGACTAGTATGCTATTACCATACAAACAAAACCGTACGAGTGATTAATGTAAACAATACGTGTCGCCAGTATGTGGGGGGCGCATGGTGAATGTGTTGTTGCATGAGAATTACGTTTTTTTCTTATAAATTTATTTCCAATATTAGGATGCGTCTTCCAAGCCGCAGCGTCTTGTAAGCCGGAAAATAGGGTAAGGACTCAAAATGTAGGGTCTGTAAACAATACATTGAAACTATTGATCACTTTATCTCAAGATGCTCAATATTCACACCCAATGAGTACAAAACCGCCATGAAAGGGTAGGTCAATATCTATATTGGAAGATCTGTCATTATTATGGGATGAAAACAGCTGCAAACTGCTATGAACCTCATTCTGAATCTGTAGTTGAGGGAGCAGTTGTTAATATCCTCTGAGATTTTTCAATCAACATATTGGACAATAAAAGCAAATTGTCCGGATATTATTATCAAAGACAGAAAAGAAAAAAAGTTTGTACAGAGAGTGACATTGGGCGTAGCAAGTGGCTAAAACATTTCTGTGAAGGTTTTTGAAAAACTAAGCAAATACAAAAAACCTGACGGTGGAAATAAGACTGTAACTTACTTGATTATTATGTGTGGGGCGCAGTTGAGCGAGAACCAACAAAACTCCTTGTAACACCAAAGATGAACTAAAAGCAAGGATTATGGCAGCAATCACCAACTTGATCAAGGAGGCCTTCCATAAGAGTCGCAGGTGATTCCGAAGTCGTCTGGAAGCCATGCTTTAAGCCAATGGCGATTTTATTAAATAAATTTACTCTTTGGTGTTTCAAGATATTTTTTTGTAATTTTGGTAAATATATTTAAAAATGAGATGTCAGTGATTTTTGTGTAATTTAGACGACAATTTATCCATCGCACCCTGTATATATTATTTAGTGTTTATTATCGAGTAACGAAATTTTTCTTTCTTTTTGTTTAATGGCATCATTCGCTGTTCTAATGACCCTTCGGATTTCTGTGTCTGTTTTTTTTTTCTGTCGTCCGTTGGAACATTTCCCAGATAGATTTCTTTAATTGAATGACTTTGATACCTTCATTTCGTAGTTGGCGCCTTGGATCGTCCTCTTAAGATTCTGGTTTGCAAAGGCTGCTTGGAGACTTTTTTCGTAACTATTCACAAAGCCTTCGCAACATTCTTAAGAAATTTTGTCCCACTCTTCTAAGCAAACGACCTTCAAATAACGGATATTTCTCTGATGATTTCAATCAGGTTGACAAGGCCACTGAAGGACTTCTGCATTGTTTGGAACAATTCATTCGCCACTTCAGCTCTATGCTTCGAGTCGTTATCGTGTTCAAAGACCCAACCTTCTTCAAGCCTCCAACCATTGCACCAAAGAAAATATATTAGCTTCCAAAATTACTCCGCTATATCTCTTCATTCATACTTATTCAATCACGCGAACTGCCCCCGCATCTTTGAAAAAGGAATTCTCCCCTAAAACCATAATACTTCTATTTCCGTGTTCCGCTGTGGCGATAGTAATTTTTTTTTTTATCAAAGGCGCAGCCATCTTTTCTCTATTTATGACGAGCTGGGTTGTAGCCAAAAGCAAAAACGTTCGATTTTCGTTTCGTCCAACCAAAGAACATTCTTTGAAAAAAAAATGTTAGTTTTTTTTTTTCTAAATGCTCATCAAAGAACTTCATCCAACAATAACAGCACATTTTTATCTATTTATTTATCTATTAAAAAGCGTGTGTTCCGTTGGGTACTGGGTATTAAACCATTTCTGTGCAATTCGCGGCAAATAACGAGCTGCTCTTGTAAATGCTCTCAAAGCATCTACAGATTTCTTTCTGCATTACCGCTGGTTGCAATCTGACTGTGAGCACATTTTTTGTGGTGGTGGGATTTGTTCGTGAAGAAAATGTCGAAACAGGTTTTTGATTGTGGGTGACGAATTATTTTCCACCCTAACAACCTATTCCCATAGACGAAATGTTGCAAGCCTCTCGCTGGTCTATCGCTATTTCCAGGGAAAGAGCTCAGACGAACTATATTTCTTAGTTTCCCCAGTTCTAACTCTCGCGGCTAGGACCCGCCATACCAAGCACATTGTAGCGAATGAAGCTCATTCTATTCGTACTCCACTGGTGAGATGTAAGTTCAACTCGATCAGCTTCTTCCCACGAACCTCTGATTGATGGAACCGACACGCAAGTGGATGTTTCCCTCATCACTACTATCTTAACCTATTCGTCTAGAGCAGTGGTTCCCAAACGGTGCGGCGGAAGAGGATAGCTGGTGCGGCGGAAGAGGATAGCAGGTGAGGCGGAAGAGGATAGCAGGTGAGGCGGAAGAGGATAGCAGGTGAGGCGGAATGATTGAAAGACAATCAAAGATTTAGAAAAAAAAAGAAAAAAATTCATATGCCAAAAATAAATATGATTTCAAATTTAGAAAATATTATTAAGGATTACTTGTAATTGCATGCATAAGTCCCAGTCTAAATAGTTTTTAAATAATTATTGACCGATTTTATCTCTGTCTATATCTTTGAGATGAGGTATTATGATTACTTACATTACTTACATTATTCGGACTGTTATCCTCATCTTCATTGCCATATTCACAACGTTTCGGCTTTTCTATCTCTGAGATGAGCTATTATGATTACTTACATTATTTACATTATTCGGACTGCTATCGTCATCTTCATTGCCATATCCGCAACGTTTCGGCCTCTATATCTCTGAGATGAGGTATTATGATTACTTACATTATTTACATATTCCGGACTGTTATCACCATCTTCATTGCCATATTCACAACCTTTCGGCTGTTGTACGCTGAGACCTTCTTCAGGTGATTGAAATTTCGACCGAACCCTTTATTTCGTCCACCCTGGTAGATTGTTCATGCACGGCATGTGGAACTAGAACACTCTACTCCAGTGGATGAAATAAAGTGTTTGGTTCGTAATTCCAATCATCTGAAGAAGGCCTGAGCGTACAGCGACTGAAACGTTGTGAATATGGCAATGAAGATGAGGATAACAGTCAGAATAATGTAAATAATGTAAGTAACCGATTTCATCATTGCATTATATCAAGTATGAAGAATATTTTAATTAGGGTCTGCAATTTGTAGGAGAGAGTTATCAATGATAATGTTCTGACTTCGAATTACCCTCTTTAACTTCTTTAACCGACCATCTGTGTTTTATTTCCAAATGTATTTTTTATCACCTAAAATTTGGTAAGGTGCGAGCAAATTTTCATTCTGAAAATGTGGCCCAGAGAAAAAAATGTTTGGGAACCAATGATCTAAGGTCAACCATTATCTTCGCCACATATCGCTATAATCTTTACCTTTTTCTCTCTTACACTTTACCTCGATTTAGTGAGTGATTCTCTTTTTTACGGCTTATCACCCTTTTGCAGGTTATTTAAAGCCAGAAAATATTTTTAGATTGTTAGCGTTGTTTAGAGATAATACTGTTATTACAAATACAAATCTTACTCATTAAGCAATAGCTTGGGGGAGAGGAGGTGGATTCATGCCTTTCCCCTGGGCAGGTATGCGTAAGTGAATATAACGAAACCAAAGAGAAATGGAACTCGGCTCTCCCATTAACAATTCCGAGCCATTATTCATTACACCACCCGCACATCCACACTTAGAGAAACTAATATTCCCGAGCGGTTACCCATCTACATACTGACCAGGCCTGACGTTGCTTAACCCCCGTGATCGTACGGAAGCAGGTATTCCAACGTGGTATAAGCCTCCAGTTGATTGCATTATAACAGACACCTTCAAATTAGCAATTAGTTTTATCTTCTTACTTTGAATAATTTGTGTATACAGGGTGCGATGGATAAATTGTCGTCTAAATAACGCAAAAAAAAAAAAAAAAAAAAAAAAAAAACAGAAAAAATAAATAAATAAAATAAAATAAAATAAAAATAAAAATAACGCTGACATCTCATTTTAACAGATATATTTACCAAAGTTACACAAAAACACATTGAAATACTGAAGAGTAAATTTATTCCATAAAATCACCATTGGATTCTACCACGGCCTCCAGATGACTTGGGAATCTCCTGCAACTCTTCAAGACGGTCTTGTTTAAGTTGGTGAATGCTGCCATAATCCTTGCCTTCAGTTCATCTTTGGTGTTACAAGGAGTTTTGTTGGTTTATCGCTCAGCTGCGCCCTACACATAATAATCAAGGGGGTTGCAGTCTGGGGAGTTAGGTAGCTAGATGTAAGGAGTGATGTGGTCGCAGAAATGTCTGACAGGCCTGACTGGGTTCACCTGCTTGTGTGGCATGTTGTAGAGACCTGTTGCCATACGTAGGGTCTCCCAGCAGCCAGCCACTTGACCCAGGGCAACACTACCTCCTCAAGGCACTTGATGTAGGCTTCCATGTCTGAAACCCTGTGGGGAGATGATTGGAAGCATAATGTCGCCATCACTAGTAATCACCCTAAACGTCTTCGTAATCACCATTAGACTCATCCAACTCTTTCCGAATCCTCTGCACTGAAATATCTGTATTAGAGCTTCCGGTGCGAATGCCAAGCAGTACAGTATGCCATTTCCAAATTCTCGGTTGAGTGAATTGCGTCATGGTGCTCTTTTAGTCACAGAGGGTGTCCAACTGACCCTACTATACTGTGTAGTTGAAAAAATCCAAAACAAACAACGCGCATGCGCGAAATTAAAAAAAAATCTAAAGTGACGACAATTTATCTATCACACCTTGGTGTCCCAAAAGATTGAGATCACTTTTTTAGTCTAATAACATAGACTATTCTCGCTCAAATGATCTTAAATCTTAACAAAATTTGTAAAAACTAATTTGACTGTGCAGACTTATCTCATTGAGAATCTACCGGGAAGATGAATCGAGCGTGCCAGTGATAATGACAATGTGTTGCTGAAATGCCCCCCCCCCTCACCCACGTTCACATGACTTGACACCTTGTGATTTTTTAAATATGGGGCTATGTGAAAAGAAAAGGCCTATATCCTCCTCTTCCCACAAGCCTAGATGAACTTAAGCAGAGAATCAGTGAAGTAATAGAAAATGTTACGCAAGACATGCTACAGCGTGTTTGGCAGGAGCTGGACTACTGACTTGATGTGTGTCGTGTCACAAGTGGTGGGCATATTGAACATTTGTGAAGCTTTGTGAGATCGGTTATAAAATCCACATCCCTTTGAATATCTTGTTCGAGTTTTGATAAATAAATCTGTTATTGTTCAGCGTGAAGCTTATTTAATTTCGTTTGCCTGGGCGTAGCCTAAACCTGTGCATAAAACGAGCAAACTGCGAGAGAGGCGAACCGTACGAGCATCGGCGCTGGAATAATACGGCGCATGCGTCACTGAGCCAGACCGAAAAACGCATAAAGGATTCGAGTTTTTCTTGGGATGTGATAAGCGTTTGCGCTCAGCGCAGGTCAGGTCAGGTCAGGCCGGTTTGGTGAGTTGCGGTGTGTGTTAAAGCAGCGTTCCTTGTGAGTGTTGTTCCAGTGTTTGTGCTACGGAAGAAACGGTTTCCTGCTACACTCAGATATTCACATTTTACATTATGTCAATTTTGGGGGACACCCTGTATATTAATAAAAATGATATCTATTATGGTAAAAGGTTGACAAACGCTAAACTAGACAACTATTGTGGATTCCGGGGATGGAATCCTGCACAAATAAATAAACAACGCCAGTAATTGAAATAGGAAAATAAGTGTATTGAACGTAAGAATACAAAATTGAAATGAAGATTACTAGTCCAGGAATACGGGTTAGTAGAAAATATATGGACAAGTCTCTGTAAGTGAAGCCGTAATTATTTATCTGTGTGTGTGGACTCTACGTATCTCAACCTTATCTCAACGTATCTCTTTGTGAACACCCTGTGTACTCCACGTATCTCCACTCTGTCAGAATAAGTATACTTTAGACGAGTCCATCTTGTGTAAAAAGGGGAGAGCCTCACAACAACAACTCGACGGGATTTTTCGAACCAACCTCCCTTACGAGAAACGTATCATATTGAACTATTTTTTGCATAATCATATGTTATTATATCTGGTGCCTAGCTCATGAAATCAAGGTTGAACGTCATTGTAAAAAAAAAAAAAAAAAAGAAAAACGATCCACTGATACTTACACTGTAACTACTTGTTATATTCTGTGCTAAGGAAATAAATACTTAACACCAGGTGGATAATAGAAGAAAGATTTATTGTATACAACCAGTACAATATGAAATAGGGTGCAGTTATACACACAGGTCAATCTCGTAGTGAGTGCCACTAATTGGAAGATCGGATGTGCTTGCCCCTTCTCTTTCTCACTCTTAATATTTAACAGCCCCCCCCCACGAGGGATGTATGTGGCACAAGGCCGAGTTTATAATGGGTTCTCCGAGCCTGTAGGCTCGGCCAAAAATATTCCCTTAGAACCCGGGGGTTCAGGGTCTATCTACCTCCGGACGAAACTTTGCCCTTCGGCAAAGCCTCGTCCGGGTTCCTCTCTGCTCAAGGCAAAGAGTTCGACAGTGAAGAACAGGAGAGAGCACTATTCTCTTTCTCCCTCTTACTGTCTCTCGTAGACAGTTGACTTTACAGGTACTTATTAATATAGTGTAATCATTCATGGGGGTGACAGGTTATTCCATTACATCACTACTCAAGCCCTTATTATATTGTTTAATTACGTTATTATTTTTGTTGTTATTTTTGTTGTTGTTGTTGTTGTTGATGTTGATGATGATGATGATGATGATGATGATGATGATGATGATGATGATGATGATGATGATCGCGTAGTCGACTGGTTAGAACGTTAGCGTTTCGTCCGGGAAGCTCAAGTTCGAATCTCCTGATAGCCGGTTTGCTTCTTGATAATATATCAGCCTTAGGGATCCGTTCCCAGCGCGAGGCACTGTTGAAAAGTGCGTGAAAACCATACAAAGGATCGACCTTAGATGGAAGAAATGTTCAGAAGGCGTCAAGGATTGAGGGGAGCCCGCACTAATAGGCATTATCTTTGGCTTTGGTCGTTGATCTATCTCCAGCAATTTTTCCCAACGTGGGTCTCATGCCAAACCGGTGGAGCAATTGTAATATTTTGGTGGGGATTGCGTAGGATGTGCACCCTTCGGCTTACTATACCAACAGAATAAGGAGGCAATTCGAGAATGATTTATTAACAGTCAATGAGAGTGTTAACGTTAATGCGTGTTAATACATACGGTGCATATACAGTATGCATACATAAAACTATTTTGTGTGTATGTACGTACATGTGTAATTGGCATACAGGGTATTACCCGTCTCTACCCCCTACCCCCACACACTCGCGTGTCTCGGTCACCAGAAGAAAGGGCGTGATGCATGTCGTTGGAAGAGCCCATGCTTTGTCGGCCAGTCAGCGCGTAAGGAGAGGGCGTGATGCTGGAAGAGCCCATGTTTTGTCGGCCAATCAGCGCGTAAGGAGAAGGCGTGATGCTTGTTGCTGGAAGAGCCCATGCTTTGTCGGCCAATCAGCGCGTGTGAGTATTCAGTTTGCTTCCTCACGTGAATTGCAGGAAAAATGTGAATATACAAGAATTAAATATTATGGGGTGGGGTGCACCAGAATTTTAGAAATATCAAAATGGGGCATGGCCCAAAATCGGTTGGGAACCAATTGTCTACAGCTATATATGCCATACGTGATAATCGCTTGGGTGAGCATGTCACTTTCGATTCATGCCTGACCAGGCAGAATTTCTACACACCCCATGCTATTTCTTTCCGCGGTACAACCGAGGATACAAAACACAATCTATCCTGCTATTTAACCCATAGTTCGGGGGAGAAGAGATGGATTCATACGTTTCCCAAGGGTATTGGCGCGTAAATGAATGTGACGAAAACGGACACTGCAAGGGACATTCTTTTTTCAAACCTCGTGTCCTAGCACTAAAGAAGCACAAAGATCTATATCAAGTAATTGAATCATCTTACTTTGGAACTGTCAACGGCAATAACACCAAAAATGGATAATACTTGTAACTCAGAGAGAAAATAATGACATAATGCCTTTCAATCTTTTGTTTCAGCCGAACCACTTACTTATGTCAGCACTGGACTTCTTGACCGTATTTAAAAAAAAAAAAAAAACTCTAAATCAATGATCCTCAACGTGGACCCTTAAGTCCACAAGTGGGCCTGAGAATTTTTTTTTTTTTTAAATTGTGCCTGAAGTTGGCCTCTTTGAACTGAAATAGAACTAAGTATTGCTGGAGAGAATAGAAAGGGAAGGATTGATTGGATGGCTGAAAGTAAAATCCTCCCATCTCTTCTTCAATTTTCTACATACAACGTGTGAAAGCACGTGCGATACCCTGCCTTCGTCAGCCGCCAACCAGGGGAGGTAACACAATTTCGGTGGCTAAGGTGGTATTTCCACCCCTGGCGCCACCATCAGCTTTTGCCACTGGACAGGGTATTGTTTTTTTGTATAGACGTGTCAGTCATTTGCGATTTTTTTTCCAATGACACATCTTTGAAAATGGATGCTCCATTCTTAGTCAGTTTTCCCGCTACTTGACTGGTTGAAGCGGGGTTTTCTGCAGAAAATAATGCACTGACAAAGAAAAGTAATTTATTACAGACTGAAAAAGAGAAAAGATTTACGTCTGAAGCTGAACCAAGGCTCGGAAGTTCGACTTGACAGGATGATAGACACCAAGCAGTGTAGTCATTAGCCAGGATTTAAATTTTCTACTACATCTTGCTTTTTTAGTTAAAATGTATTTCCTGTTAGATCGGATTTCTATTTAGGTCTATGTGGGCCTGGCATTTCTTTTACTCCAAAAATGGGCCACAAGGACGAAAAAGTTGAGAAACACTGCTAAATCATCCTCATTTTGGGCATATAATTGCAAGTCGCCCATGTAGAATAGGCGAGTGAAGTATTTGTCAGAGATTTTGTATCCATAATCAATATTAAGTTTAATAGAAAAGCCAGACAAAAGAAAATAAGAAAGAAATTGAGACGCCAAGGAAAACGGCGCTATAAATGTTCACGTTCTCAGTCTTTATATATCTACCATTCGCCCGTCCAGTGTTTCTGCTAAGTATCTAGATTTTTGTGAAAACTACAATGTTATTGGTAGTTTATCGTCTTACCCAGAACGCGGATGTAGTTTATCGTCTTACCCAGTACGCGGATGTAGTTTATCGTCATACCCAGCACGCGGATGTAGTTTATCGTCATACCCAGGACGCGGATGTAGTTTATCGTCTTACCCAGAACGCGGATGTAGTTTATCGTCTTACCCAGTACGCGGATGTAGTTTATCGTCATACCCAGGACGAAGCATTCGAAGATGAAAGACCAAAATCAAAAAGGAGTGCACCAGGCGAGTACGAGTAATAATGAAAACTGAATTAATTCGAAAAATATAATAGCGGCCATTTGCATTCATGCGACCCCAGTTGGAACTTATGTCTTCAGCATAATAAATTGAAAATGAAAGGGACTCAAAAGAAACTGAGGCAGAACTTCGCATGCAATAGAATGCACCACCCTAAGGCAAATGTTGATTGTCTGTATCTACCAAGGAGCAGGAGGAGGCGTAAAGGCATGATCCAACAGGAATTGTCTTATAAAATTTCAACAATGGGGCTTTAATGAGTATTTTTGCAGAGATGCGACATTGGATGTTACAACACGTAATGGAACATGAATAAAGTGAAAAAAATCTTTATTCTGTATCAAAAGAAGTCCATAAATATGCAAGAGAATTTCGGTTAAATCTTGAAAATAACGAAATAGAGAAAACGGTCAGAAAATCAGCCAGAAAACTGAAGCAAGAAGCGAAAAAGCTAAGCTAAAAGCTGGAGAAGCCTCTATGTAGCCAGTTCCTTCTCCGAACCAAAAATGCTGATGTAGGTCTGTTCGCAACCCACCAGCGGCTAAGGAGTTCAGAACCGGCTCCATTTTCCTACCGGCTTAACGAAGCTTCTATTTTTTATGAATTTTTCACCGTAATTATTCTGAGATTTCTACTTTCGTATCTCGACTTTCCGACAGCTAGGTGTCATCATTTTACTACTGAAATTGATAAGTGTAACTGTTTTACTACTGAAATTGATAAGTGTAACTGTTTAATTACTGAAATTGATAAGTGTAACTGTTTTACTACTGAAATTGATAAGTGTAACTGTTTAATTACTGAAATTGATAAGTGTAACTGTTTTACTACTGAAATTGATAAGTGTAACTGTTTAATTACTGAAATTGATAAGTGTAACTGTTTTACTACTGAAATTGATAAGTGTAACTGTTTAATTATTGAAATTGATAAGTGTAACTGTTTTACTACTGAAATTGATAAGTGTAACTGTTTAATTACTGAAATTGATAAGTGTAACTGTTTTACTACTGAAATTGATAAGTGTAACTGTTTAATTATTGAAATTGATAAGTGTAACTGTTTTACTACTGAAATTGATAAGTGTAACTGTTTAATTACTGAAATTGATAAGTGTAACTGTTTTACTACTGAAATTGATAAGTGTAACTGTTTAATTACTGAGATTGATAAGTGTAACGACTATGGGTCACCTTTCCATCTTTTTGCATTCCTGTCAACTATAATTTTCAAAGATCAATCGTCGTCTTCTGCCTTCCTTGAAACCTGTTCTTTTATTGTCCTTTCTTTGCTATAACGCCTTTCACCCTTTTCTCGCGTATTAGTGGCTTTATGACTTTACTTGGGGGAGTAAGCAATAAGTCGTTTATATGCGCTAGTGTGAATTTAGTATAACATTATGCTATATTATTGTGCTTTTAAACATTGATTAGTATTGAAAATATATTATTATTATTATTATTATTATTATTATTTCCTTCGGTTTCTATTGTATACACATTTCCTTCCGGGTCCCAACCAGAGATCTAAGGTCAGAAATGGCTACATGACTTCTTGCACTGATCAAAAAGAAAGTTCACACATATTTTATATAGATAAAGTACTTTGTAATGTGTAACCTGTACTTGTGAGTACAATTTTTTATATTTCTATAAAACATGAGTTTCAAGGAATCCCTTTAATGAGTTTATCGGAACCTTTTCCAATCAACCCGAGGGCTCCAACTACAACTGGGATTATTGATGTTTTCCTTTGCCACATTATTATTATTATTATTATTATTATTATTATTATTATTATTATTATTTCCTTTGATTTCTGGTGTGTGCTCATTTCTTTCCGGCTCCCAACCAGAGACCTAAGGTCAGAAATGGTATCATGACATTTTCCACTGAGCAATTTAAAAAAAAAAAACGATACATTTTTACATTCGAAATGTGTGGGCTGTACTCTTGAGAACATTTTTTTGTATTGCTTTAAGGCATGGGTTACCAGGAATTCCTTTAAGTCTGTTGGAATCTTTTCCAATCAATCTGAGGGCTCCGACGACTACAACAGGAATTGTTGATGTTTTCATATGTCACGTCTTTGAGAAATCGATTTCAAAGACCTTGTATTTTGATATCTTTTTGAAAATCTACCGTAACTGGGTCTGGGTGGTGTTCATACATCATCATCATCATCATTATTATTATTATTATTATTATTATTATTATTATTATTATTATTATTTGTCTATGTTATGTTTTTTTTTTTTTTTTGTATCATGTAGATCCGGGTCCAAACTATGGTCCTTAGGCCATATAGGAGAATTGTCATTTAAGTGATAGCACTTCTTTTAGTCTATGGGATGTTCCTAGTAGGGCGATCTTCTGGGCAACTTGTATGTTGATGTTACCCGGGACACTGTTAGTAAAATTGTCCTTTTATTATCATCGTCATTATTATTAATAAAATTATATTTATTTTTATTTTTAATGTATTATTTCCATTGGTTCCTGTTGTATACTCATTTCCTTCGGGATCCCAACAAGAAACCTAAAGTTAGAAATGACATCATATTTTCTACTATTATTATCATTATTATTATTATTATTATTATTATTATTATTATTATTATTATTATTATTATTATTTCCTTTGATTTCTGGCGTTTACACATTTCTTTCCGGGTCCCGCCCAGAGACCTAAGGTTAGAAATGGCATCATGACACTTTCCACTGACAAAAAAAAATTACATAAATAAAGACCTTCGTAAAGTGTGGGCTGTACTTGTCAGAACAATTTTTTGTATCTCTTTGAGGCATGGACTTCCAGGAATCCCTTCAATTAGTCTACTGGAATCTTTTCCAACCAATCCTAGAGCTCCAACTACAACAGGGATTGTTGATGTTCCCCTGTGCCACATTTTTTGAGATTTAGATTTCAATGTCCTTGTATTTTGACAGCTTCAAAGATACATTGCAGTCTGCAGGGACTGCCATATCAATAAGGAGGCACTTTTTTTGTTTGTGGTCTCCAATAACAATGTCTGGCCGGTTGGATTTGATTGTTCTGTCAGTGTGTATTGTGTAGTCCCATAGAATTGTAACAGGGTCCTATCTCCGTAACCGGGTCTGGGTGGTGTTCATACCAGTTTCTTTCAGTTTCCTTCCCGTAGAAGTTGCAAATTTTCCAGTGCAGATATTATTATTATTATTATTATTATTATTATTATTATGACCGATATATCAGGTTGTTTCTCTCACGAAAATCCACAAATTGAATCGAACCAAAAGCATCCACGAAAAGGTTAAGTACACCATCTACACCGATCTAACTAAAACCAACATTCAAATCGTCGATAATTTATTCTACCCCCAGCCATCACATCACTAACTATTCATAGAATAATGTTCAATCAATATTTTTCTGGGACGTGATGTTATGAATACGCCATCCTAACACTGATACTCCCCGTTGGCTTATCCAATACAAAAGAGTCATGTGTTTTAGACGAAGGGAAAAAATGGTAACATTATTTTGCATACGAATAGTAACAACGTTGGTTTCCTAATTTATAAACACCACATGAACACTAATAAATGCAAATGATCACTGACAAAAAAAATACATTCAGATTTTCTTTGAGTAACTATATAAGAAAAAAGTAACATGGTCGATATTTTCACATATGATCTTTGAACTTTATTCTGAAAAGATATTACGGATGTATAATATAACATCGAAACAACCACGGTCTGTCTGTGTTAGAAAGAAAATTAGCAACCGAGTCTCCTAGGCCAAGTCATTAGTGCAAAAGGATCTAACTTTATAATAAAACAGGCTTGGGCACCACGACGTTGTGTAATGGTTAGAAAGATTTTCTTGTTAGATCAATTACGACTGAGTAGTGAGTTCGACCCTCACTATATGCCCCATACATTCGGCCTTGTGCCGCATCTAATCCGCACCTAGAAAATCGCTATAATAATTATTAGGATTTAAGGTAGTCATGACATTAATTGTCCATGTGACGAAGGTCTATTCTAGCATTTTTCTTGTACTTTCTTTCTTTGGGCTCTTCTATGGATTAAGAATTCGTCTACTTCATCATCATCAGCCTCTTGTCTTGGCGTGGTCTAGGGGGGTTGAGCACCTCGTCGGTTACGCCCACATATCTTAGTTGTAAGCCGGTGAAGTATTCGTCCATGCGTAGCGTGCCGTGGACAAGTACACTTGCCAGAGCCTTTTTCTCTTCAGGTCAAAACACGGCCGACGTGCTTCCAACTTGAAGGATCACATTGGTCACAGACACGTGTTCATTGATTCCATCAGGCAAATCACAGCCCGGGCCGTCGACTTCAGTCTAGAAACCCCTCTACCCCGTTATTCCGTGTCATCTTCGGAAAGAACCGAACGAACAATTATCACTTGATAATCACGGGTACGCACAAGCGTGGCTTAGGATACTAGCAGCTAAAGCTAAAATAAATAAAAAATTTGGAGATAAGTTAAAACTAAAGGAATTATATCTCCCCCTCATATTTTCAAGTACGAAAAGTGCCAGTCCATCTACTACCAATAGTTGTGGAAAAGCTAAAAAAAAAATTACTGAAACAAGATCGGCTTGAATAAATTCCGCTAGGAGGGAGAAAAATGGGCCTCCCCGTTAGTAATTTTAAGAAAGAAGGATGGGGGTCCGCGCATATGGGGTGACCACAAAATATAGGCAGACTCACATCCTCTCCCCAATATAGAATGGCCTTTGAACTCTTTTGCGGTTATGAAAGCATTTTCTAAAATTGGTCTAAAGTCGACATATCAGCAAATACCAATTGACGAAGACTTTAAAGAAGTCATAACAATAAACACGCCAATAGGTTTATTAAGATGGAAAAGAATGCCGTGTGGAATTAAAACCGCAAGTGTGATTTTTCAAAATGCTATAGAGCAAGATATTGGTAGCGATATAAAAAACACAATATGCTAACCAGGATGACATTGTGTTGGTGCGAATAACGACGAAGAACTAAAATGGAAAAAGGTTTTTTAAAAATGCAGGATTTACAATTAACGAGAAAAAAAAATGTTGTGCACGGCACTAAGAAAATAACGAAGGAGTGAAAAAAAGAAGTGCAAAAAGGCGCGCAAATAAAGAAGTGCATTTATTGTAATGTTTACGAAGGAGTGACAAAAGGAAGTGCCAAATAGAAGTGCATTCATTCTAATTATTACGAAGAAGTGCAAGAAGTGGTTAAAAAAGCAATGATTTATTTCTAATAATTACGGAGTGTGAAAAAGGATTCCATTTATCTTAGAGATTAGGAAGAAGTGCAAAAAAGTAGTACAAAAAAGAAGTGCATTTATTGTGATGATTAATGAGTGCAAAAGAAGAGGTCATTTATTGTAATGATTTATTGTAAAGAACAGCAGAAAAGGAGTGCAAAAAAGCGTACAAAAAAGGGTATTTATTCTAATAATTACAAAAAAGTTAGTAAAATGAGTGCAAAAAAGATGTGCATTTATTGTTTACGAAGGAGTGCAAAAGAGGAGAATATTTATTGTAATGACTAAGGAGTGCAAAAGAAGAGGGTATTTATTGTAATGACTAAAAAGTGCAAAAGAGAGGGGTATTTATTGTAATGACTAAGGAGTGCAAAAGAGGAGTATATTTATTGTAATGACTAAGGAATGCAAAAGAAGAGGGTATTTATTGTAATGACTAAGGAGTGCAAAAGAGGAGTATATTTATTGTAATGACTAAGGAGTGCAAAAGAAGAGGGTATTTATTGTAATGACTAAGGAGTGCAAAAGAAGAGGCTATTTATTGTAATGACTAAAAAGTGCAAAAGAAGAGGGTATTTATTGTAATGACTAAGGAGTGCAAAAGAAGAGGCTATTTATTGTAATGACTAAGGAGTGTAAAAGAGGAGGGTATTTATTGTAATGACTAAGGAGTGCAAAAGAAGAGGCTATTTATTGTAATGACTAAGGAGTGCAAAAGAAGAGGCTATTTATTGTAATGACTAACGAGTGCAAAAGAGGAGGTATTTATTGTAATGACTAAAAAGTGCAAAAGAAGGGGGTATTTATTGTAATGACTAAGGAGTGTAAAAAGGAGGGTATTTATTGTAATGACTAAGGAGTGCAAAAGAAGAGGGTATTTATTGTAATGACTAAGTAGTGCAAAAGAGGATGGTATTTATTGTAATGACTAAGGGGTGCAAAAGAAGAGGGTATTTATTGTAATGACTTAAGGGTGCAGTTCGGAGTGTATTTATTGTAATGACTAAGGATTGCTAAAAGGGGGCATTTATTGTATTGATTATCAAGGAGTACAAAAAACAACTGCAAAAAGGTATGCCACAATGGAGTGCATTTATGATAATGACTACTAAGGAACGCAAAAATGGTGTGCAAAAAGAGTGTATTTAATCAGATGATTGCAAAGGTATGCAAATAATTATCAAATCAATCCACTTCCCAAATTCTTAGCTTCTGACCAAATATCGCCTGTTTTTGAGGTCAACCCATGAATTTTCAACTTTGCTGTGTATATAAAGGGAGAGAAATATTAAACATATATCTAGTAAGTTACTGCGAAATACATACGATTATTCATTAAACAATTACGTCAAACCGTTCATGCATTCTAATTATTACATAAAGAGCGATTCATTATGTAATAAAGGATTATGAAAAAATTTGTATTGGAAATTATTTCCCTATAGAAATACATTACAATTACTTATTAAACAAATAGGACCAAAATTTTGACTTCATATAGAGTGATACAGCAAATAACAAAAGCCAATACAGAAATACATAGGTAATTTTTTTACTAAAAAAATAGATTCAAATTATTATAAAGGAATCCATAGGAAATTATATTTCCTTAAAAGTACATTAAAATTACTATAATGATATACGTGGGAAATTATTTTGCAAAAAAATTGATTAAAATTATGATAAAGAATTTTCATAGGGAATTATTTTACTATAAAAATAAATTACAATTATTATAAAGAAATCCATAAGAAATTATATTAGTATCCAAGTAGATTCAAATTATTATGCATAGGAAATTATTTTACGATAAAAATAGATTACGATTATGCATGACTTATTTGAATGCTTTAACCACTCGTCCAAGCCAAATATACAGCGGTAAAGTAGATATTAAAATCCCCAGTAAGAAATAAACAGATTCCACATTTGGCGTATTTAGCATGTAAACTGATTTAACGATTTAAGCGTAGCTTAAATGTGGCATAAGACCCAATGAGGACCGAACTCACTACTCAGTCGCACTTGATCTAGCAAGACAAGCTTACTAAAAATTCCACCACGTCGACGTAATTGCATGTAAACTTATATAGGTAATATATTATCAATGCTAAAAACTAAAAACAATTTTGATTTCTGTTCTGCTAGAAAAAAATGGCGGATAATATTAACTTTAGCTACGTGTCTCTTTGATAAATAAAGAAAAGACGCCAGAAGAAACTGTGATAATTAACTTTTGCTGAGTGTTGGCCTTGACGCAAATCGAACATTATTCATCGGGTATGAATGAATAGAAATCATTTTGAATTAAAATTATGAATAAATAGAAATCTTGAAAGAAATTGAAAGCGGGGAGGGACCTGGTGATTTTACAGCAAGATCTGGCAGTTTTCGTTAAAATTTTATTTAACAAATTTCGGAACAGAATTTGCATCCAAAAGCGGGAAGAAAGGATTATGAAAGAGTCATCGACTGACGATGACTACTTGACATAGGATTTGCCTTAAAGGTCTGTAGATATGGCGAATACCATTTAAACATCTTAATATATAAATGTTCGTTCGGATCTTTAGATATCAGCGACGCCATTGTTGTGTAGTGTTACTGACTCACGGGAAGCAGTATGCACTTAACTGCCTCATGGGTAATAATTGTAGCTATTTATAGTCTTTATGACTTCCTATGTAAATGAGTCACCTACCTCAGTTTGTTTAACGGCATATCAACTCCTTATTGGTCATTTAATGCCGAAATTTAATTTTCTTGGTAGTAATAAAAAATATATCATTCATTGCAATACATCTTGCCACAATTTCGACTTAATAAGCGCCAGTCTGATCATGGAAGAGAAGGATTCGCTAAGGTAGACAGCTAATTCTAGACTTGAAGATGTCAAGATTTAATTAGCGAATAAAATGTTAGTGTTCAGGCGTAGACGTTGGGAATTTCATTTTCTTGGCAGATTGGGTAGAAAAAATACTATTAAAATCCATTGCTGATATTTTTACTATAAAAATGTATTTTTATACTTTCATTGTGTTTAGACCCCAATTTGGGGGTTCATTATTTGCCCATAGTTGGGACCCTAACTAGGGTACCCCCCCCCCACACACACACATACAGACATATACATACCGATGTGCAGGTAATATAGAGGTTAAATGAACGTGAAATAACAAGACGTGTTCGAATTCCAGTAGTGTTCAATTTCAAAAAATAGCCCTGGGAAAGGTATGAATACCTCACTTTCTTTCGGTAACGGGTTAATTAGATATACAGTGTTTTTTTTCTGTAGCCGTTGTTGGGAACCAGTCTATGAGAAGATCAACTCTGAATTCTAAACCCAGGCACCTGATGCTATACAAAAATGGTTAGACATGGGGTGCAAATGCTATTATTGTAAAACAAAAACATGATAGATTTCAGCAATTGTGGATAATCTCACTGGAGAAGGATTATCCAGAATGTTGTTGATATCAATAGACAGAAAAAGTGGATGGATTTTTAAATGATGATGGGGATATATGGGTTAAATAGCAGGGCAAACTGGACTTTCTAGTCATGGTTGGTAACCGGTCTAGGAGAAGGACAACTCTGAATTGAAAGCCCAATTACCTGAAGCTGTACAAAGATGGTTAAACATGGGGTGCAGATACTATGACCCTAAAACAAGAACACAATAGATTTTAACCCCTATGGATAATTCTACTGGAGAAGGATTATCCAAATGTCTGTTGACATCAACAGACACGAATAAATGGTAAACTCGAGCTTAGATGTGGCACAAGGCCAAAAGTGTGGAATACCCAGTGAGGATCAAAGTCACTATTCAGTCGTAATTGATCTAGTGAGACGAGCTTGTTAACGTGAAAGTATTTGTAGAAAAGACAGAGGGAGGCGATGGTGCGTCTGTGAGAGAGCGACTGTAAATGAGATGCCAGATCAGGGCCAACCACATTGCATATCTGTCTCTGGATTTTGTTGAGGGCTCTAAGACAAACAGCGGGGGCTCCAGACCATATATGACAGCAATATTCCATGCAAGGGAAATGATTTCCATTTCAGTTTATCAACTTTCTTCTTAAAAAACATAAAGTTCATTTCAATCATGTAATTAACACATAATTTACATTTAATAATATTTTAAGATAACTTTGTAACAATCACTGATGCTGTAGAGATATTGGAGATGCATAATTAGCGTTTGGTCTCTCAAGCCATGGTTTGCAGCCAGTCTAGGAGAAAATCAATTCTGAATTCAAAACCCAGGCACCTGATGCAATACAAAAATGGTTAGACATGGGATGCAGATGTTATTATTGTAAAACGAAAACATGAAAGATTTCGACAACAATAGATAATCGAGAAAATATTATACACAGATGACATCACGTTGCTGGCAGACGTAGAAGGAAAACAATAAGACCACCTAGACAAAGTAGCAAAGGAAAGCAAGAAGAAAGGACTAACCATCAATTGTAAGGAGACGTAAAGATTGATTGTCAGAAAGAGAAGAAGAAAAACAAGATGCGAACTTCTAATTTGAAATGTCATATCAAACAGATAAAGAAATTCTAATGTCTTGGACCTGTTTTAACAATTGATGGAAAAACTGGCAGAAAAATTAGATGGTGCATTGGAATAGCAGAATATGCCTTCCAAAAACTAAGTCGATTTTTCTGAAAAAAGAAAAACTGTTGAAGAGAAAAATTTTATGAAATTTAACCCTAACTTTTATTTCATAATTTTCAACACTAATTGTCGATCAATGAATGTCGAATGTTTCCTGCACGGAAATTGCTAATCTCACCATTACAATTTGAAAGATATTCTATAATAGAAATTCCTAGTGAATTATTTCAATCTCAGCTGTTTATATGACCTGTGATATTATCGTTAAGATTTGTTACAGAACTGAACTCATTTATTCTAATGATTACGAAGAAGTGAAAAAGGTGGTTAAAAAAGGAGGGAACATATTCTAGAGATTACAAAAGAGAACAAAAAAGGGGTGAAAAAAGGAGTGAACATATTCTAGAGATTACAAAAGAGAACAAAAAAGGGGTGAAAAAAGGAGGGAACATATTCTAGAGATTACAAAAGAGAACAAAAAAGGGGTGAAAAAAGGAGGGAACATATTCTAGAGATTACAAAAGAGAACAAAAAAGGGGTGAAAAAAGGAGGGAACATATTCTAGAGATTACAAAAGAGAACAAAAAAGGGGTGGAAAAAGGAGGGAACATATTCTAGAGATTACAAAAGAGAACAAAAAAGGGGTGAAAAAAGGAGGGAACATATTCTAGAGATTACAAAAGAGAACAAAAAAGGGGTGAAAAAAGGAGGGAACATATTCTAGAGATTACAAAAGAGAACAAAAAAGGGGTGAAAAAAGGAGGGAACATATTCTAGAGATTACAAAAGAGAACAAAACAGGGGTGAAAAAAGGAGGGAACATATTCTAGAGATTACAAAAGAGAACAAAAAAGGGGTGAAAAAAGGAGGGAACATATTCTAGAGATTACAAAAGAGAACAAAAAAGGGGTGAAAAAAGGAGTGAACATATTCTAGAGATTACAAAAGAGAACAAAAAAGGGGTGAAAAAAGGAGGGAACATATTCTAGAGATTACAAAAGAGAACAAAACAGGGGTGAAAAAAGGAGGGAACATATTCTAGAGATTACAAAAGAGAACAAAAAAGGGGTGAAAAAAGGAGGGAACATATTCTAGAGATTACAAAAGAGAACAAAAAAGGGGTGAAAAAAGGAGGGAACATATTCTAGAGATTACAAAAGAGAACAAAAAAGGGGTGAAAAAAGGAGGGAACATATTCTAGAGATTACAAAAGAGAACAAAAAAGGGGTGAAAAAAGGAGGGAACATATTCTAGAGATTACAAAAGAGAACAAAAAAGGGGTGAAAAAAGGAGGGAACATATTCTAGAGATTACAAAAGAGAACAAAAAAGGGGTGAAAAAAGGAGTGA
The DNA here is from genome assembly GCA_964036315.1 of Acanthosepion esculentum. NCBI lineage: Eukaryota > Metazoa > Mollusca > Cephalopoda > Sepiida > Sepiidae > Acanthosepion > Acanthosepion esculentum. Next base: position 14,170,587 of record OZ038510.1, read on the forward strand.
ACATATTCTAGAGATTACAAAAGAGAACAAAAAAGGGGTGAAAAAAGGAGGGAACATATTCTAGAGATTACAAAAGAGAACAAAAAAGGGGTGAAAAAAGGAGGGAACATATTCTAGAGATTACAAAAGAGAACAAAAAAGGGGTGAAAAAAGGAGGGAACATATTCTAGAGATTACAAAAGAGAACAAAAAAGGGGTGGAAAAAGGAGTGAACATATTCTAGAGATTACAAAAGAGAACAAAAAAGGGGTGGAAAAAGGAGGGAACATATTCTAGAGATTACAAAAGAGAACAAAAAAGGGGTGAAAAAAGGAGGGAACATATTCTAGAGATTACAAAAGAGAACCAAAAAGGGGTGAAAAAAGGAGGGAACATATTCTAGAGATTACAAAAGAGAACAAAAAAGGGGTGGAAAAAGGAGGGAACATATTCTAGAGATTACAAAAGAGAACAAAAAGGGGTGAAAAAAGGAGGGAACATATTCTAGAGATTACAAAAGAGAACAAAAAAGGGGTGAAAAAAGGAGGGAACATATTCTAGAGATTACAAAAGAGAACAAAAAAGGGGTGAAAAAAGGAGGGAACATATTCTAGAGATTACAAAAGAGAGCAAAAAAGGGGTGAAAAAAGGAGTGAACATATTCTAGAGATTACAAAAGAGAGCAAAAAAGGGGTGAAAAAAGGAGTGAACATATTCTAGAGATTACAAAAGAGAACAAAAAAGGGGTGAAAAAAGGAGTGAACATATTCTAGAGATTACAAAAGAGAACAAAAAAGGGGTGAAAAAAGGAGTGAACATATTCTAGAGATTACAAAAGAGAACAAAAAAGGGGTGAAAAAAGGAGGGAACATATTCTAGAGATTACAAAAGAGAACAAAAAAGGGGTGAAAAAAGGAGGGAACATATTCTAGAGATTACAAAAGAGAACAAAAAAGGGGTGAAAAAAGGAGGGAACATATTCTAGAGATTACAAAAGAGAACAAAAAAGGGGTGAAAAAAGGAGGGAACATATTCTAGAGATTACAAAAGAGAACAAAAAAGGGGTGAAAAAAGGAGTGAACATATTCTAGAGATTACAAAAGAGAACAAAAAAGGGGTGAAAAAAGGAGGGAACATATTCTAGAGATTACAAAAGAGAACAAAAAAGGGGTGAAAAAAGGAGGGAACATATTCTAGAGATTACAAAAGAGAACAAAAAAGGGGTGAAAAAAGGAGGGAACATATTCTAGAGATTACAAAAGAGAACCAAAAAGGGGTGAAAAAAGGAGGGAACATATTCTAGAGATTACAAAAGAGAACAAAAAAGGGGTGGAAAAAGGAGGGAACATATTCTAGAGATTACAAAAGAGAACAAAAAAGGGGTGGAAAAAGGAGGGAACATATTCTAGAGATTACAAAAGAGAACAAAAAGGGGTGAAAAAAGGAGGGAACATATTCTAGAGATTACAAAAGAGAACAAAAAAGGGGTGAAAAAAGGAGGGAACATATTCTAGAGATTACAAAAGAGAGCAAAAAAGGGGTGAAAAAAGGAGTGAACATATTCTAGAGATTACAAAAGAGAGCAAAAAAGGGGTGAAAAAAGGAGTGAACATATTCTAGAGATTACAAAAGAGAACAAAAAAGGGGTGAAAAAAGGAGTGAACATATTCTAGAGATTACAAAAGAGAACAAAAAAGGGGTGAAAAAAGGAGTGAACATATTCTAGAGATTACAAAAGAGAACAAAAAAGGGGTGAAAAAAGGAGGGAACATATTCTAGAGATTACAAAAGAGAACAAAAAAGGGGTGAAAAAAGGAGGGAACATATTCTAGAGATTACAAAAGAGAACAAAAAAGGGGTGAAAAAAGGAGGGAACATATTCTAGAGATTACAAAAGAGAACAAAAAAGGGGTGAAAAAAGGAGTGAACATATTCTAGAGATTACAAAAGAGAACAAAAAAGGGGTGAAAAAAGGAGGGAACATATTCTAGAGATTACAAAAGAGAACAAAAAAGGGGTGAAAAAAGGAGGGAACATATTCTAGAGATTACAAAAGAGAACAAAAAAGGGGTGAAAAAAGGAGGGAACATATTCTAGAGATTACAAAAGAGAACAAAAAAGGGGTGAAAAAAGGAGGGAACATATTCTAGAGATTACAAAAGAGAACCAAAAAGGGGTGAAAAAAGGAGGGAACATATTCTAGAGATTACAAAAGAGAACAAAAAAGGGGTGAAAAAAGGAGTGAACATATTCTAGAGATTACAAAAGAGAACAAAAAAGGGGTGAAAAAAGGAGGGAACATATTCTAGAGATTACAAAAGAGAACAAAAAAGGGGTGAAAAAAGGAGGGAACATATTCTAGAGATTACAAAAGAGAACAAAAAAGGGGTGAAAAAAGGAGGGAACATATTCTAGAGATTACAAAAGAGAACAAAAAAGGGGTGAAAAAAGGAGGGAACATATTCTAGAGATTACAAAAGAGAACAAAAAAGGGGTGAAAAAAGGAGTGAACATATTCTAGAGATTACAAAAGAGAGCAAAAAAGGGGTGAAAAAAGGAGGGAACATATTCTAGAGATTACAAAAGAGAGCAAAAAAGGGGTGAAAAAAGGAGGGAACATATTCTAGAGATTACAAAAGAGAACAAAAAAGGGGTGAAAAAAGGAGGGAACATATTCTAGAGATTACAAAAGAGAGCAAAAAAGGGGTGAAAAAAGGAGGGAACATATTCTAGAGATTACAAAAGAGAGCAAAAAAGGGGTGAAAAAAGGAGGGAACATATTCTAGAGATTACAAAAGAGAGCAAAAAAGGGGTGAAAAAAGGAGGGAACATATTCTAGAGATTACAAAAGAGAACAAAAAAGGGGTGAAAAAAGGAGGGAACATATTCTAGAGATTACAAAAGAGAGCAAAAAAGGGGTGAAAAAAGGAGGGAACATATTCTAGAGATTACAAAAGAGAGCAAAAAAGGGGTGAAAAAAGGAGGGAACATATTCTAGAGATTACAAAAGAGAGCAAAAAAGGGGTGAAAAAAGGAGGGAACATATTCTAGAGATTACAAAAGAGAACAAAAAAGGGGTGAAAAAAGGAGGGAACATATTCTAGAGATTACAAAAGAGAGCAAAAAAGGGGTGAAAAAAGGAGGGAACATATTCTAGAGATTACAAAAGAGAGCAAAAAAGGGGTGAAAAAAGGAGGGAACATATTCTAGAGATTACAAAAGAGAACCAAAAAGGGGTGAAAAAAGGAGGGAACATATTCTAGAGATTACAAAAGAGAACAAAAAAGGGGTGAAAAAAGGAGGGAACATATTCTAGAGATTACAAAAGAGAACCAAAAAGGGGTGAAAAAAGGAGGGAACATATTCTAGAGATTACAAAAGAGAACAAAAAAGGGGTGGAAAAAAGGAGGGAACATATTCTAGAGATTACAAAAGAGAACAAAAAAGGGGTGAAAAAAGGAGGGAACATATTCTAGAGATTACAAAAGAGAACAAAAAAGGGGTGGAAAAAGGAGGGAACATATTCTAGAGATTACAAAAGAGAACAAAAAAGGGGTGAAAAAAGGAGTGAACATATTCTAGAGATTACAAAAGAGAGCAAAAAAGGGGTGAAAAAAGGAGGGAACATATTCTAGAGATTACAAAAGAGAGCAAAAAAGGGGTGAAAAAAGGAGGGAACATATTCTAGAGATTACAAAAGAGAACAAAAAAGGGGTGAAAAAAGGAGGGAACATATTCTAGAGATTACAAAAGAGAGCAAAAAAGGGGTGAAAAAAGGAGGGAACATATTCTAGAGATTACAAAAGAGAGCAAAAAAGGGGTGAAAAAAGGAGGGAACATATTCTAGAGATTACAAAAGAGAGCAAAAAAGGGGTGAAAAAAGGAGGGAACATATTCTAGAGATTACAAAAGAGAGCAAAAAAGGGGTGAAAAAAGGAGGGAACATATTCTAGAGATTACAAAAGAGAGCAAAAAAGGGGTGAAAAAAGGAGGGAACATATTCTAGAGATTACAAAAGAGAGCAAAAAAGGGGTGAAAAAAGGAGGGAACATATTCTAGAGATTACAAAAGAGAGCAAAAAAGGGGTGAAAAAAAGGAGGGAACATATTCTAGAGATTACAAAAGAGAACAAAAAAGGGGTGAAAAAGGAGGGAACATATTCTAGAGATTACAAAAGAGAGCAAAAAAGGGGTGAAAAAAGGAGGGAACATATTCTAGAGATTACAAAAGAGAACAAAAAAGGGGTGAAAAAAGGAGGGAACATATTCTAGAGATTACAAAAGAGAACAAAAAAGGGGTGAAAAAAGGAGGGAACATATTCTAGAGATTACAAAAGAGAACAAAAAAGGGGTGAAAAAAGGAGGGAACATATTCTAGAGATTACAAAAGAGAACAAAAAAGGGGTGGAAAAAGGAGGGAACATATTCTAGAGATTACAAAAGAGAACAAAAAAGGGGTGAAAAAAGGAGGGAACATATTCTAGAGATTACAAAAGAGAACAAAAAAGGGGTGAAAAAAGGAGGGAACATATTCTAGAGATTACAAAAGAGAACAAAAAAGGGGTGAAAAAAGGAGGGAACATATTCTAGAGATTACAAAAGAGAGCAAAAAAGGGGTGAAAAAAGGAGGGAACATATTCTAGAGATTACAAAAGAGAGCAAAAAAGGGGTGAAAAAAGGAGGGAACATATTCTAGAGATTACAAAAGAGAACAAAAAAGGGGTGAAAAAAGGAGGGAACATATTCTAGAGATTACAAAAGAGAACAAAAAAGGGGTGAAAAAAGGAGTGAACATATTCTAGAGATTACAAAAGAGAGCAAAAAAGGGGTGAAAAAAGGAGGGAACATATTCTAGAGATTACAAAAGAGAACAAAAAAGGGGTGAAAAAAGGAGGGAACATATTCTAGAGATTACAAAAGAGAACAAAAAAGGGGTGAAAAAAGGAGGGAACATATTCTAGAGATTACAAAAGAGAACAAAAAAGGGGTGAAAAAAGGAGGGAACATATTCTAGAGATTACAAAAGAGAACAAAAAAGGGGTGAAAAAAGGAGTGAACATATTCTAGAGATTACAAAAGAGAGCAAAAAAGGGGTGAAAAAAGGAGGGAACATATTCTAGAGATTACAAAAGAGAGCAAAAAAGGGGTGAAAAAAGGAGGGAACATATTCTAGAGATTACAAAAGAGAACAAAAAAGGGGTGAAAAAAGGAGGGAACATATTCTAGAGATTACAAAAGAGAACAAAAAAGGGGTGAAAAAAGGAGGGAACATATTCTAGAGATTACAAAAGAGAACAAAAAAGGGGTGAAAAAAGGAGTGAACATATTCTAGAGATTACAAAAGAGAGCAAAAAAGGGGTGAAAAAAGGAGGGAACATATTCTAGAGATTACAAAAGAGAGCAAAAAAGGGGTGAAAAAAGGAGGGAACATATTCTAGAGATTACAAAAGAGAACAAAAAAGGGGTGAAAAAAGGAGGGAACATATTCTAGAGATTACAAAAGAGAACAAAAAAGGGGTGAAAAAAGGAGGGAACATATTCTAGAGATTACAAAAGAGAGCAAAAAAGGGGTGAAAAAAGGAGGGAACATATTCTAGAGATTACAAAAGAGAACAAAAAAGGGGTGAAAAAAGGAGGGAACATATTCTAGAGATTACAAAAGAGAACAAAAAAGGGGTGAAAAAAGGAGTGAACATATTCTAGAGATTACAAAAGAGAACAAAAAAGGGGTGAAAAAAGGAGGGAACATATTCTAGAGATTACAAAAGAGAGCAAAAAAGGGGTGAAAAAAGGAGGGAACATATTCTAGAGATTACAAAAGAGAACAAAAAAGGGGTGAAAAAAGGAGGGAACATATTCTAGAGATTACAAAAGAGAACAAAAAAGGGGTGAAAAAAGGAGTGAACATATTCTAGAGATTACAAAAGAGAGCAAAAAAGGGGTGAAAAAAGGAGGGAACATATTCTAGAGATTACAAAAGAGAACAAAAAAGGGGTGAAAAAAGGAGGGAACATATTCTAGAGATTACAAAAGAGAACAAAAAAGGGGTGAAAAAAGGAGGGAACATATTCTAGAGATTACAAAAGAGAACAAAAAAGGGGTGAAAAAAGGAGGGAACATATTCTAGAGATTACAAAAGAGAACAAAAAAGGGGTGAAAAAAGGAGTGAACATATTCTAGAGATTACAAAAGAGAGCAAAAAAGGGGTGAAAAAAGGAGGGAACATATTCTAGAGATTACAAAAGAGAGCAAAAAAGGGGTGAAAAAAGGAGGGAACATATTCTAGAGATTACAAAAGAGAACAAAAAAGGGGTGAAAAAAGGAGTGAACATATTCTAGAGATTACAAAAGAGAGCAAAAAAGGGGTGAAAAAAGGAGGGAACATATTCTAGAGATTACAAAAGAGAACAAAAAAGGGGTGAAAAAAGGAGGGAACATATTCTAGAGATTACAAAAGAGAACAAAAAAGGGGTGAAAAAAGGAGTGAACATATTCTAGAGATTACAAAAGAGAACAAAAAAGGGGTGAAAAAAGGAGGGAACATATTCTAGAGATTACAAAAGAGAGCAAAAAAGGGGTGAAAAAAGGAGGGAACATATTCTAGAGATTACAAAAGAGAACAAAAAAGGGGTGAAAAAAGGAGGGAACATATTCTAGAGATTACAAAAGAGAACAAAAAAGGGGTGAAAAAAGGAGTGAACATATTCTAGAGATTACAAAAGAGAGCAAAAAAGGGGTGAAAAAAGGAGGGAACATATTCTAGAGATTACAAAAGAGAACAAAAAAGGGGTGAAAAAAGGAGGGAACATATTCTAGAGATTACAAAAGAGAACAAAAAAGGGGTGAAAAAAGGAGGGAACATATTCTAGAGATTACAAAAGAGAACAAAAAAGGGGTGAAAAAAGGAGGGAACATATTCTAGAGATTACAAAAGAGAACAAAAAAGGGGTGAAAAAAGGAGTGAACATATTCTAGAGATTACAAAAGAGAGCAAAAAAGGGGTGAAAAAAGGAGGGAACATATTCTAGAGATTACAAAAGAGAGCAAAAAAGGGGTGAAAAAAGGAGGGAACATATTCTAGAGATTACAAAAGAGAACAAAAAAGGGGTGAAAAAAGGAGTGAACATATTCTAGAGATTACAAAAGAGAGCAAAAAAGGGGTGAAAAAAGGAGGGAACATATTCTAGAGATTACAAAAGAGAACAAAAAAGGGGTGAAAAAAGGAGGGAACATATTCTAGAGATTACAAAAGAGAACAAAAAAGGGGTGAAAAAAGGAGGGAACATATTCTAGAGATTACAAAAGAGAACAAAAAAGGGGTGAAAAAAGGAGGGAACATATTCTAGAGATTACAAAAGAGAACAAAAAAGGGGTGAAAAAAGGAGGGAACATATTCTAGAGATTACAAAAGAGAACAAAAAAGGGGTGAAAAAAGGGGCACAAAAAAGTAGTGCATTTAGTGTAATGATTATTAAGGAGTTCAAAAATGAGTGCAAAAAGTAGTGCAAATAGCAGTGCAAAGATGGGTGCATTTACTGTAATGATTACTTAGGAATGAAAAAAAGGAGTGAAGACAAAAATATAGTAGATTTCAACAATGAATAATTAACAAAAATAAGATCCACAGATATCATGATGATGGCAGACGTAGAGGGAAATCAATAGGACATCCAAGACAAAGTATTAAAGGAAAGCAAGAACAAAGGACTAACTATCAATTGCTAAGGAGACGTAATGAATGATTGTCAGTAAGAGAAAAAAAAGATGCGAACTTCTAATTTGAAATGTCACATCAAACAGGCACAGAAATTTTAATGTCTGGGACGATTTTTAACAATGGATGGAAAACAAAAATGACAGATAAATTTGAAAGTGTGTTGCAAGAACAAAATATGCCTTCCAAGAACTAAGCAAAGTATTAAGAAAAAGGAAATTTTCTATAGAAACCTAGAAAAGAGTTCTGAAATTCTCTGTAATATTAATTCTCCTATATGCCAGTGCATGTTTGAAAATTCTCTCTCAGGTGAAGAAGTGACTGGAGGCGATAGAAATGTGGTTCTACAGAAGGATGCTGAGAATACCATGAGTGGAACATGTGAGCAATGTAGAAGTTTTTAAGAAAATGAAAACCGGCGAAATTTCTGGGAGACATAATTAGGAAAGAGGGCTTGGAAAAAATGACACTGACAGGGCATGTTGAAGGTAGAAGAGACAACGGGTGATAGCGGGTCACTTAACGGATGAGCTTGTATAAATGGATGCCAGAACTGCGAGTGGGAGAGATGGGAAAATGGCAAACGTTACTAAGAGTTACAAAGGATAGGAAGTTGCGGAGAGCCATGACCGTCTACGTTATGAAAGGACACGGCACTTAAAGCAGTTCCGTTTAAAAAATAATCATCATTGTTTTCACTTTTTTTTTTGTCGAGGGATATTTTTGTATGACGTCATGACATCGAAAATTCTATTTAATAGCTGGGAGGGCAAATATTTGAATTCATCGCCGTCTATGAATTACATTGTATCGTTAATACGATTTACTAACCAAATAAGAAGACCCAGGATAAAGATAGTTCTCTCAACATATCTTATCAGCTGCTCCAGGACGATTATTGTTTTCATTTTCAATATTTGCTTCAGAACAATCACTGCTTTTGCTACCTGAATCTCCATCTCTGAATTGTGTTGAATTACTATCCAACTGTCATGGTAAGACAACCAAAGATTAAAAAAATAAATTTCTTTTTGTGGCATATCTTGTCATCCGCTAAATCTTATGTTAGACCAAAATTAATTTTAATTTTCTGTATTCTATATAATGAATGGTTTCTCTAAAAATGCAGCCTCATCTCCAGAAATATTTAAATTATTGTCTTCGTGACCATAACCGAAAAAAAAGCATTTATCAAAATAATTATGCCACGCCATCGACCAATCGTATAATTTATTGACTAATAATTCTCTCAGCAAAAAAAAACAAAACAACAATATTGTCTCCGTTGAGAAGACGGAGACTATAATAATAATAATAATAATAATAATAATAATAATACAGAAATCTTATGAGCTAGGCATAAAATATAATACACAGTGTGGGCAAAATGTATCAGGAATGATGCTAGAAAAAGAAAACTACAACACATGTCAATTCGCCATTTAATCTCCTTCAAAGTAGTCCTCTTCTGAAGCCACGCACTTTATGCAGCATCATTTCTGTTGATGGAAGCTGTTGTAACCTAGGGAAAGTTTCTGAATAGAATAATCACACAAAGGTTGGTAATGAGCGATAATACTTAGGACATGAACAACACATATAAGATTCGTCAGCGACGCGTAGAAGAAGTAGTCAACTGCTAAAAGTGAGTCAAGTGAATTCCACAATCAATCTCCAACTGCAGGATATCCACCAACCGCCCCACGCGGTCAGATGTGGCACAAGGCCAAATTTAATGTGGGGTATTCGAGCCCGTAGGCTCGGCCAAAAATTCCCCGTAGACCCCGTATAAAACGGGGTCAGGTAGCTGTTTCCTGAGACGATACTCTGCCCTTCGATGTAGCCTCGTCTGGGGATCCTCTCTGACCGGAGACAGAGAGTTTGACCAGCACAGCTGGAGACGAATCTCCAATTGCAGACCAACATACAGTATTTCCTAATGTATTTATGTGAATGGGGACATACCCATTATCGTCCGTAGGTATGCTACAACAGAAGCATTACTGGAATTCCTTATTTGGGATAGCGAACGCTGCCTCGTCGCATTCTCTTGGATTTCCTCGACGTCTTGAAATCTACTTCCTTTCAAGTGAGATTTGATTTTTGAAGGAAAAAAGCTGCAAGGGCCGAAATCTTGGGAATATGGTGGTTGTCGGACCGGGAAGATGTAGTCACTGGCCAAAAACTGCTGGACAAGCCAGAGTCACTGATGGAACCTCTATGGTGTGCTTAGACGACCACACTCTACACACTTCCCTTCCAAACGCTGCTATAAACAAGGGAGGTGTGCGGAAACGTTATAACTTAGTGTGTATACGCGACAGAATCAAAAGTCAGTCTGTGCATCTTTTTGCGTATTTTTACTTCCGTTACTATAGTAATAGAGGAGGCACGGTGGAGTAATGGATAACGACTCGGATTGAGGAATCGGAGAGACGAGTTCGAATTTCAGTCGAATCCATTACATTCACTTACGTGCTAATACCCTTCGGAAAGCTATGAATCCTCTTCTTCTCCCCCCCCCCAGCTATGGACAAATCGGGTTCTATAGCCTTGGATGGCAACTGGCCTACTGCGGGAAAAAATCTGCCTAAGCGTGTATCACGCATGGCACATAAGTGACTGACTACCATAGCAACATTCCTGATACGTTTTGGTCAAATCTTAAGGATTCGGTTCAGTTCAATATGATCTGGCTGAAAATTCCCGTTGTGTTGTCTAGTTCAGTGTTCGTCAACCTTTTACCATAAGACATATTTCTTTTATTAATATACACTACAGTTCAAAAGTTTGAGGTTGCCCCTGGTAATTTTTTAAAAAATTAGCTCCAAAAGTAGTTGTTTTTTTATTTTAAATAAGAGAAAATTATTATACATGGTTAAAAAAAATGTTTTTTTATTAGAAATTTTATTATCACAAAAAGTAAAAAAAAAAAAATTTGATGATTAAATTTTGCTCTCCTCAAAATATCCTCCTTTAGCCTTGATTACTGCAGCACAAATATTTTGGCATTCGTGGGAAATGTTTTTCAAAGTATAAGTTTGATAATTGATTCCATTCTTTTTTCAATGACTCTGAGAGCTCCCCCCCCACTCTTCTATCAAGTTCATCCCATGCTAATTCGGGGGGCGGCTTCAAACTTTCAAATATGCACAAATTATTAAAAGTAAGAAGGTAAAATTAATTGCTAATTTCCGTCTGTTACAACTCTTAGCTCTGAAGGCATATGGCCATACGATCACCAAAGTTAAGCAACGTCGAGCCAGGTCACTACCTAGATGGGGGGGGGTCCGCTTAGTAATACCAGTTGCAGTAAGCTCGGCTGTGTGAGTGTTGTAGTGGATAGCGGCTTGGAATGAGAGCAAAGTTCAAATTTCAGTCGGGTTTTTCATTATTCACTTACACGCAAATACTGTTGGAAAAGGTATGAATCCGCCAATCTATGGGTTGTAATTGGAGTTGTATCAGTAAATCATTATTATCTCCGCATAAAATTACTTTAAATAACCTGTAGAAGGTTGATAAGCCGTAAAACAATCAATCAATCTTAGCTCTAAAAAGAGGCTGAGTCGCACAGGTGAACAAAGCTTTTTATTGACACTGTTTCTCCGCTAGACTCTTTAGAAGGGAAACTTGAGCTTCACATTTGAACAGCGAAATGTACTGATGTTGCATGTCAGCTACTAGTGCCCTCTTTTTTTCTTTCAATTCTCAGTAACCCTTTGCATCCTAGTGGCTTTATTGCCTTGCTTAAGGTGAAAGGATTAAAATAAAACATTATCAATTCTTTGCCCTTTATAAAGAGTCAATTTTGAACAAAGATATTTATTGTTGCTGTTTATCAATCATTTTTTCTATAGACCAGTGCTACTCAAAGTGGTAGTCCGTGGACCGGTGCCAGTACGCGAACCATCACCTACCGGTACATGGCCAGTGTCCAGGCCATGTTAAGGAATCATTTGTAAAGATTAAGGTTATATAAATTTTGTTTTTATGTTAATAAACCGCTTATTTCTTTATTGCTTTTTATATGTTTTGGCATTGAATTATTTTTGCAAAATAACTGCATTGAATTGTCGCAGTTAGCTCCTCCTCAGTTTCCTTAATCCTTCAACAGGGGTGTCTCTCCCCTGACTATAAATACTGGCTGACCCTTCTCTCTCTCTCTCTCTCTCTCTCTCTCTCTCTCTCTCTCTCTCTCTCTCTCTCTCTCTCTCTCTTTTTCGACCCAGGCCTTGGGCCGCTACCTCGCGCAGAGGCAAGGTATAAAACTTTCTCTTTCTCATTTACACCAATATGTGACCTCTCACACAAACAGCGTTTCCCATATTCTGGGAACACGCTAAAAAACAATATACACGTTCGTACGGACATTCAACACACACACATAACTTCTCCATACCAACACTCTGTAACTTTCATGTCTTCATGTCATTGTAATTTGTTATTAATATATATTTGTTTGCGTACATGTATATCGGTCTTGTTTGTTTCTTTATCTTCTTTGGACTTAATTATAGTCCAACATTCCTGTGTAGCTGGACCGACTAGCAGGAAATCTTAACCAAGAGATATCTCCTCACATCTTCACACATTCACACCCACGGTCAGCTACAGAATCAATAGCTTCATCTACCGGAAGGAAAGTTGGTTCTCTGTGTCGGGCCAGAAGGTTTTTCTCGCCTGAGTTCATCCTTCAAATCTACAAATCAACCATTCGTCTTTGCATTGAATACTGCTGCCATATATGGTCTAATGCTCCCGCTGTTCATCTCGAGGTCCTTGACAAAATCCAGAGACGGATATGCAACGTAATTGGTCCTGATCTGGCATCCCATCTACAGTCACTTTCTCATAGTTGTGCTGTGGCTTCCCTCTGTCTTTTTTATTTAAATAAAAGACTAGTGCAGTGCTACTTAAAATGGTGGTCCGCGGACCGGTGACGGTACGCGAACCATCAGCTACCGATACACGGCCAATGTCCACGCCATGCTAAGGAATCATTTGTAAAGATTAAGGTTATATAATTTTTGTTTTTGTCTTAATAAACTGCTTATTTTTTATTACTTTTTATATGTTTTGGCATTGAATTATTTTTTTGCAAAATAAATGGAAGATAAAGAATTGTCAACTTTTATTATATTCCTTATATATATCGTTTCTGGTATAAATTAATATTACCACGAAATATTACAGGTGCGTGACACATTGAAAAAAAAAGCCGGTCCGCCAAATCAGACAGTTTGAGAAGAACTGCTATAGACGCCACTGAAGTTCAAAATTGAACAGAGATTTTCATTGTAACTGTTTGACTGCTAAAATATTCATATTTGAGGACTCATCTCTATTGACAGTGTTTATTAGACGTTTATCAATCTTGGCTTTTTAGACAGAAATCTTTCTGTAAAAAAATAGGCGTGGCTCTTTGTAAGAATAGCTGAGTCTCAAAATTAAAGAGAAAATAATGACAATCAAAATGTTGAAATTCCACATGACTTCAAGCAATAGGTTAGGAAGGAAACCCTCCATCAATGCTGGGAAGAGATATAACAGCTGCTGGACTTGAGAAACCTATTTTCCTGAAAATTGTTTTAATAGAAAGGTTTTATAGATTTCAACCGACAATAGTCGTGGCTGCTCGGTCAATGAATGCCAAATGTTTCCTTATAAGGAAACGGCTAATATTATTACCATTTCTCCGGTATCTTTAGCATATAGCAGTACAGTAGAATCCCTCATATCCGGAATCCTTCCTGTCCGGATCCCTCATATCCGGAGTGCCTCATATCCGGACATAGTTTTGATGTGTATATTTGAACAATTTGGGTGATATGTAACTAATTTGAAATTTCGGTTTTTCAGGAAATTTACTTTCGATAATTGCTTATGCATATTTCACCCTAATGGCTTGTATTGGTGCAGAAGATGATGAGAAAAAAGGGAAAGAACAACTTTGGATTTACTGCAAAAAGTGGAAATTTTAAGCAGACTGAAAGTTCATTGTAACTAATGGCTGGGTTCAACATAAGAAATTCAACATTGTATGATATAAAATCTTCCAAAGAGACTATTCACCAGCATTCACACTGTCACAATGAACAAGGAAATAAAAAACATGATTGTGATGAAACCTGGACTGAAATTGAAAAAGCTATTGAAAAGGTTGTTAGTTTTATGGAAAGAAAGCCAGTATTCAGCTATGACGATTGTAATAACAAACGCAAAGTTAAAAAAAAAAGTGTCATTCGTTTAAAAGTGTCATTCGTTTAAAAAATTTCAAGAACAAAAGCTAAAGAAATACGGAAAAAGTTGAGAATGACATTAGAAGAGAAAGAATCATCATTCAACAGCGATTAAAAAATCCTCGTTACATTATTTGTTTTGCATACGTGGCATACTTAATTTAATGAATTTTCATTAATATTACATAATTTATTTCTTTTTTCCTTAAAATCAATTCCGTTATATTTCACTCACCATTAGCTTATTTTGTTTAATATAAAACATTGAAAATAAATGTTAAACCTGATTTCAGTTCTTTTATTTTAATCTAAATATAACCCCTCATATCCGGACTTTGTAACCAATTCCTCATATCCGGAAGGCCTTCTTAGTCCTGTTGTCAGGGATTCTACTGTATATCGTATATACGAGTTCTACTTGATGTCTGGAGTGAACTTTCAACCCAAAAGACGATCTAAGCATGGAGCCATGTTGAGTGTGAAAACTAAAATCTGATCGGTGATAATGAAATTGGTTTTTGAGGTACTGAAAATTAAAAGCCATTTTTTTCTGCATTGAGCTGTTAGAGCGAGCTCTAGACCGGTAATTAACTGCATCGCCATTGAAAGAAGCTGACATATCTTAATTGGAAAGCCCTGTGCCGACGGAAGTAAATAATGGAGCTTAGTTGAACATTTGCCATGGAATTAGACAGACCAACGCTAAGCGCGTAACGCTGTGCCTGTTGGAGGAGAGGTCGATGAGTGTAAAATAAGTCTACATTTTAAATTCTGTCGAGGCTGGAAAGTGAAGAATGTGCAGCTCCAGTTCAAATATGGCAGCAATACTCCATTTTTGGTCCAGCGTGACTCAGATATATTGTTACAGAACGTATAGACCAGTGGTTCCCATTTTTTTTTTTATCTGGGCAGCATTTTCAGAACTAAAATTTGCTCGCCCTCATCAAATTGCATGGCGTCCTAGGTAAGACGATAAACTACATTCAACAGCAAGGCCTCTGATCAGGAGGTTTTGGGGAGCGTGGAACCACCAAATAATTGCTGGTGTTCCCAGGTCCACTCTGACCCGGGTATTGCCAGCAATGCATTTTTTGAAAAAAATATTACCAGCAATAGATTTTTGAAAAAAATATTACCAGTCATAAAAATCTTGTCGGCATTAAATAACCCATTGAGGATGATATGCCGTAAACCAAAACAAACTAAACCAAACCAAATTTTATGTCATAAAAAGTATATTTCAAAATAAAAAAAATCAGAGGGAGGTTTAAAGGAAGATAGAACATTGTTATTGATAACTCTCTCCTCCAATTTGCAGACCCTAATTACTATATTCTTAATAATTGATAGAATGCAAAAATATCACAATGATAAAACCGGTCAATAATTATTTATAACTATTTATACTGGGACTCATGCATGCAATTACAAGTAATCCATAATAATATTTTAAATTTTGAAATCATATTTATTTTTGGCATATGAATTTTTGGAAACTGTTTCTAAATCTTTGATTGTCTTTCAATCATTCCGCCTCACCTGCTATCCTTCTCCGTCGGACCGTTTGGGAACCACTGGTGTAGTCAAACTGGCAAATGCTATCATAAGGTTTATAAATTTGACGATGCGACTCGAGTGAAGACGGTTTGAAACTCTAGGCGTTGGATACTGAAATTGCGTGGTTCTCTTTGCTTAGATAAAGGCTTACTGAATGCGGTTATTGTAGAGAATAAATTGCAGATTATGGGGATATGTAGGATATATAACATGTGCAACAATTCGATCTATCGATCTATTCGATATGTTATGTGCAACAATTCGACGAGGCAGCGATTCCGCAAATGGTCACAAGACCTCTGGAGAGATATAAAGGCATTTCGCCTCAGTGTCTGTCTAGAGCTCTCTGGCATTTCTAGGTGAAATTTCTTGCGTTGGAATAGACCTCTCCATCACGTGCCACAAATGGTCAGGCGAATGTAACGGCCGCACCACTTGCCGTGACATCTTCGGGATGCTCATCAAATTACCCATAGCAGATCGAGTCTTTGAATGAGTGGACATGTTTACGAAGAAGGGTAGAGTAGAGGTCACTTATGCTTAAACGGATCACCGAAACCCAACTCATCTCACGTGAGTACACTCGACACCATTATGAAATCACAACCACTCTGAACGGTGTTTTGTTGATAAATACGGCCCATGTCCACATGGGGTCTGCGAAGAATTGGTAGCCGTGACTTACTGAACAAATTCCACGCTTTGATCGTTCTCTCTTTACCAGTTCCTGGACGATCTCCACAAAGATGAAGAAGAAACCTGAAGCAACTGAAATATAGTTCTACAGAAGGAAGCTGAGGATGCCATGGACCGAACATGCGAGCAACGACGAGGTTTTAGAAAGAATAGAAATAAAAAGGAGACTTATACTTAACATCAAGAAGAGACAGTTGAAATTTCTGGGAAATATAATGACGAAGGAGGGCTTGGAAAATTTTATACTCACAGGACAAATTGAGGCCAAGAGAAACAGAGAAAACAACGCAAAACATAGTGAGCTTGAGTAAATGGATGGCGGAAGGAGGTTTAAAAGAGATAACAATTTTTTTTTTATTAAGAGCTACAAAGGACAGGAAATTGTGGAGAGCCATGATCGACTAGATCCTGAAGAGACACGGTACATAGAAGAGGAATGAGCTTGAGTAAACAGATGGCGGAAGGAGGTTTAAAAGAGAGAACAAAAAAAAATTTATTAAGAGCTACAAAGGACAGGAAATTGTGGAGAGCCATGATCGACTAGATCCTGAAGAGACACGGTACATAGAAGAGGAATGAGCTTGAGTAAACAGATGGCGGAAGGAGGTTTAAAAGAGAGAACAAAAAAAAATTTATTAAGAGCTACAAAGGACAGGAAATTGTGGAGAGCCATGATCGACTAGATCCTGAATAGACACGGTACATAGAAGAAGAGGAATGAGCTTGAGTAAACAGATGGCGGAAGGATGTTTAAAAGAGAAAAATAAAATTTATTCAGAGCCTAATGAAATACGAAGGGAATGAGGGTGGTTCACTACAATGGGCGTGGTATAACGGGTCTTAGGCGTGAATGTTAGAACCACTGAAATTAAGGAATGTAGTTCGTCTGAACACTTTCCATGGAAATAGAAACAAAGCAGCGAGAGGCTTGCCACGATTCGTTTGTGGGAAAGGAGCTGTCGGGTGGAAAATAATTCATCACCCACAAAGACGCGGAGATGCTTTTGAACTCTATCGAGACTGGAAAGCGAAGACTGATCATGATCTATCTTACACGTTGAAACACCAATTATTGCCCGATCAGCGAAGTTAAGCAATGTCGAGTTTGGTCACTACCTAGATGGCTGACCTCTTGGGAATACCAGGTGCTATAAGCTTGGATGTGCGGGTGGTGTAATGTATAACGACTCGGAATGAGAAATCGGATAGACAAGTTCGAATTCCAGTCGACTCGTTACATTTACTTTGAAATAAGTAGAAATTCACCTCTTTCCTCAACTCCCCAGCTATGGGCAAAATAGTTATTAAAAATCCACCATTAAGTGCCGAATCTAGGTGCGTGGTCAGTGTTGTTGCTCTCATAGACTTCTTCGATGGGTGACCCGACCGAATATGATCAGTATTCGGCCCGCACCCAGAATAAAATTTGCTACTAGCTTTAGGACGTGCATTATATAAGTTCCCCCAGAAAACGGCAGCTAATCAAGACTTCACTTGGGCTATTCGATGTTATAGATCGGGTATGTTTGGTTGTAATGATCTTCCTACATGCGGCAAAGACAGGGTGTTTTTTGGAAGAAGAGAAGAAAACAAACCAATAATATATATATATATATATATATATATATATATATGAAGAAATATAGTCTTAAGATGTGCTATATTTATGGGATAAAGTGCTCAATATCAGAGATAGAGCGTGTGTAACTATAAAAGTGAACATAGAAGTCAACACTCAGAGGCGACAGTCTGTTTCATGCTAGATGCAATCGTCAGGCCACGAGTGCTGTTATTTTTCTCGGCTATTTATATATACGGGTCAGTGGTACATTGTGGGTAGTCTATTTTGGCTGTTATTTTACCGAAAGTCGTTTATTTGTTCATTTATTTATTTGGGTTAAATTACTTTGCTTGTTTTTATTTATTTTTATTTTTTTTTTTTATATTTTATTTTTATTTCTTATCTTATATATTTTTTTTGATCGGTGTTTTTATTAACATAGTATAAAATTGTTTATATAGCTTATTTAATAGTTTTGTTTTTGTTTGGGGAGATAATTAAAGCTATTTGTTCAATTTTGGGGTTGATTGCTGTAGTTTGTTCTAAATATTATTTTGGCGGGAACAGTTTTTAATTTCTTTATTACTTCATGTATTTATTTGCATTGATTATCTTTATTTGTTTTTTCTAACGGCTAGTTTATCGTTATCGGTTGTTAGTTTATATATATATTTGGATGTATTTAGATCAATTTATTATACTTGTCGTTATTTATTTGTTACACTGTATATTTTCTCTTTTTGGTTTTCGATTTTTAAGTACCGTAGTATATTATTTTTTAGACTACCCACAATACACCACTGACCCGTATATATAAATAGCCGAGAAAAATAACAGCACTCGTGGCCTGACGATTGCATCTAGCATGAAACAGACTGTCGCCTCCAAGTGTTGACTTCTATGTTCACTTTTATATATATATATATATATATATATATATATATATATATATATATATATATATATATATATATACATATATATATATATATATATATATATATATATATATACAATATATATATATATATATATATATATATATATATATATATATATATATATATATATATATCAAGTATGTGGTGTAGTTCAATTTACATTACATGAATCATTCATACAAAAAGCAAATAGTGAAGTTACTGATATAAATGGCAAGAATCACTCTCGCAAACAATTTTTAATAAAATACATTAACCTCGAACCCGTTGATAAATGTTATGATCCCTGTTTATAAATTCCAGTTGTATAAGATCTTTTTTTAAGTACGAGCTTTCGATTGTTCCTACACTCATCGTCAGGTATAGAATAGATATGTCTTTTTTACATCCAGGTAATAACAGGACAACGAAAGTTAATATGTACTCCGAAATAGGTTTTTTTGGAAATGTGTTATTGTTAACCTATATTAGATATTATATTATATTATGTTAGACCTTATAAAACTGGAATTTATAAACATTAACTTCACTATCTGCTTTTTGTATGAATGATTCATGTAATATATATATATATATATATATATATATATATATATATATATATATATATATATATATATATATATAAAATAAAAACGATTTATTATATTGACTCGTCTTACGACTGACTTTTCTTTCTCGTCCTCCCCTTTTTTCTCCTTTATTATATCTTATTTGTATATTTTTTATAACTTTACTTTTTATTCTTATTTTTTCTTCAGAATTATTCTTAAAATACAAAAATATGTTTGATCCTTAAATAACCTGGAAAAGGTTGATAAGCCGTAAAAAATAAATGATCTCTATGAATACGTGATCGGGCACCCAGTGGTGGGTGATAATGCCTTCCATCACATAATACTTTGCATCAGATATTCTCAGTACATACGTAGCAAAATAGTTTTGAGGGATGACAATTTCTGAAATGGAATACCCCGTTTGAACTTGGATAATTTGCGTCTCCCTGCTATGAGCAACCTAGCTAGTTTCCGCACACTGTATCATCGGATGTCAGCGTACAATATAGCTCCATGAAGTCAAAATAGTCTAGATATGATGAATCGATAAAATCACACATCTCCCAGTATGCCTGATCCAACCATGGGGATGCATCAGCCCATGAAAAAACGCACACTGGCTCTAATACTCCAGTCATGTGAGTTGCGCATTCTGTCGTAGACGGAGAAAGTGTATTTTTATAAATATATTTCCGCGAGTCGCGTAATAAATGTCAAAAAAAGCGACATGAGGCTCGCGAGCCTCGTTTTGGCCGTCCATCTTCTAGAGATGGCCAAAACGAGGCTCGCGAGCTTCGTTTTGGTTGTCCATCTTATAGAGATGGTCAAAACGAGACTCCCGGGCCTCGTTTTGGCCATCTATAGAGAGTACACGTACTTGATTCATTTCGAGAAAGCGAAACATAAAATAACTGGTAATATTGGATTGTGAAATCATTTTTTTCCAAGAAATAAGCCTTTAATCAACAAATTTAGACTCTTCACTACAAAATGAATTATTTCATTTTATACCGTTGTTTTCTGTCATTCTGAAATAAATGTGAAGACAACCGGAACTGCGAAGATTGATACGTGCCATAAGCAATTGCTTTCAGGTATATGGCCCTGAGAACAGAAGAAAAAAGAGGAACGAACAGCAGTGAATAGTAACATTGAAGTTACAAGGCGAAAAATAAGCCAGACACGAAAGCATGCAGACAGGAAAGCGAAACATTCAAAATCTCGGTTGCTAAGTTACGAGATGCTGACAAAAATAGAATTCGTCAGTTGTGAATTCAATATTTGCCGATCTCGGAATGCTAGAAATAGGAAAGTTTAAAAAGAATTAGAGAACAGGATTTACTATTTTATCATGAAAATGATAGATAGATAGATAGATAGATAAATAGATAGATAGAGATGACGACAGATAGATAGATAGATAGATAGATAGATAGATAGAGATGATGATAGATAGATAGATAGATAGATAGATAGATAGATAGATAGAGATGATGATAGATAGATAGATAGATAGATAGATAGATATGACGACTGACATAGATTGATAATGTACACTTTTAGATATATATCAACTGAAGAGACATAGATAGATAGATAGATAGATAGATAGATAGATATGACGACAAATAGATAGATAGATAGATAGATAGATAGATAGATAGATAGATAATGACGACTGACTTAGATTGATAGATAATGTACAGTTTTAGATATATATCAACTGAAAAGGCATAGATAGATAGATAGATAGATAGATAGATAGATAGATAGATAGATAGATAGATAGATCGTAAAGAAAGGGATCGTCCGCTGCTTACAACACCGAGCAAAAGTCATAAGTGGCGACCCAGAGACATTGCATAAAGAATTGGTCAGTATAAGCCGTACCCTACAACGTAACAACTACCCTGTGTACATGGCAGCAGCCCCAATATACTGGGATAGGCGGGTACAAGAGGAGGACAACAACACTCAGAAAACAGTCTGCCTGCTTTATGTGAAGAGGTTATCAAAGAAAATACAAAGGTTCTGCGGTCCATATAACATGAAGACAACATTCAAAAGCTTGACGACACTTCGCAGATATCTCTCCCGGGTAAGACCCCCCCCCCATAGAGGAGAATATGACTAAAGACTGTGTGTATGCTATCCCGTGCAGCTGCAGAAAGAAATATAAAGGAGAGACAGGCCGCCCCCTTGAGGTAAGGCTTCAAGAACACCAGAAAGCTGTAACACGAGAGGAAGTGAAAAAATCAGGCGTGCCTGACCACATATGGAAAGAGAAGGGAGATCACCGCCTTCTGTGGGATCAGGCTGAGATCATAGACAAAGAACACCATTAACAAATGCGTAAATTTAAGGAATCGGCACATTTGCTAGGCTACAAAAATCTCCTGAGCCGACCAAGCATAGAAATGAATATAATATGGGAACCAGTAATAAGGAGTGCCAGAGAAAAGCGATAATAAGAACAAAAATTGCAATATGAGCTCTGGTAAAAACATGTATGATAACAGCAAAATTGCAATATGAGCACTGGTAAAAAAATTATTCCTGAAGACATTAGGTTTATAATACCCAGAAATTCATATACAGATGTCCTCAAGGATACATGGCACAGTGGATAAAGGCGCTGGTTAGATCCCGTGACAGAACCCAAAGAGTGTTAGTTCAATACCCGGTTAAGGCAGTGGAGAACTTGGGGAGGGGAATTAACTGACATCCATTAAATATGGCACGTGGAACTTGAACCGTCTACCCCAGTGAGCGAAATAAAGGGTTCAGTTCGACATTCCAACCACCTGAAGAAGGCCGAAGCGTTGTAATAAATATGGCGACAAATATGAGGACAATAGTCCGAATAATGTAAATAATGTACATAATACCTCATGACGACTGATCGATAGGCATGTATTTAATATTGCTGCTACATCTGCTATATTTACAAAATCCAAAAAAGAATCTATAAAAGTATCTCTGCTTCTGTCACAATGTAGCTTCCCTGTGTCTTTCTTTCTATAAATATTTTCAAGACAATCCTTCTAATGAGCTTATTTCTTGTGTCCCTCGACCTAATGAATTTTTTTAACAATATTGCCGAAATCACAGAAATTTCCAAAGTTAACTCAGATCGTTATTGCTTTTGTTTGCATTCTGTTTAATCCTATTATGCTGATGCGAAAGTTTCCAGCAGAGACGTGCGAACAATATTACGGAAATCAAAGAAGTGTCTTTAAACTTATTGCTTTCATGCGTATTCTATTCAGTCATATCTATTGAGTTTGCTTACATTCAAATCATACAGAAAACACCAGTTCTCATTTGTTCCTAGAAGTTAAGCAAGGCCGAACATGGTTAGTATTTTGATGGGAACAGTTTGGGAATACTGGGTTGTCAGAAAGAGGGACGTGATAAAAATGGCGTTGCGTATAACAGATTGTTGTTTCTTGGAAAATTATGCATCTACTTGGTCCTGGGTATGACGTTAAACTACATTCCGCAGCATCTGTTAGGGTCCTAGCTATAGGTAAATGGGGAACCTCAACAAATAAACCAAATCATTATAGTATAAAAATACATTTTTATAGTATAAATACCAGCAATACATATATATAAAAATTGAACTGCATCACATATTTGATTTAAAAGAACTGATCCGACGTGCAAATCTTCGGCAAATGATCGTGCTGGAAATCTTTCCATCAATCTAATTTGCATATGCATTTCTTTTATGTAATTTTCCATTTTCTATCTATTTTTTCCTGTGCCTCTTTTTCTATGTTATGCAAGATTTTCTCAGCCCAACCCGATAACTTTAAGAGAATTATCCAAAGTATTTAATGGAGAAAAGAACGTTTTCTGTTTTTCTTGATTGCATTTGCCTCTCCTGCTAAAGGCGACAAGGAAGAAAATAAACCTTGCCTTTCTTCGTACAATTATTTCAGCCTATCATTTCCACTAACCATTCTCTCTTTCACCATTTACTATTTTACCACTGACGCACGATGACTTAACCAATTTATTCTTGTTTTAGATGCCGTGTACCTACCGGACGTGGTCGATCATGGTTCTCCACAGCTCTATTGTTCTAAGTAACGTTTGATCATTTACCATCGCTCTTTCTCACTTCATTCTTTTGGCGTCCATTCATGCACAACACGTCAATTCAATAACTATATCTATCTATCTATCTATCTATCTATCTATCTATATATATATATATATATATATATATATATATATATATATATATATATATATATATATTAATAGATTTAAAATATGGTTTTACCGCTACACAGTGATAACCATGTTTCAGAAATGGAAGCTAAAGCCCCTGAATTTAATTTTGTTATTAAACCAAAGACATTAGTTCCATTTCCTCATCAAGCGAATTTTGGAGTAACTTACTTTTTAAAATTTACGGTTGTTAACGGCACTGGAA
The DNA here is from genome assembly GCA_964036315.1 of Acanthosepion esculentum. Taxonomy (NCBI): domain Eukaryota; kingdom Metazoa; phylum Mollusca; class Cephalopoda; order Sepiida; family Sepiidae; genus Acanthosepion; species Acanthosepion esculentum. Next base: position 14,194,280 of record OZ038510.1, read on the forward strand.
AGATTCATAATTTTTAAAAGTAAGTTACTCCAAAATTCGCTTGATGAGGAAATGGAACTAATGTCTTTGGTTTAATAACAAAATTAAATTCAGGGGCTTTAGCTTCCATTTCTGAAACATGGTTATCACTGTGTAGCGGTAAAACCATATTTTAAATCTATTAATTTATAATATTAATGCTCTGTAAATTTAAAATTACATTGAGCACTATTGTGTAAAAATAAAAATATCTATAAGAACACCGGATTTTATACCTTACTGTTCTTTCCTTTTTATTTATATATATATATATATATATATATATATATATATATATATATATATATTGTCAATTAGTTAAAATGAATTTTATTTTTGTCTAACCGTAACATTAAAGCCTTAAATAATTATTATGACCAAAGTTCGTTGTCAAGTTTTTTGAATTCTCATATACTTGTATTCTGATTGGTCATTCCAGCTTATGTAACAGCGTTTCCCCTAGCGAGGGGTGTTTGATTGATTTGAACCTTTTAGAATCCTACATTCAACACCATCATTTGATAAGACAACAGAAGTGTTGAAACTAAATGGCTATTTTTGTAGTGATTTTATAACATATGTTATAATTTTCGAATAAATAATTATATATATATATATATTCAATCGTATGAATATGTTAGCTCTGCCACGAATATTGAACACTTTCCAATAAGTAATGTGCATATAAAATATTAAAACCCAACCACCCCTAAATTAAAATAGATTGAATTTTCCTTAATATTAACAACTCATAATAACAATATTTCTGCGCTTATGAATTAAACTTCTTAGAAATCTATTCCTAGTATCGCTTGACAATGGAACGAGACTATGGATTTTAAGTTTAATTTTTATAATTAAATTTATAAATTTAGTTTCAATTTTGAAACAAGGAAAATTTCTGTGTCGCGATGGAATCATATTTTTAAAAAGAAAATAATTATAATATATATATATATATATATATATATATATATATATATATATATATATATATATATATATATATGAATGATGAATAATCAAAAAACTTTTTACCTCATGTAAGGAATAGACTATTTCGGCAGATGATGAAATTGGTCATCTTTCTTTTCAACCCCGTAGTGGAGGTAGGAGTTATATGTAAGGAGGCGATATTATCTATCTATTTATTTATCTATCTCATACTGTCCATTATCTATCTCATTGTGTTTATTATCTCTCTCTCTCTCTTCCCTCTCTGTCTCTGTGTCTGTCTCTGTCTCTCTCTCTCTCTCTCTCTCTCTCTCTCTCTCTCTATATATATATATATATATATATATATATATATATATATATATATATATATATTATAAATTAACTGAATTAAAATATATTTTTTCGCTACACAGTAATAACCTTGTTTTAAAAATGGAAGCTAAGAACTTCAAATTTAATTTTGTAATTAAATTACAAACATTAGTTCCATTTCATTTTCAAGCGAATAATGGAATAACTGAGTTTTAATGGAATTTACTGAGTTTTAAACGCACACAACAATTTATAATTTCCTGTTTCCATGGATACAGAGAAATCCAATCATTCAGACAAGGGGTGGTAGCGTGTTCATTTTTATTAACTTTTGTTGTATCAGTTATGAGTTACGTTGGAAAAAGGGGTTAAGTTTAGGGAGCGTAGGGGTGTATTTTTCAACGAATTCTGACATCCGTTAAATGCATGTCGTGTGGGTTTTTTTTTTATTTTATTGTTAACGGCAAAAATTCTTTGGGCATTTTTTCCTACTTGTATACTTAAAGATTTTTTGGGGGATGTTTAGGTTAGAATACGTTTCATTTAACTACAATTTTAAAATATTTTCACTCTTAATTATTAATAGACTATATTTCTTTTTTAATCAAGTAACTGTAATAGAATTACTTAAATTATATAAAATTATTTTTTCATTTCAAATATAAGTATGTATATTACCAGCTCGCATTTTTTAAATTTTATTTTTAAATATTATTTAAGGAAAACTTTTGACAATGATGGCAAAAAGTAGCTATTTCTTTTCTCTGATTCAGTAATTTTTTATTTTTTTATAAACTTAGCAATATATAGTTCCTCGTGTATGCACAAAGGACATGGTTCATTTAATGACCTGCATATTCTAGCTTTTCTTATTAATTTTCATTTTACTGTAGGTGTTTTATTGGATTCTTTTAAGTGCCAGAAGTACTTTGAGAGTGATGTTTGATTTCTATATTTATTTATCCTAAATGAACTTTGATGTTGATTGTACCGTTTTTGAACTCATGGCTTGTGCAACCTATATAGGTTTTTATGTTTTCAGGATTTTCAATAGAAGAGATATTGCATTAGTATACTAATGATTCCGTGCGACATTTATTTTTTAGAGGACAGTTATGAGGGTTTCTACAGTTACATAATTTTGTTTATCTTCATCTGTTTTTATTTTTATTTTTCTATTGTCTAAAATTTTTTTGGTTTTGGTATAAGTGTTTATTTAAGATATTAGCATTATGTTTCTTAATAATTTTTTCTAAATTTTCAGTACAGCTGTAACTTAATTTTAGTGTATTTTTTATTGAAAATAGTACTTAGTCTACTTTCTCTAGGAAAGTGCTTGACTATTAATGCGAGGAATTTTTGTCTTACTCGCATTAATACTCAAGCACTTTCCTAGTAACGTACTAAAAATTGTTTTCGTGTCTGCATTTTGAAATGATTTCTGATCGTTTATTTAGTAAACTATGTTAAACGGGGGAAGGTGATTATAGCGACTTTCTTCTCCAGACAGAATTTGCAGCTTTGGATTTATTGTTTCAGGCTGATACTATTTTTCATAATTTGGTATAATTTCTTTCTTGTTTTTAATTTCCCATAGAGAAATCACTGTACTGTTCGCGTATTTACTATTTGTAAAGGATGATTTTGTGCGTAAGTTTGGTGAACATATTTTTCTTCGTTATTTGCTGATCTTAAAGTGGTTTGGTATATTATATTGTTTTGCTCGAAATGGCCATTTTAGGGACAGTCATTTTTTGTTTTACAGTTACAGGTGTTTTTGTTTTGTGCGGGTGGTTTATTAAATATTTTCCGTTCTTTTTTTATTATTATTATTATTATTATTATTGTCATTTTCTCGGTGCAACTGTAGCTGATTTTTATTGCATCTCTGTTAAATATCTTGTGGAGAGTGATTTATAGGGAGAAGCATTTGTGTATGAGTTTAATGAATATCGTGTTTGTTTTTAATTTTTATTTGAACCAGATGATGTTTAATTTCCTATTGTCTTTTTATACTATGTAATGTGTATGTGAGTATTGCTGAAAATCTACTATCTTTTAGGACCGTTTCATAAACTGTTGGGGTTTCGTTGAAGATGGTTTCGTTGGAAGAATTATTAGATAACTTAGGTTAATTGATTGTCGATGGATGGTGGGAAGATATATATATATATATATATATATATATATATATATATATATATATATATTACGTGAATCATTGATACAAAAAGCAGATAATGAAGTTAATGATATAAATGGCAATCATTCATACATTATCTGCTTTTTGTATGAATGATTCACGTAATGTAAATTAAACCTGCACCACATAATTGATATACATATATATATATATATATATATATATGTATGTGTGTGTGTGTGTGTGTGTGTGTGTGTGTGTGTGTGTGTGTGTGTGTGTGTGTGTGTGTGTTTTAAACAATAAAAAATATTAAAAAATAAAAATTTTCAGACACATCGGCTTGTATATTAATTTTTTTTGTTTTATTATTTCAATTAGGTTCTTCGACTAGTTTCGGCCAACATGGCCATCATCAGGAGAAAAAAATTCCTGCTTGTTATTATCAGTGAACTACAGGAGAGATTGACTGCTTCCAAAGAAAATGAACTTATCTGTAGTTTTCATTTGTTTTTTATCATTAATTTTGGTCAGTCCTTGTGTTGGTCAAACGGCCTCTTTGAAATTGTTTTTAAGATAGAGGATGGCAGATTTCTGACTAAAAATTCCCTCCTTGGTCATTTTGACAGTTTTATTGCTTGCTGGAAATGGGGTGTGTGTGTTAAGTGCATTTTAGTTCTAATGAGGAAAACGGTCCGAACGATGTAAATAGTGTAAATAGTTACAATACCTCATCTCAGAAATATAGGCAGATTTTATTTTTTATTTTCAACACGTCTTTAAACGTTGAATTAATAATAGAAACACTCCCAAAATTAAGGGGTCATAATCACCTCAATTTTGATAACAGAGTGACCTCCATATTTAATTAACTCTATAAATCTGGCATTAAGACCATCTATCCAAAAAGTGACTTGACCCAAAGAGCTGTAAGTTCAATCCCTGGCCACAGAAGAGAGAACAAAAAACATGGAGAGTTATCAAGGGGAGAATTAACGAAATATGCATTATCCGAAGGCGTGTCACGTGGAATTCGAACAATTTAGCCCCGTGAACTAAATAAAGGGTTCGGTTCGAAATTCCAACAAATATCAACTGAAGAAGACAAAAGCGTACAACGACCGAAACGTTGTGAATATGGCAAATAGACATGAGGACAACAGTCCGAACAATGTAGATAGTCTAAACAGTTACAATATCTCATCTCAGAAATAGTGACAGCTCAACATTTGACTGTCTCCTTCTGTTATAGAAGCACAATATATACAAGTCTATGTGCTCATATGTAAATGAGACGCTTCGCAGAAACGGCGGGAATTATGACCCATGTGGATCTTGATCTTCTACAAGCTGTTTCTTTTTCGTTTATTCTCTGACCTCCTTCTTTCTCACCCTCCTCGGGTGATCTACATCTGTCTCGTCTATTATTGTGATCTTGGTATTATTCTTCGACGTCTATGTATATACCCACCAGGCTTTCTCTATTTTCCATTGACTCGATTAATTTCATGGTTTAAAGGCCTTTGGCTCGTATTACTTACACCTCTTCCTCCATCTCGGCTTCAGATTCTAGACTGGGCCTTATTTGACTGGCATCATATTTACAATAATTAGGCCGTATTTTGTCCCTTCCCCATTATAATCTTGACCATTTCAGGAGTCAGTTTGCTATGTTACTTTTACTACATTTTCCCATTAACAGAATAAGACATCGTTAACGAGGCTCTAATCTGCCTTCCTAGACGTACGTTGTAATCCGTAATCACGTCATATATTTTCCCATCAGATTGGCTGATGCTCAACTCCACGAGAGCGCCTCTCTGCGCCTTCTTGGCCTCACGTTTTCCACTGAGGTGGAACAATTACATTGAATCAATAGCTACATCTATCGCAAGGAAAGTTGGTTCTCTGTGTTACGCCAGAAGGTTTTTCTCGCCTGAGTCCATCTTTCAAATCTAAAAATCAACCATTCGTCCTTGCATTGAATACTGTTGCTATATATAGTCTGGTGCCCTCGCTGTTCATCTCGTTTAGTCACTCTCTCACAGACGTGCTGTGGGTTCCCTCTGTCTTATCTACAAGTATTTTCATGGCAACTGCTATGACGAGCTACTTTCACTGGTTTCCAAACTGCATGAATTTACGCGTGCTACTTGGTTGGCATTTCGGTCCCACCCTTTCACTCTCGAAACGGTTAAATGTAGCCTCTCTTCTACACTAACATCTCCTTATCTCGCTCGCACTTCCCGACAGTGAAATTCCCTTCCTCTTACTTGCTTCCTGATAGCTATGATCTTCAAGTATTCAAATGTAATGTCCTCTTCTGATGCCTTGATCCTGTCCCCGTCCTTCTCTATATCCTTTCCTCAAACAACCGTCTTGATTCCTGCTCTCCCTTTCTGTAACCCTTTGCGTGCTAGTGGCACTCACGCCTTGCTTGGGGTGAAATACTTAAAAATATGTACACTAGTAAAATAACTCATAAACAATTTTAAAATATGTGAGTAAGTAATAAATTGAATTAAAATTAATTTAATGAAAATAAATTTGTATTTCGCCACAAAATTTTATGGAACATACCCTGATAGCTATAATCTTCAAATCTTCAAATGTAATGCCAATCGACATCTTCTGATGCCTTGATCATGATCCCCGTCTTTCTTTATATTTTTCCCCAAACACCCCTCTTTACTCTTACTCTCACTCTCTGTAACCCCTTGTGTACTAGTGGTAAAAAAAAATGCAAATCTCTGACGAAAAGCTTACCGACAAAAAAGGACTGCGTGTTATACAGTGAAATAGCGAATTGTCAGTGGTCAGGTATTAATGTTAGCGTTGCTAGCCAGACAGATCTGTGCATGTAATTAACTACATTAATTTGTAGGAAAATCTGTATTTATACAAATGTCTTTGAAGAAAAGCTTATCGACAAAAATGGACTACGTGTTATACATAGAAATAATTAATTGTCAATGGTCAGGTATTAATGTAAGCGTTACTAACCAGACAGTAATATAATAAACTGTAATATGATGACAACGCAAAGTCGAAACTTATAAAGCTTGATTAGGCTAAGCCAGCTTTAGTGCCAAAAATTTTATATTCATCGTAATGGATAGTTACAAGCGAGAGGGGAGATACGGCGTTATTATTTAATTACCACAAAAAAATTAATGTAAGCGTTACTAGCCAGGCAGGTCTGTACATGATTTGAAAGATGGACTCAGGCGAGAAAAACCTTCTGGCGTGACACAGAGAACCAACTTTCCTTGCGATAGATGCAGCTATTGATTCAATGTAATTGTTCCACCTCAGGTCAGTGGAAAGCGATGATGTTGCCAGCTATACGTTTTTGAAACAATGATGTTGCCAAATATACGTTTTTGAAACAATGATGTTGCCAAATATACGTTTTTGAAACAATGATGTTGCCAAATATACGTTTTTGAAACAATGATGTCGCCAGCTATACTTTTTTGAAACAATGATGTTGCCAAAGTTATCCTTTTTACAAAGTATATATATTTAATAAATATGTGGAAACTGGATCTGGCCTTAAATAACTCATAGTGGTTGATATGCCATAAAACCCCAACCAACCAACTGTGCATGAATTTAACTACATTAATTTATACAAGAAAAAATTATTTATACAAATCTCTTTGACGAAAAGCTTATCGACAAAAAACAAACTGCGTGTTATACATAGAAATAAGGAATTGTCAGTGGTCAGGTATAAATCTAAGCTTTACTAGCCAGGCAGAGCTGGGAATGATTTGAAAGATAGACTCAGGCGAGAAAAACCTTCTGGCGTGACACAGAGAACCAACATTCCTTGTGATAGATGCAGCTATTGATTCAATGTAATTGTTCCCCCTCAGGTCAGTGCAAACAATGATGTTGCCAACTATACGTTTTTGAAACAATGATGTTGCCAACGATACTTTTTGAAATAATGATGTTGCCAGCTATACGTTTTTGAAACAATGATGTTGCCAGCTATACGTTTTTGAAACAATGATGTTCCCAGCTATACGTTTTTGAAACAATGATGTTGCCAGCTATACGTTTTTAAACAATAATGTTGCCAGCTATACGTTTTTGAAATAATGATGTTGCCAACTATACGTTTTTGAAACAATGATGTTGATAGCTATACGTTTTTGAAACAATGATGTTGCCAGCTATACGTTCTTGAAACAATGATGTTGCCAGTTTTTGTAACAATGATGTTTCCAGCTATATGTTTTTGAAATAATGATGTTGCCAGCTATACGTTTTTGAAACAATAATGTTTCCAGCTATACTTTTTTGAAACAATGATGTTGTCAACTTTATCCTTAAATTACTTTTACAAAGTATATATATTTAATAAATATGTGGAAACTGGATCTGGCATTAAATAACCCATAGTGGTTGATATGCCATAAAACCCCAAACAACCAACCAACCAACTGTGCATGAATCTAACTACTTTAATTTATACAAAAAAAATTTATTTATACAAATCTCTTTGACGAAAAGCTTATCGACAAAAAACAAACTGCGTGTTATACATAGAAATAAGGAATTGTCAATGGTCAGGTATTAATGTAAGCGTTACTAGCCAGGCAGATCTGTGCATAAATTTAGCTACATTAATTTATAGAAAATTTTTTATTTATACTAATCTCTTTGACGAAAAGCTTATCGACAAAAACAAAATGTGTGTTATACATAGAAATAAGGAATTGTCAGTGGTCAGGTATTAATCTAAGCTTTACTAGCTAGGCAGATTTGTCTGGGTGATTAACTGCGCTAATTTACAGAAAAAAGGAAACCTGTATTTATACAAATCTTTTTTTTAACAAAGACAGATAGGGAACCAATACAAAGTGTCTGAATCGTTATAGACATGGTTTTTACCTAATTTCCTCTCATATGTAATTTTGCAGCCTTAATGGTGTCTCTATTTTTACCATTCCAAGACGATAATAGAATTTTTCTATTTTGTTACCGTTTGGTTCCTTTTAGAAAACGAATCGCAAATCAAACGCTGGAAATTGGGGGTTTGTTGCTTAAGTTCCGGCAATCAAATTTCGAAAAGTATCGTTGCAAGTATTTTTGTAGGAATGCATGTCGGAACAAAATCCCACAAATAACGGAAACTCCCGCATTGGTCTACTAAAATCTCTTTCCAGCTCCATTAAGTGTAATAAAAAAAAAAAAAGATCTGTATTTTTAGAATCAATTTCTTATTCGTAATCCATCAAGTCAGACAGGTCGATGCCAACGTGAAGAACGCCTTGTGAAGTCATAAGACTAACGACCATTTTTCAAAACGTTTTCCGGAATAGAAATCCGATTAAACTTGCGTCTGTCAAATTAGTCCGTGCGAATGAATCACTAATCCATATTGCAACTTCTCTGCCAGTCCGATGATTTGTCATCTGGCAAATTTTTTTTTTTTTAATTCTTATTTTTATGGACTCCTCCGGAAGAAAAATTTATAAAACTTTCACACAAGCTACAGTATTCGATGGCTTACCATTTTAACAGAGGCCACAAAACGCGAAAACCAAAAACGTATTAGTGAAAGAATACTTCCAAAAGCTAAGCAAGGTCTCGAAAAATGGGAAACTTTCATTAGAAACAGAGTGTTGGATTGCTATATGATAGATACCCACCCTCTTTTTTAATTTTTAAACGAATAGAAGAGGATTTATTGAAACAAAGCAAGTTCAGTTGACCACTGATGACAATTCAAGAACAACGTAACTATAAACGATTTTTTCCTATCTTCTGCCAGCCGCAATCATGGAGAAAGCATTACCTCGGACCATCACCAGTGAGACACGCTGCAAGAGCCACTCCGTTTCGCGAGACTCGTCCCTTAATCCTCATATTTTGCAGGGAATGTTGGACAACCTCCCCACTGAGTAGGAAACAGAGGCAGTAGTAATGTGGTTCTATAGAAGGATACTGAAATATCTATGGGCGGTTGGTTGATTGATTATCCTTATTGATTATGTGTGATTTAAATGAAAGAGGAGGTGGTAGGCAACGAAGATTATGAGGATATGGAGGATAGATAACAATTGATCCTTGAGTTAGAGAGATTAGGATTGTAGTGTTCAACCACGCGGGAATTGGTTTTACAATGTTGCAGTTCTTGTTAAAAAGCTCTCTTTACATTTGGAATACGGAAGATTTTTTTAATGAATGTTCCCGATCAGAGGCCTTGCTTCCGGATGTAGTTTATCGTCATACCCAGGACGGGCCACACGTCGGGATGGTTGAGGAGTTGATAGGGGAAAGAGATCCGCATAGATAGCAGAAGTTGTCCAGTGTCACCTACATACCCTCCCTAATTTACATTATGGCTCTCTTCTTTAAAACACAATCGTTATTCTTTGAAAAGTTCGAACTGCTATCATAATCTTCGTTGTTTCCATAATCTGGTCTGTCCTCGAATTTTTCAGTTGTTGTCGGCGACTTTTGATGATCTTACATTTTTTTGCCAAATTTACGCCACACTAGCAATACCCGCAATTTCTTTTAGGTTTTCCTATTTGATTTTTCTGATTCTTAAGTTAATGACTGAATAAACAATTTTCTGGCACCTGGCTATATTATCTTCCGCTTACTCGTTTTATTTATTCAACATTCCTTCTCTTGTTTAAACGAATTGAAAAATACAGACTACTTCTGTTATATCAGTAACTGCATTAATTCAAAATGTTTTTAAGTAAAGTAATTGAAGAAGATAGACTCTGTTACATCTAAACATGATGCTGTTTTTGCTCCATTCAAATTGAACGCTTTTTCTGATCGACCAGCTGGGTATGGCTGCTAGTATAATCATAAAGGAGTCTTGCCGTGGCAAAATTATGACGAGTGCGTCTCAAAGATCAATTAGCTAGTGTAACGGGCTCGATCTTCGTTGTGAATTCTATAATTGTGGCCTTATGCCCTACTTAGTCATGTTTAACTTTCGCATAGCAAGATTCAATCGAATTCTGCGATTTCTTTGTGTCTGCTAACTAATTAACAAACTGGGCGAGTATGGATTCCTTTTTTATCTACGGAATTGCTCGAGGAAAACGAATTTTCAATACATTTGCTTGGATTTGATTGACTGAATCATGTCTTTTCTATGCTTTATCATCCTTTTATTTATTTATTTTCTAATTGTTTTGATTCCGTCTTTGGCACCTGTGTATATTTTCTTCCGCTTACTCGGCGGGTTTTTTTGTTCCAATTTGTTGCGCTCTGCGCGCCATTTTATTTATTCAGCATTCCTTCCCTTATTATGAAATGGACAAAGTCCGACAATTATTTTAAGACATTTTTTGTTTATACGTTCTTTTTATAGATACAAATATTTAAGTAAGTGCTCTGTTTATAATAAACAGTATTAGCAACATTTAACGACCTGAATGTCCGAGAAATTTCCATAGAAAATATGCGTCCTCCGAAAGGAATCGAACCTGTATCCTATACCGAACCGTCATATAGCCTGAAATGCTTTTTCCGATTGACCCACAGAGGAGCGTTCGGTTAGCAAGGTCGATTTTACTGTTTTTAAACACAATTCTCCATGATTTTCTCTCATTCATTCATATCTGCTAAATGCATATCCAAATGTAAACAAATGACCACATACATTATGAAATGGACAAAGTCCGACAATTATTTAAGACATTTTTTTATGTTTATACGGTCTTTTTATAGATACAAATATTTAAGTAAATGCCCTGTTTATAATAAACAGTATTAACGACATTTACCGGCCTGAATGTCCGAGAAATTTTCATAGAAAATATGCGTCCTCCGACAGGAATCGAACTTAACCGAAACGCTCCTCTGTGGCTCAATCGGTAAAAGCATGTCAGGCTATATGACGGTTCCATATGGGATACAGGTTCGATTCCTGTCGGAGGACGCATATTTTCTATGAAAATTTCTCGGGCATTCAGGTCGTTAAATGTCGCTAATACTGTTTATTATAAACAGAGCACTTACTTAAATATTTGTATCTATAAAAAGAACGTATAAACATAAAAAATGTCTTAAAATTCCTTCTCTTGTTTAAACGAAGGTAAAAAAAAACTTTCTACTTAATGCGTGTCTGATCACCGAACGATTTTCTTCTATACCCGCGGGACACCCAAGGATCCGACATACTCTATGCACAATAATAATGCTCTGTTACCCCAGATCCTTAACTATTGCACCACGCAGAGGCATACGAGTGTTTACCCTACTTAGAATTGTCTGACACAAGGCTACTAGAGTTTAGAGTCCGGTGAGTATAGGACTTACTGCATAATAATAATAATAATAATAATAATAATAGTCAGTGATAACTTATAATGAAGGTGGTTGCTGATTAAATGATAACACGGGGCTTGAACCTTTATTGCTTAACTTTTTATTTTCTTCCATGTCTCGTCAGTCACTCTCGGCCAGTGTGGCTATGAAGCGGACCTTGATCCGATATATTCTATTCCAATTCGAAATTTCTTAAATTAATGATTCGTTTCTTGCAGATGTCATCAATTCCCAAATTGGCATTTATGCTGATCCCATTACCATTTGCTCCTGTCTCCTCAATAGCACATCCGTCAGAGCTAACAAAGTTAACCTGACCGCTGCTCTTGAAAAGGACCGCCAATCTGTGTGATTAACTACGGCAGGAAATGGCTCGTAAATTTTAATGCCTCCAAAACGAAACTGCTCTCATTTAATTACCATAAAGAATCTTTCCCGCCCGCCATTGGCATGTCAGTTAGTTACGCGATCATGTATCTTTCGATACATGACTGACGAGGCAGATTTTTCCCCGCAGTAGGTTGCCATTTCTTCTGCTATCCAAGGTCAGTCCTGCTATTTACCCATAGCTGGGGTGAGAAAGAGGATTCATATCTTTCCCAAAGGTATTAGCACGTAAATGAATGTAATGTATTCGACTGGAATTCGAACTCGGCTCTCCGATTCCTCAACCCGAGCCGCTATCCATTATTCCACCATGCCGATGGCTGATGCTAAACTCATGAAGAGCAACACACTGCGGTTTCTTGGTCTCACCTTTTCAATTGACTTGAAGTGGAATGACTACATTGAATCAATAGTTGCATCTACAAGGAAAGTTGGATCACTGTGTGTGTATGAAGCGGCCCAAATGACCCAGATCCAATATATTCTATTCCTACTTGAATTTTCTGATAAATCATATTTCTTAATTTAATGATTGGTTTATTAGACAATGAATTGTGTCACTTCGCGTCCTCCATAGCTTGCCTAATTTTTCGACCAACCTGATGAATATTTATGAGCGTTCTTAGATTTAATGAATTTGAAAGCACCAATACTTGCTCTAGTATATAAATACTTGTTACAAAATAAAATCCTTGTATTTGCCTTGATAAAGACCCTCCGGAGAAGAAACGTTTCGGCTAAGTTTTCCTTTTGGTTTTTTTAAATGAATAAGATCCTTGCGAGTTCTGCGACTGTAAAATATCAGTGGAAATTCGTCTGTTGCCTCCTTAAAATATTTGACAAAACATTGCAATAGCAGTCATAAGTATAAATGCAAGTCATTATTTAAAGAATTGGTTATAAATGAAAAATTAAAATATAGACAAGGTTTTCCAAACTGAAGCAAATATCAACCTCATTTGAAGGTTATCGCCTCCTTTATTTTCAATTTCTTTCTTTCTTCTTCATGTTACTCGTGCTTTGTCCCTCTCTAAAACCAAAAACACCTCTGATATATATATATATATATATATATATATATATATATATATATATATATATATATTCATACATGTTTCATTAAATAATATAGATAAGTGTTGTCTATATATTTTATGTAAGTTCTTTTCATATCGTCTGATGAGCTTAATAATATTATCATTAAACAATGAAAGAAAATCACAATAATCCACATATTTTTTTAATCCAATCTAAGCTTTCGGCTTACATAAGCCATTATCAAAGATGACAATTACACAATATATTAAGCAATACACGAACAAGAAATTTATGATAGTCTGTTTTTGTTTACATGGATGATTTCCAAGCAACGATAAACACGTGCATATAAGACGCTGAAAGCCAAAATCGCACATCAGCTCATGACGTCACACATGACCACGCGAGAGTGAATCCGATGAGTATTGAGTATGGAATGCCGTTGGTATGAACCAATGGCTTCTGTTACTAATTATAGGCATTTAAGGATATTTGTGGAGATTTCATAGTTTATTTTGTTCAGGTTAGGTTTCAACTGTTTTATGTATATAGCTTCAGGAATTTTTAGTTTTTGTTTATTCTTTTCATGTTTAAGTATAGTTGTGTTTTCGACAAGGATTTTCCGGAATTGTGTATGCGGCCAGGCGTGTTGTTTTAAATGCCTAAAAATGTTAGAGTTATCATTCAAATGTAGTGTCAAGCGTCGTGAAAGCGAGTTTGTGGTGTGACCAACATAGATATTATTTAGTTTGTTGGAGATACAATCTCCCAAAGGGCACCTGAATTTGTAAACCTATGTTGGTTTTTTGCAAATCGCTAACCGGGGGAGAAGAATCATTGCGAATAATTGAGTTGGATATACTAGATTTAGTATAGTATATAATTAACTTAATTTTTTTGCTAGGATCTGTTGTAGATATGTTAGTATTTACTAATTTTTTAGTATATTTTCATCTTGTTTATAATTAGTATGCATTTGATTACGATATAGGAGATTAATTGGTTTGAGATTAGTAGAAGCAGTATTATGTACTATTTGCTTAGTATTGAGATTTCTAAGAAAGCATCTTATTTGTTCATCAATTATATAGTTTGGAAAACTATTATTAACAGGTGTTTGTTTTATATTCTTTAGTTCACTGTAAAAAATCTGTTTTGTGGATGAATTAGTTTCTGCACGATGTATTAGATTTTTTATAATTGCTATTTTGTAGTAATATGGGCATTCGCTCTTGTAGTTAAGTGTACATGAATTTATGCTAGTAGGTTTTTTATATGGTGAAATAGTAAATTTGTTATTATTTGTGTTTATCAATATGTCAAGGAAAGGAATTTTATTATTAGTATTGAGTTCATACGTGAATTTGAGGACAGAATTATTTTGGAAACATTTTTGAAGTTGAAGTATTTCATCTGTATTTTCAACTAACATAAGAATATCATCAACGTATCTTACGTAGATGGGTGGTTTTTTAAAGTCTGTAAATATTTTATTTTCAAGGTTCGACATATAGAAATTGCTAAATGTCGGACCCAGTACTGAACCCATAGAGACACCATCACATTGTATATATATATTATTATTATGATCTAAGAAAGGCACTTCAGTAGTACAAGCTAATAGTAGTTTCCGTAATTGGTTCATACCAACGGCTTTCCATACTCAATACTCATCGGATTCACTCTCGCGTGGTCATGTGTGACGTCATGAGCTGTGGTGCGATTTTCGATTTCAGCGTTTTATATGCACGTGTTTATCTTTGCTTAGAAATCATCCATGTAAACAAAAACAGACTATCATCAATTTCTTGTTCGTGTATTGCTTAATCTTACATAAAATATATAGACAACACTTATCTATATTATTTAATGAAACATGTATGAATGAAAAAATGCTGCCTAAATACACACAATATATATATATGTGTGTGTGTGTGTGTGTGTGTGTGTGTATATATTTTCCCTCTCTAAAATTAAAAACATTTCTGATATATATATATATATATATATATATATATATATATATATATATATATATATATATATGAAGAAATATAGTTTTAAGGTGTGCTATATTTATGGGATAAAGTGCTCAATATCAGAGATAGAGCGTATGTAAATATAAATAAAAAAGTGAACGTTGAAGTCAACACTCAGAGGCGACAGACTGTTTCATGCTAGACGCAATCGTCAGACCGCCTTGACACACACACACACACACACACACACACACACATATATATATATATATATATATATATATATATATATATATATATATATATATATATATATATATATCCTGACGTGCTTTTACCGATTTCGCCACAGAGGAGCGTTCAGTTAGCAAAGTCGATTTTACTGTTTTTAAACTACAATCTTCCATAATTTTCTCACGTACATTCATATTTGCTCGATGCGTATCCAAATGTAAACAAATGACGTCACACATTATAAAAATGGACGAAGTCCGACAATTGTTTTAAGACATTTTCATGTTTATGCATTCTTTTTTTTTTATTAAATAAAGAACGGTTCCGTATAGGATACAGGTTCCGTATAGGATACAGATTCGTTATATATATATATATATATATATATATATATATATATATATATATATATATATATATATATATATATATATATATATTCCTTCCATCTTTCTTTACAATCAAAACAGAATGGTCCATTATTTATATGTGACAATGTCCGAGCGTGAAATAAGCAGACACGCATCGCAAGATTTCTTTCTATAATGTTATTTTTGGCAAGACGTATACAGCTTCAACGTTTGGCTAATGGTTGTTCCCCAGAGTGAAGTTAGCCGAGAGTAAACAAAAGGATTAGCGATTTACTCTGTCCGCCGTCATTATACTAAGAATTTGTGGGTAGGTGTAGTGTAATAAAAACACGAAGCAGAAGTTTATCAAGCTTTATTAGACTTTAGCGCCCCAAAATGTTATATTTATTGCAATGGATAGTTACAAGCGAGAGGGTAGATGCGGTGTGCTTATATTATTACCACATTCTCCCCCCAGTATTTATTTTATTAATATGGAAGAAAATCCTTCAAATGACCTGGCATCTTGCGGATCCTTTGGGATTATCGGTGTGGTTCAACCTTATCAGGTCTTCCTTGTGTTTCTTCCTGATAAAGTTTCGGAACTGCCTGGTTTACAGGGTTCTGAGTTAGGGTACATCGACCTGGCATGATTTCTCCTTCTTCGTCGCTCTGACTGTTGGCCTTCTGAATTAGAAAAGTCAGTAGTAGAGTGAGCACATTTCTAAGGTACTCACCGTTCGTACCATGAGGATCCGTAGTTAGTTTGTCTGGACTGAGTATAGGTTCCATCATTGCGAAAGTGACTTACTCTAATAAATTGTAATATAATGACAACACAAAGTCAAAACTTATAAAGCTTTATTAGGCTAAGCCAGCTTTAGTGCCAAAAAAAGTTATATTTATCGTAATGGATAGTTACAAGCGAGAGGGAAGATACGGTGTGATTATTTTATGACTACAATTATTATTATTATTATTTGGACAGACATGTCTAGTTTAGGAAGAGAAATAAAAATTGAAAATAAGGAATGACAAAATATAAAGCTAGGATAAATCTTTACACTCTTGACATTGTTCGGACTGTTGTCCTCACATTTATTATCATATCCACAACGTTTCGGCCATTGTACACTTCGGCCTGATATACGTTGGAATTTTGAACCGAAACCTTTATTTTGTCCACCAAGGTAGTTTGTTCTGGTTCCACGTGCCATGCCTTTTCTGCATATCTCAGTTTCAGTTATTTCTCTTCAACTCTCCAAGTTTTCGTTCACCTCTACTCTGGCCAGGTATTGAACTCACAACTCTTTGGATCAAGTAACTGAATTACTTCAACTAACGCTTTGATCCACTGGACCATGTGCCCTTTCTTGAAATTATAAAAACTTAGCAAACCGATTGCTGGGTTGACTTTAGCGCCCCAAAACGTTATATTTGTTGTAATGGATAGTTACAAGCCAGAGGGGAGATGCGGTGTGATTATTTTATTATCACAGTAGGGTACAGGTAAACTTTTACATGGCCCAACCCACGCGCTAGATTACTAACGGAGTAAGAATCAGAGAAAGAATATTATTCTATTTAGATATAATTTAAAAATCCGTGCGTTAAATAATCGTGCTGCAAGAAAAAAAAATGTCCGAGGCACGCGTTGCAATAGAAAAAAAAAATGCGTAGAAATAACAAACACATAGACATGTAAATTGATCTAACATAGGTTCTTGATAGAAATCAGACAACAAAAGAGAGTTTTAAACTGATTAATCTGACGAAAAACTCATTCATAAGAGATTAATGAACGCTTTGGATAAAAAATAAATCGATTAGACTCTCCCTGTCGACACAAAAACAGAGAAAGATCTTTTTTCTAGATGTAGTGCTTGTCTTGCTGTTTCAGTGCAGTTAGTTTCATAAGTTTCACAAAGCAACGGCTTCTCGGGTGGCTAACGTTCTCAGCTGACATGAAGAGGAAAGACTATATTGAATCCATTGCTAGGTCAGAAAGTCGGTTCACTGTTTCGTACGAGACGGTTTTTCTCTGCAGAATCTATCATACATATCTATAAGTCTACCATTAAACAGACTTTTCAAGGAACCGGAAACCCAAGCCTGAACAGGTAATAACGGATAAACCTCTACTCATATTCAAAAGACCGGGGAGGAGTGTGAACCGGTCATTAGGCGAACCTATCTACTCCTATTGGTGGAGGAGAGAACAAAAATTGAAATAAATAGAGAATAAAATTTCAGAGCTGAAGGAGACTCTGGAAGGAACCGGAAACCCAATCCTAAACAGGAAACAAGGGATAAGCTTCTATTCTTGTTGAGTGTGAACCGGGGAAAAGAGAGAGAGAGAGAAAGAGAGAGAGAGAGAGAGAGTAATGTTACATTTTTAGATCATATTAAAAACGTGATAAGCAAATTCGTATATAAAAGTTATTTTAAGCGTCTAAAAATCGTTTTTACCTCAACACAATAGGAGTATATAGCGTGATCTGTATTACAGAGAAACATTTAGCTTGTCACGTTCTTAATGTCTTTGTCACGTTCTATATGTGATTCTATCCTCAGGGCAGTGAGTACTGTATTCAACTAAATCAATGCTAACCTGTATTAATGGTAATTCAATTTTAATTGAGTAATTAATTGTTTATACTATACATATATATATATATGAAAATTTCTCAGAGTTAATACTGGACATTGCTTGCTGCTTGTTACAAGATTATATTCTGACTATATCTGTGTGTTGTTTATTTTTTTTGTTTTCCATGTCGACAAATATGAACATTTCTCAGAGTTAATACTGACAAGCAGCAAGCAATGTCCAGTAAACAAAAACATATATATATATATATATATATTGTGTATTTAGGCGGCAATCCTTCTTTCATGCACATGTCATTGAATACGACAGACAAGGTGCATTTATTTAGTTTTTTATACAATTTCTCATGCGATCTAATAATGTTTTTCTTTTCGGATGATAAATTATATAAAAATTGTCCGAATTTTCTTTATAAAATAAATAAACAAAATAAAATATTGCATATTTTGCTTGTAGTGATTCTTAATTAGAACTCTGGCTTGAGAATATTTTTCATTCAATGTCTCTAATACAAAAATATCAACTTTATTTAAATGTATTCTTGAAATAGTAAAACTTTGAAGTCACAATATTGATACATATTTTTTAAATCCTATCTAAGCTTTCGGCTGACATTTTTAGGCATTTAAAACAGTATGTCTGGCCGCATACACAATTCCGGAAAATCCTCGTTGAAAACACGACTATACTTAAACAGGAAAACAATAAACAAAAACTAAAATTTCTTGAAGCTATATGCATAAAACAGTTGAAACCTAACTTGAACAAAATAAACTATGAAACCTTCACAAATATTCTTAAATGCTTATAATTGATAACAAAAGCCATTGATTTATACCAACGGCTTCCCATACTTATTACTTCTCATTTTCACTCTTGCGTGGTCATGTGCGATGTCATGAGCTGCGGTGCGATTTTCGCTTCCAGCGTCTCGTATGCACGAGTTTGTCGTTGCTTGGAAATCTTCCATGCAAACAAAAACAGACTATCATTATTGTTTTGTCCGTGTATTGGTTAATATATTGTAATGTAGTTGTCATCTTTGATAATGTCTTATGTAAGCCGAAAGATTAGATAGGATTAAAAAAAAATATGTATCAATATTGTGATTTTTTTTCTTCGTTTAATGATGTTATTAAGCTTATCAGACGATATGAAAAGAATTTACATAAAATAGACAAATGTTGTCTGTATTATTTAATGAAACATGGATCAATGAAAAATGCTTCTTAAATACACACGCAATATATATATATATATATATATATATATATATATATATATATATATATATATATATGTATATATATATATATATTACATAAATTGCTAAAAATATACCACCCCTCCTCTGCCTTAGTAAAACCTAATTACAGCTTCTTTCTCTTTTCTTCCCCCTTCTTTCTTTTTCTTTTTCTTTTTTCTCTCTTCTCCCCCTTCCCTTTCAATATATCACTTCCGTTAAGTTAACCGATTAAATAAGTCAATGTCTGGTCCCTCCTCCCCTAATACTAAGTATGATAGATAGAAATATTAAAATAAACCCTCTCTAAACTCGATCATGTCTCTCACACCACTCCTCACTACACTCTCTGTTAAATTACATAAACTTAATACTACCCGTCAAAAGTGTAAATTTTCAGTTCATTTTTCGTTTCACCTTTTGGAAGTGATGTCTGATGATCCAGCGTCCTTTAAAAGGGATATGGTGAAATAAATTATTACATGGTGCCTTAAAGTGGTCTGTTTTTCTTTAATATATATATATATATATATATATATATATATATATATATATATATATATATATATATATATATATATATATATTACTTTTCAAGTATGAATTGAGTTCTCCGAGTCGCTGGCGTATTTCGTATAGAGAAAAACGTTAAATTTCCTTTCCTTTCTGCGACGATGGCCTAGAGGTAACATATCTGACTGATGCCAAATCAGTCTGGTTTTATTCCTGGCTTGAAGTAATCGGATGTCTAGTCACACTGAGAAGCTGTGATACAGCGAAACAGTCTGTCTGTGGATGACTATTATATGCCTGTCTGTATGTATATATAGCTTCAGTTAATAACTTGATCGCCTTATGAAAGTATTTTTGTGCACACCCCCACCTATATATAAATACTTAATGCAATATCGAATGTCGCTTTTTGTAGATAGGTACTGTTAAAATGCTTTTAATATATTAGGTATGTGATACGAATGAAAGAGGAGGTGTTAGACAAAGATTATGAGGATATGGAAAATAGACAAAGATTATGAGGATATGGAAAATAGATAACGTGTGATTCTTGGGTTAAAGATGTTAATATTGTAGCGTTCATATATATATATATATATATATATATATATATATATATATATATATATATATATAAAGAAAGAACAGTAAGATATATAATCCAGTGTTCTCATAGATATTTTTATTTTTACAAAATAGTGCTCAATGTAAATTTACAGAGCATTAATATTATAAATTAACTGA
Source organism: Acanthosepion esculentum (assembly GCA_964036315.1). Taxonomy (NCBI): domain Eukaryota; kingdom Metazoa; phylum Mollusca; class Cephalopoda; order Sepiida; family Sepiidae; genus Acanthosepion; species Acanthosepion esculentum. Next base: position 14,215,119 of record OZ038510.1, read on the forward strand.
TTTAAAATATGCTTTTTTTCACTACACAGTAATAACCATGTTTAAAAAATGAAAGCAAAAAGCTTCGAATTTAATTTTGTAATTAAATTAAAAACATTAGTTCCATTTCATCCTCAAGCGAATTTTGGTGTAACTTATTTTTAAATTTACTGAGTTTTAAAGGCACGGCAGAAATACATAATTCGCTGTTTCCAAGGAAATAGAAATGTTTTTAATTTAATTACAAAATTAAATTCGAAGCTTTTAGCTTCCATTTTTGAAACATGGTTATTACTGTGTAGCGAAAAAACATATTTTAAATCAGTTAAATTATAATATATATATATATATATATATATATATATATATATATATATATATATATAGGTAACTATACTCGTGTCGAAAAAACCTTCGAACTCTTAGGTTCGACTATATATATATATATATATATATATATATATATATATATATATATATATATATGTATACAAATGGAAAAGAATGAAGAATAAAATTTCAACGTTCAAAACATTAATATAAAACAGGGCTCAATACAAAATAATAAAATAAGGGCATAATAAATAAATATATATTGTGTGTGTGTGTTCGTACAACACAATAACATTAACTAGGAACAAGGTCACAATGTGTTAACCGTGTTTGGAAAAACAAACATTACTACAACTTCAGACACATGCATAAATAACCCACACATTCAGTTAAAAATAAAAAATAAAAATCGTTCTTGATAATGGCTAAACGAATAGCCGAAAGCGCTCGCATAAGCAGAACTTTTGGTCAGTTTATATACACTTTCTGTCCAGGAAGAAAACACTTAAAGTTAAATAAAATGCTTAATCACAGTACCCTGTCAGTGGTGTTTAACGAAACTTGCATAAAAGTCGGATTTCTTCCCAAATCCACAATACATACATACATACATACATACATATATATATATATATATATATATATATATATATATATATATATATATATATATATATTGTGTGTGTGTATTTAACCTAACCTGAACAAAATAAACTATGAAATCTCCACAAATATCCTTAAATGCCTATAATTAGTAACAGAAGCCATTGGTTCATACCAACGGCTTTCCATACTCAATACTCATCGGATTCACTCTCGCGTGGTCATGAGCTGTGGTGCGATTTTCGCTTTCACCGTCTTATATGCACGTGTTTATCGTTGCTTGGAAATCATCCATGTAAACAAAAACAGACTATCATCAATTTCTTGTTCGTGTATTGCTTAATATATTGTGTAATTGTCATCTTTGATAATGGCTTATGTAAGCCGAAAGCTTAGATTGGATTAAAAAATATGTATCAATATTGTGATTTTCTTTCATTGTTTAATGATAATGTTATTAAGCTTATCAGACGATATGAAAAGAACTTACATAAAATATATAGACAACACTTATCTATATTATTTAATGAAACATGTATGAATATATATACATATATATATATATATATATATATATATATATATATATATATATATATATTGAGACATTTTTATGTTTATACATTCTTTTTATAGATACAAATATTTAAGTAAATGCTCTGTTTTATAATAAACAGTATTAACAACATTTACCGACCTGAATATCCGAGAAATTGTCATAGAAAATATTAGTTCTCCGACAGGAATCGAACTATATATAGATAAATGAATAAAAAGAGACAACAGAAAAAATACACATAGCCCACGCGTTTCGTCCTTTGAGGGATTTTATTCAGGCAATATAGGATTTGGTCTGCTGCACGTGTTTATATACAGAGGTGAGGATGTCAATTGGTTCATCAAGACTTATAAATTTGAGAACGTTCATGAATATTCATCAGGTGGTTGAAAGGTCAGTCAAAAGTATCAGAATTCAAAGTCTGGTAAAAACTAAAGTGAGCGTGTAATAAGAATTATTTTTTAATGAATATTACTTTAGATTGGGATTAGATTGTTATGGTATACTGTACGTCTATATACATACCAATATATATATATATATATATAAATATATATATATATATATATATATACAAATAAAGAGAAAGAACAGACAGATGAAGAATCCACCGTTCTTAGCAATTACTTTCTTTAAAAAAAGTAAATCATTTTCAAGCTGACATGTCTTACAAGTATCAATTTATGTAGACACGAATCCATAACCCACCTACTCCGAACTTTTAACCCAATTTTTCACTTTTCTATTTTAGCTTTAATCTGTGTTTTGATTGGTTAACCAAGACATACCCACAACATTTTAGAATCTTGGTTCCCCGACCTCCATTTCACTTCTCAAATAACCTACCGAATTGTTTTCTCATTTACCAAGTAGATCTTTTTTATCATAATTACCCAACATCGCCTGATAATGGAAGAATTTTAAGTTGCGAAATTTTTCCGGAAGAGTGATATAAAATATTTTATTATAAAAATATTATTATATATTTTAAGACATTTTTATGTTTACAAATTCTTTTTTTATAGATACAAATATGTAAGTAAATGCTCTCTTATAATAAACAGTATTAATAACATTTACCGGCTTAAATGTCCGAGAAATTTTTATAGAAAATATTCATCCTCTGACAGGAATCGAACCTGTATCCTATACGGAACCGTCATATAGCCTGACGTGCCTTTAACCGATTTGGCTACAGAGGATCGTTCAGTTAGCAAGGTTGATTTTACTGCTTTTAAACTACAATCTTCCATGAATCTCTCACGTACATTCATATCTGCTCAAAGTGTATTCAAATGTAAACAAATTACGTCACACATTATGAAATGGACAAAGTCCGACAATTATTTTAAGACATTTTTATGTTTATACATTCTTTTTTATAGATACAAGTATTTAAGTAAATACTCTGTTATAACAAACAGTATTGACAACTGTGGCGATAATCGGTAAATGCACATCAGGCTATATGACGGTTCTGTATAGGATACAGGTTCGATTCCTGTCGGAGGACGCATATTTTCTATGGCAATTTCTCGGACATTCAGGCCGGTAAATGTTAATTAATTTATTTTTATTATAAACAGAGCATTTGCTTAAATATTTGTATCTATAAAAAAAGAATGTATAAACATAAAAATGTCTTAAAATAATGGTCGGACTTTTTCTATTTCATAATACAGGGTGTCCATAAAGTTCGTGTGTATTTTAAAAAAATTATAACTTTATTTGTATTTGCGATAGAAATAATTTATAAAAATGATTAGAAAGAAGTAAATCTATATTTTTTAAGGTTTTATTGAAATTTTATTTAAATTTCCACATGTCTTCCATCATTAGCAATACAAAGGGTAATACGATTTTGCAGTTCACGGAAAACATTTGCCAACTGATTTACAGTAATGCCTGAAATCACATTAGTTATTTTAGCTATACTTAAAACTAGGTACATTAAACTTTATAACATTTTTTACAGATTATTTCTATCGAAAATACAAATAAAGTTATAAATTTTTAAAGTGCACACGGACTTTATGGACACCCTGTATATATGTGTATGTATACATATGTTTTTTTTTATAAATATTTAAATATGAATATTAATATTTACATCGTATCTCTATCTTTATAAATTGATGTAAATAATTTGTGTGGATTCGTCTGTGTTTTTTTTTACATATAAAATTCATAATTTTTTTTAACTACGTTTATTTTAAATACAAAATTTAAACAAAACAATAATGTCCGTATTGTCCGTATAAAACAAGGACTGCTACACTGCGATAACTCGATATATTTAACAAAATTGAAATTATGTAACGATCAATCTTAATTCAGCACCTGAAGATTACGTTGTGTATGAAATTACGACTCATGCTACCGGTGAGGAAAAAAATGCATATTTATTCATATATAGTTTATAGCTCTGTTATATTGCACCGAGCACTGTTTTATTATTACCTTTATACAATAACCCGAAGAAGGCACGATGGAGTAATTTTCGAATTCCAGTCGAATCCATTACATTCACTTACGTCCTAATACCCTTGGGAAAGGTATGAATCCTCTTGTTCTCCCTCCCCCACCAGGTAAATAGGGTAAATAACAGGACAGACCGGGTTCTACAGCCAGTTGCCATAATACCAAAGGTTGCCATTTCTTTACACCAAAACTACTGCGGCAAAAAATCTGCCTCGTCAGTCATGTATATATATATATATATTTCAAACATGTAGTGTTGAATGTTAAAGACAACATAGTCTTACATATTTTCTTTTGAATTTTCTCATATTCTCTAATGAGACTTTTTATTTGAAAATAGTTTCGAAATATGTATTGTCCATACGATGACCTAGCGCTTTCGAACATCATTGTTCATCTTCAGGGTCAATATTTTTAGTCAAAATTTATGTTTGTTTAAAAAAATTTTGACTAAAAATATTGACCCTGAAGATGAACAATTATGTTCGAAAGCGCTAGGTCCTCGTATGGACAATACTTATTTCGAAATCATTTTCAAATCAAAAGTCTCATTAGAGAATATGGTAAAATTCAAAAGAAAATATGTAAGACTATGTTGTCTTTAACATTCAACACTACATGTTTGAAAGAAAAGTTGCTGCCAAATTACACACACATATATATATATATATATATATATATATATATATATATATATATATATATATATATACAAGTATAGGATTGGTGTATTCGGAATAAATTCCAATAACCAACAAATACTATTCTTAAAAGAGTGCTCAATACCGAGTAGAGCAAATATAATTATTTATTCGAAAATTATAACATAAATATGTTATAAAATCTCTACAAAAATAGCCATTTCGTTTCAACACTTTTGGTGCCTTATCAAGTGATGATGTTAAATGTAGAATAAATAAATAAATATCATATTGCTCTACTCTGTATTGAGCACTCTTTTCAGAATAGTATTTGTTGGTTATTGGAATTTATTCCGTATAAACCTATCCTATATTTGTTTATATACATATATATATATATGTATGTGTGTGTGCGTTAGTGTGTGTGTGTGTGTGTGTGTGTGTGTGTGTGTGTGTGTGTGTGTGTGTGTGTGTGTGTGTGTGTGTGTGGGATGTGCCGGATACATTGTCGTCTAAATTACGCCAAAATTGAAAATAACATTTTAACAGATATTTTTACCAAAATTACACAAAAATACCTTGAAATATTAAAGTGTAAATTTATTCAATAAAATCGCCATTGGCTTCAACCACAGACTCCAGACAACATCAGACGGTCTCCTTGTTTAAGTTGGTGAATGCTGCCATAATCCTTGCTTTCAATTCATCTTTGGTATTACAAGGATTGGATCTCTCGCTCAACTGCACCCCACAAATAATAAAGGGGTTTGCATTCTGGGGAATTAAGTGGACAGATGTAAGAAGTGATTTGGTCGAAGAGATTTTCTGACACCTATGACTGTGTTATCCTGCTAGTGTGGCATGGTGCAGAGTCCTGTTGCCTCACATAGGTTCTTCCAGCAGCCACATATCTTAACCTAGAGCAGCACTACCTCCTCAAGGAATTTGATGTAGGCCTCTGTGTTGATTCTAAGGCCTTGACAAGCAAATTCGGGAGTCCTTTTCTTATCGGAACGATCAAAGTGAGTTTTCCGAGCTACTGTACCTACGTAATCACCATTAGATTCACCCAACTCTTTCCGAATCATCTGCACTGTCTTCAGATTGACATCCAAACACACTGAAATGTTCATATTGGAGCTTCAGGCGTGAATGCCAAGCAGTAGAGCATGCCGTTTCCAAATTTCTGGTGGAGTGAATAGCGTCATGTGCTCTTTTTCTCAAAGGTGGTGCCCAACTGACCCTACTCTACTATGCAGTCAACAAAGTCAAAAACAAACAACGCGCATGCGTCAAATTAAAAATATAAAATAGCGACAATTCGCAGCCTCTCTCTCTTTATATATATATCAATTATGTGGTGCAGTTCAATTTATATTACAATGAATCATTCATACAAAAAGTAGATTAGTGAAGTTAATGATATAAAATGGCGAAATCCCTTCGCGAACAAAATTTTAAAGTTTCATTAACCTATAAATCACTCGATGAATGTTATGATCCTTGTTTTAATAATTATGAGCTGTATAAGGTCTTTTTTAATATGCAAGTACTTTCAACTGTACATTCAGTCATCTTCAGGCACGCTCCAAAAATTTATATCCGTTAACATTTAAAAAAAAAACATATGTCGATTCGCATTTAATTTTTTCGTCTCTGATGCTATATGGATTTTGCTAAAAACAAAATAATTTCCATGTCTGAGGATGACTGAATGTACAGTTGAAAGTACTTGCATATTAAAATAAAAGACCTTATACAGCTTATAGTTATTAAAAACAAGGATCATAACATTCATCGAGTGATTTATAGGTTAATGAAACTTTAAAATTTTGTTAGCGAAGGGATTTCGCCATTTTATGTCATTAACTTTACTAATCTACTTTTTGTGTGAATGATCCATTGCAATATATATATATATATATATATATATATATATATATATATATATATATATATATATATATCAGCTTCTCTGTCCAACTCAATTTATCAATCAACTCCGCCTGCCTCCCGATGTAGATAGATATTCAGGTGATCCATTCCGTCATTGATGATGTCTACGGCGTTCATAGTAGTCCTAGCAATGTCGGAGGGTTACGGTGAACCGCTGTTATAGATTATTTTTTATTTATTACGATCTATAGGCAAGAAACAATGTCCTTCAGTCTTGTAGCTTTTCCATCCAGTTCATTTGTGGAACACAGTCGCAGAAGAGAATAAAAAAAGAAATGGAACAGGTTGATCCAGATGAAAATAAAAACAGAAAGACATCAAACAATATCTAACACACAATATATTTATATAAACACACACACACACACACACTCAGGTCAGTCTTACACACATTCACTCGGTCTCTCTCTCTCTCTCTCACACACACGCGCACACACGTACTCGCTACCTGTTAATCCTCTTTAAATACTGAATACAGCTAACTTGTTACGGTTTCGGTGAACATACACATACATACACATACATACACATACATACACATACATACACATACATACAAACTTGCATTCAAGTGATGCGATATTATGAAAGTATATTTATGGATGTTGATAAATAAAATTTATTGTGAACAGATGAAGGGAAATTCGCAGTTTCCTTTATTTATCAATTTCCAACTATTTGTTCTAATTCTGTTCATATCTATCTATCTATCTATCTATCTATTTCAATCTGTTTATCTATCTATCAATCTATCTATCTCTGGCTATTCAATTTCTATCTATCTATCTATCTATCTATCTATCGCTTTCAGTCTGTTTATTATCTATTTATTTATCTAATTATGTTCATATCTATCTATCTATCTATCTCAATCTGTTTATCTATCTATCAATCTATCTATCTCTGGCTATTCAATTTCTATCTATCTATCTATCTATCTATCGCTTTCAGTCTGTTTATTATCTATTTATTTATCTAATTATGTTCATATCTATCTATCTCAATCTGTTTATCTATCTATCAATCTATCTATCTCTGGCTATTCAATTTCTATCTATCTATCTATCTATCTATCTATCTATCGCTTTCAGTCTGTTTATTATCTATTTATTTATCTAATTATGTTCATATCTATCTATCTATCTATCTCAATCTGTTTATCTATCTATCAATCTATCTATCTCTGGCTATTCAATTTCTATCTATCTATCTATCTATCTATCTATCTATCGCTTTCAGTCTGTTTATTATCTATTTATTTATCTAATTATGTTCATATCTATCTATCTATCTCAATCTGTTTATCTATCTATCAATCTATCTATCTCTGGCTATTCAATTTCTATCTATCTATCTATCTATCTATCTATCGCTTTCAGTCTGTTTATTATCTATTTATTTATCTAATTATGTTCATATCTATCTATCTATCTATCTCAATCTGTTTATCTATCTATCAATCTATCTATCTCTGGCTATTCAATTTCTATCTATCTATCTATGTATCTATCTATCGCTTTCAGTCTGTTTATTATCTATTTATTTATCTAATTATGTTCATATCTATCTATCTATCTATCTATCTCTTTCAATCTGTTTATCTGTCCATCTATCTATCTCAGGCTATTCAATTTCTATCTATATATCTATCTATATATCTATCTATCTATCGATCTATCTATCTATTTCAGTCTGTTTGTTATCTATTTATCAGAGTCTGATACACTTAGATAGATAGATAGATAGATAGATAGATAGATAGATAGATAAAAAAATGAGATAGTAACAACAGAATAGAACAACACGCACACACACACACACACACACACACACACACATATATATATATATATATATATATATATATATATATATATATATAATATTATAATAATATTTTTAGTTTTTAAAAATATGATTCCTCCGCTACATAAGAGTTCTCATGTTTCAAAAGCGAGAGCCGAGACCCCTAACATAATTTTTTAAGTTATGAAGAGTTAAGGCGTCTGGACCCGCTTCCTTGTCAAGCGAGAATTTGGGAATAAAATTATGTTAGGGGTCTCGGCTCTCGCTTTTGAAACATGAGAACTCTTATGTAGCGGAGGAATCATATTTTTAAAAACTAAAAATATTATTATAATATAAGCTCTACTTCTGTATGGAGCACTGTCCTTTTGAAAATAAAGCTAAATATTAAGGAACACCGGATTATCTACCTAACGTGTTCTTTCCTATTTCACTGCACACCTGCATACATATATATATATATATATATATATATATATATATATATATATATATATATATATATATATATACATACAGATAAAATGAGAACAAATGGAGTATAATTCCACTGTACGCAACATTTTAATTTACAGAGTAGAGCTAAATATTATTTATTTTAGGATATTAAAACAAAAACATGTTAAAAATCGCTACACAATTACAATTATGTTACAACAATACAAATGTGTCTCCTCAGGCGATGATAAACTACTGGTGAATGAAAGACTAATTTAATTTCAAAAGCAGAATACTTCCTCTCTCTTGAGAGAAGAAAAAACAATAAAAATATAAAATTCTATAAATTTTATATATGATTTTTTTACATATATATATATATATATATATATATATATATATATATATATATATATATATATATATATATATATATATAATCATATGTATAATTTATGTAATTTTATATAGATATCTTCATTCAGCATTATTTTGCGATTATACAGAAAAAGAAAATTGTCTACTGTTTGGAATTCTGCAACGTGTGTCAGGCGTGATTCCCCGATACAGAGCCGATGTTCAACTCGCGCTTATAGAAAATGTTAAGAATCTTTTTTTTTTTCAGTCACGTGCCCATAACTGATCGCGCTGTTCTCTCTCTCTCTCTCTCTCTCTCTCTCTCTCTCTCTCTCTCTCTCTCTCTCTCTCTCTCTCTCTCTCTCTCTCTCTCTGCGCATCTACCGAGAGGCACATTTACCGCTGCCATTTTATACAAATATAGGATTTAGATGCGCTGCACGCAATGTATACAAAAATGCACAGTTCAGTGAAGTACCGAAGGAATGGGTGTGGTCGAGATTGGCCTTATGTCATCCTTAGTCAATCCGTTTCCTGACCCAATAAAACTGTTCGTATTCCTTACACGAACAAAATTCAGCCATTTCGGACTTTCTTTCATAATCGCCACGGCAACATATTTATGATACATAACTATCAAATAAACGGTGTTCCAATAACTTTAACCGATTTTAAATGTGAATTAAGTTTGAGCGTCTAATAAATTTTTCCTTTTTCTTTCAAATTTAAAAACATAAGTCTTTGTTAATCTCTCCATGGTTGAAATTGCCAATCAAACAACGTGTTAAAGTTTCAAGAGTGCAACTGGAAAAATTGTTCGTAAATTCAAACAAACTGGGTCGGTGGCAGATGTGAAAACACCATTGCGCGTTCGTTTACGTCGTTCAGCTTAAAACATTGCTGCAGTGCAGGAGAATGTGGCCGAAGATCCACAGACCCCTCTTCGTCATCGCACGCAGGAATTGAACCTCTCCACTACATCGTTTCCAATTGCACTCGCGGTTGGTCGATTATGTTGACCCCTAAAATCGCGAAGTGCGCGAAATACATTTCTGTTTGAACGTCCATTTTCGTAATAGGTTTTGATAACTTTAACACGTTGTTTGATTGTAAATCTTTCCATGGTTGAAACTGACAAAAGACTTCAGTTGTTAAATCTGAAAGAAAAAGAAAAAAAATTATAAGACGCTTGAACATAATTCATATATAAAATCGGTTCAAGTTATTAGAACACCCTATATAACTTTCGGTTACATTTTATGCTGACCTTTCTTTAAAAAAAATTCCATTAAATCCAATACAATCAATATGTACACACACATACATATATATATACATACATACATACATATATATATATATATATATATATACATATATATATATATATATATATATATATATATATATATATACATATATATATATATATACATATATATATATATATATATATATATATATATACACACATATATATATATACATATATATATATATATATGTATATATATATATATATATATATATATATATATATATATATATATATATATATATATATATATATATATATATGAACAATTTCTCAGAGTTAAACTGTAGAAAAGACAATATTTATAAATATAAATGACAATAGGAAAACTGTAATAGTTGCCGACGCGTTTCGTCCAATGTGGATTTTTTCAAGGTAAAAAACGAAATGAATTTATTTAAACAAAGTAACTAATAATAAAACAAAATGTTCTTAGCAACTGGAAGAATTTAGAGAACGCTATTTTCATAATGTTAACAGTAAATTACGTCAATTATTGTCACGTGTGGAGATATTGTTATTATTGCTGTGTTGCTGTGATTCAACCATTTTCTTAGCTAATGCACTAGTCATACATAG
>OZ038510.1:14231165-14263665 GCA_964036315.1 Acanthosepion esculentum
AACAGACAGAGTTTTTTTTTTAAGGAATTAGGCAAAATGAAGTGATAGACACAAGAGACGAAAATAAGAGGAATATTAGAAAGAATAAGCAGAGGTACGTGATCATGGCTTTCCACAACTTCCGACATAGTAAAAGCGATTGCGAATTGAGAAGCTAGCAACGTTTTGTATGTGGGATAAAGGTCTAAGTATTTTTCAAGTTATGATCGTCTGATGTTAAGCAAAACTCACATATGTTTAGTCCTTTATTTTAATCTAATCACATCTGGATAGTTGATTTTTTTTTTCTAACTCTTTTTCTACCTCTTTTTGCCAGTAAGGTCATTAAAGTCATGCAGATTTGAATGTTATAAGAGACAGAAATATTTCAATTGACTCCTTGTAAACAAATGTCTTTATGAAGTGGATTCGGTGGCGCAGTAGTATAAAATTCCGTCAAATTAACACAATTATTCTTTTAAATTATTTTGACTCTGGTAACAAAAAATGGTAACAAAAAAATGCCGGAGAAAAATTGTTTCCCATTTTTAGTGTAAGTTCACAACCATTAAAACAATGTAAATTGTTCGCGGAAAGATATTTAAAAGATATACTGTTCCTTTCATACATTAACTGATCGTTAGCCGCAACCAAATATTTTTTAAGCATTTCACGCCAAGCAAGGCGGGAATGCCACTAATACCCAGGGGTTTACAGAGAGTGAAAGTTAGAGAAAAGACTGGGGATATTGGGGATTGAGGAAAGGATAAAAGATGAACGAGGTTCAAGACAACAGAAGATGGTGATTGATGTTGCATTTAAACTTTTGAGGATTGTAGTTATCAGGGAAGCAAGTAAGAGGAAGGTAGTTCCACTGTCGGGAAGTGCAAGAGAAAAAATCTGTTGGAGTAGAAGTTGCAGTTACATTTAACTATTTCAACAGCAAAAGGCTGAGTTATAGATGCCAATCTCGTAGCACGCTTAAATTCATGTAGCTGGTGCACCAGGAAAAAAACTTGTCAGAGCAGTCGCCATGAAAATAGTTGTAAAAAAGACAGAGGGAATCCACGACACGTCTGTAGAAAAGTGACTGAAGTTGAGATACCAGGTCAGGATCAATTACATTGCAGATCCTTCTTTGGATTTTGTCTTGAACTTCGAGATGAACAGGAGCACCAGACCAGATATATCAACAGTATTCAATGCACTGACGGATGGTAGATTTGTAGATGTGTAAGATGGACTCTGACAAGAAAACCTTCTGGCACAAAACAGTGATCCCATTTTTCTTGCAGCAATTTCTGACACAATTTTCCTTGTATTTATCCAAAAATCATGATCTAGACCTCTGTTCATGTTTTGTGATGCTAGATCAATTTTGGCACTGATGCTCCTACGAAGGAGTCTAAATAGGTTAAGTTCAAAATTATGCTCTTTTGAGGAATTTTGGCTCTTCACTGCAGACTAGGGTTTCAAGACCCAGACTCCTCTTTTTTAATTAGAAATGTGAAAGTTTTGTATTAATCTTCCTCTTAAGTGAAAATAACATTAATACACTTCCATAATTGGACTGAACAGAAAATCATTCTGGGAGCCCCCAATACCAAAAATGTTGGCACGGCTCTATTGTGCGAGTTCATTGTGAACTCAAATTTGATGATAAGACATTTAAAAAAATTTTTTCATATTAATGAACAATATCCTCTTTAAATTTTTGAGGACAGATTCTTATTGGTTGGTCAAAATAAGACTTTATAGCCTAACAATTCTGAATATACATCTATTGTTAAGAAATGGTGAAATTTTGGTCACCTTGTTATTATTTGTTCATTTTTATTTTTTATTTTTTCTATCGCTACAAACGTCTCCAAACCTAAGCAATACTGAAACTGGCAAGAATACTGAAGAAGGGTCAGAGAACAAATTGCCATCAATCTGCTCCAGTGTTAACAGACTGAGGAAGAAACCAGTCTTGCTAAATGATTTAGTTACTTAAAAATATCAGTTGATAGCATAACTTGCATTTATCCGAAAATCATGATCTAGACCACTATTCCTATGTCTTTATTGGTGCCGAATCCATTTTTGACACTGAAAATTTCATAAAAAGAAGTCTAAATGGGTTAAGTTCCAAATTATGCTCTCTTGGGGAATTTTGGCTCTTCACTGCAGACAAGGGTTTCGAGACCTAAACGCTGGGTCTTTTAATTAGAAATGTGAAAGATTGTTTTAATCTTCCTCTTCAGTGAAAATGACATGAATACAGTTCCATAATTGGGCTAAAAATCATTCAGAGTGCTCAAAAACCACAAATGTCCGCTTGGCTTTATTGTATGAATTCACTGTGTGCTTGGAAATATGAAATCAAATTTAGTGAAAAGGCATGTAAAATCCCCCCCAAAGAAGTCTAATTGGCTTATGTTCCAAATTATACACTTTTAGGGAATTTTGACTCTTCACTGCAGACCAAAGTTTCTAAACCTAAACTCCTGTTTTTTTTTAATTAGAAATGTGGAAGGTTTGTTTTAATCTTCCTCTTAAGTGAAAATAATATTAATACACTTCCATAATTGGACTGAACAGAAAATAATTCTGGGAGCCCCCAAAACCAAAAATGTTGGCACGGCTCTATTGTGCGAATCAAATCAAATTTGGTGATAAGGCATTTAAAAATTTATTTTTTCATATAAGTGAACAATATCCTCTTTAAATTTTTTCAGGACAGTTTCTTATTGGTTGGTCAAAATAAGACTTTATGTCCTAACGATTCTGAATATACATCTATTTTTAAGAGATGGTGAAATTTTTGTCACCTTCTTATTATTTGTTTATTTTTATTTATTTATTTTTCTATCACTAAATTTTCTCAAATAACGATTTAAATCTGCATAATGTACGAAAATTGTTCTCTGGAAGATATTTAAAATGTATCCAGTTCCTTTCATATGTTAAATTGATCATTACTCACTTTTAGCACCAAATATCAGTTTTCGGCATAAATTTCCTTGTATTTATCAGAAAATAATGATCTAGACGTCTGTTCATATTTTAGGGTGCTAGATCCATTTTGGCACTGATCCTCCCACAAACACATCTCAATGTGTTAAATGCAACATCTGAGCTCTTTCGAGGAATTTTGATTCTTTATTGTAGACCAAAGTTTCTAAACTTAAACTCCTGACTTTTTAATTAGAAATGTGGAAGCTTTGTTTCAATCTTACTCTTAAGTACAAATAACGTTAATACAGTTCCCTAATTGGGCTGAAAATTACACAGGGGTCTCAAAAACCACAAATGTCCGCTTGGCTTTATTGTATGAGTTAACCGTGCGCATGGAAAGGCATTTAAAATCCCTCCAAAGAAGTCTAATTGGGTTTAGTTGAAAATTATGGCGTAATATTTAACCCTGTTAATGACTTTTTTGACCGACAAGATGAACAGTCAGTTACTGGAAAGAAACAATGCCGTTATTAATAGAAAGATTTGAAATTAAGCCATACAAGATGTCTCAGCTCTTGCATCACTCCTTCATAGTCAGCCTATGAACTTTTCAGCCTACAATCGTACATTACAAACTTGTAACTAGCAACAAATGAACATTCTCAGAAAGAAAAATAATATAGGGGTTAGCGCAGAAAACGATTGTTAACATTCTACAATTTTGTTTTTACTTCCTCAAGGCTGTCATAGAGTATTTAACTTGTTTATTTAAATAAAATTCCATTTCAGCAATCCAGAATTTTTTTTTATTGACAATTTCCTTTTACAAAAATCAAACAAATTATCAGTGATATTGTTAACAATTACAGAGAGGAATTTTGATTCGTACTCTTTATTTAATTTATGGGGGTAGATTGATCTAATTCCATGGACCATGTCTTTTTTTTGAGTGGGGGAGGGGTTAGAATAAAAGCGTTAATTGAAGTAATACAGTTACTTGATCCAAAGAGTTGTGAGTTCAATACCTGGCCACAGCAGAGGTGAACAAAAACTTGGAGAGTTGAAGAGAAATAACTGAAACTGAGATATGCAGAAAAGGCATGACACGTGGAACTAGAACAATCTACCCTCGTTGACTAAATAAAAGGTTCGGTTCAAAATTCCAACGTATATCATGAAGAAAGTCTGAGCGTACAACGGCCGAAACGTCGTGAATATGACAATAAAGAAGAGGACAACAGTTCGAATAATGTAAATAGTTACAATACATTACCTCCGAAATATGGAAACAGAGAGAGAAGTTGACATTTGAAGGAAAAGAAAAAGTTTAGCATAAAAAGTTTAATTTAATAAAACTAGTTTTGACATGGGTGCAGCCATATATTAAATGTCCATTCAAACAAATTTTGTTAATAGCAACAGACGAGTTTTGTGTTATTTTTAAGAAGTTTTGTGAGAAGAATTTCCACATTTTGGTGTTGAAGATGTAATAATGGAACTGTGTTGTGTTAATAAAATAAACACATTCCATCTCCCCTTTCGCTTGTAACCATCCATTACAATAAAATAAACGTTTTCCTAAGCTTCTACTTAGAGCTGTTGCTACATTGCATGCCCATTGTGTTAAGGTGCCGGCATTTCGACTGGTTCTTGCATGTTCAAGAATGACAATTTTGTCAGAGTGGTCCGAAAGTCTTGTCACCCTTACATCATGTAATTTTCTATTTCAAATGGCTGAAACGAACTTCCCATACTTTGGAAGAGAGGCTGATTGCAAATGTATCGACATATAATCGTGTGCATTCTAGCAAAGAGCATGGAGGATGTGCGACATGACTTTGTATTACTTGTTCTTCTATTGTTCTCATTACTTTTTTTTTTTTAGACGGTGACAAGACTTTCGGACCACCCTGTAAATTTCTTCTATAGAGAAAAAAATTATTATGAAGTTTCCTGGTTTCAAAAGCAAAAGATGTTTACACGTATGATCTTCCTTAGTGAAAATGGCTAAAGGTTTAAAATTATGTAAACGTTATTTTCAGCGAAGGTTTTCAAAATTCAAGAAGCATTTTTACTTAAGCCGTTTAAGTATGCGGTAATGTATCGGAAAAAAAAAACAAAAAAAACGCCCCACTCGGTCGAGGGTTTTGCGGGTAAGACTAACCGACCCTAGCCGTCTGCATATCTTATGTTGTTATGAATGAGGCCGCCAATAATGAATCCTAGAAGGACTTCTAGTTCTTGCAGGATCGCGTTGCTTTATAGGTCGAAAACGTCTGGTATGAAGACGCACCCATTTGTCGGAGAAAATAGTCTTTCTATAGTTTTAAAATTAAAGTCTTGGTATGATATCATCACTGATAACAGCGTGATCAGCACATGTCGCCGCGTGCGATTCATTTCTAATTTATTCATTTGCAAATGAAAAAAAAAACTAACATACCGGGTGGTCTGAAACTTTTGTCACCCCTCTATAATATAATTTTCTATTTAAGATGGCTGACACGAGCTTCCTACACTTTGGAAAAGAGGCTGCTTGCAAGTGTATGGACACATGATCTTGTTCATTCTAGCAACAGCATGGAGGATGTGTGACCTGACTTTGTATGACTCTATTACTTCTATTGTTCCCATTACTTTTTGGTAGCGGGTGACAAGACTTTCGGACCACCCTGTGCTATAAAATTGGATTTATTTCCGTTATCTTTTTGTTTTTTTTTAATCTTACTCGATGGTTGTTATAATTCTACAATATTATCTTATATTCTAATATATTATTAGTTAAGCAACGTCGATCCTGGTAAGTACCTAGATGGATGATCGATTGGTAATGCCAGGTGATGTAAGCTTGGATGTGCGGGTGGTGTAATGATAACGGGTTGGAGTTCAAATCAGCGAGCCGGGTTCCAATTCCAGTCGGATTCGTTATATTCCCTTACGCGCAATTACTCCCCCAGCTATGGATTAATTAGTACGGCTTGTATCAGTGAAATTATTATTATTATTATTTTCGATGAAAAAATATCTTACAATCTAAAAATATTTTCTGGCTTTAAATAACCTGCAAAAGGCTGATAAGCCTTAAAAAACAAATCAATGAAAATTAGTTTTACTCCCGTCAAGACTGTCGAATATAATTTAACTTGTTTATTTAAATGGGTCTCTCTCTCTCTTTCTTTCTTTCTCTCTCTGTCTGTCTGTCTGTCTCTCTCTCTCTTAGTGTTGTGGTGTCCTCCCTCTAAAGAGTCTATGTTGGACTCTTCCGCCTACTATAACTTTAGTAGGAGAGAAGTCCTTGAAAGAACAGTCGCACAGAGTGTTTATTGCTATCAAACTCTCCGCCTCGGCGGAGAGGAACTCAGACGAGGCTTTGCCGCAGGGCAAAGTTTCGTCCGGGGAGGTAGACAGGCCCTGAACCCGTTATTACGGGTTCACAGAGTATATTTTTGGAGTACCCACAATAAACCGGCCTTGTGCCACATACACTAATATTTTTGGCCGAGCCTACGGGCTCGGAGAACCCACGGTAAACTCGGCCTTCTGCCACATACATCCCTTGGGGGGGGACTGTTAAATATTAACAGTCGACCAAATTGTTCATTACTGTCGAACTTTCTGCCTTGAGCGGAAAGGATCCCGGACGAGGCTTTGCCAAAGGGCAAAGTTTCATCCGGGGAGATAGACAGTCCCTGAACCCGTTTATACCGGTTCTAAGGGAATATTTTTGGTAAAGCCTACGGCCTCAGAGAACCCACGGTAAATTCGGCTTTGTGCCACATACATCCGTCATGGGGGCTGTTAAATATAACAGTCGAATAGTTTGTTCTACCGAGGCTGTGACTGTTCGCAGCTGCTGTCGAATGCTGGATCATCCGACACATACTCACTAGTCGGGTAATACTCTTCTGCTGTACTTACTGTTTAATATATGATATATCTGCAACACTTGTTTTGGTGTTTCTTTAACCATTTACTTGGTCACAATACTTAGCAACCCAGAATTCTTCGCTGCTGATAGCCAATTCGTATGATGCATCCGCCATGTTGGATGATGGAGAAGCAATTGAAGTTAGTGTTTTGTTTTTGTTTATATCGATCGACAGTCGACAAATGTTTAAAAGCTGAGACCTTTTTTATCCTCAAACCAGATGTTCCGTTCCACGTTCGAGGAAATGGTGAAGCATCTCACCAGTATAAGAAGCATAAAATGTCAGCACATTCTAATTTAAATGTGAAGCTTACCATTGAATCACTTGGTATTCTATCTTCATTTGAAGACAACAATCCAGTTTGTTAAAAATAATCCTCGGCACGGCGCGAGCCATAAAAAAAATCTTTTAGCGAATTCTCATCCATCCCTTAAGTGTGGAACTTACAAAATGCATAGAATATAAACACTGTGTGCATAAAAACCACTACTGTCAATACTGACATAGGATCCTCAGCCTAATGACCGCTTAAGCGAGCAAATGCCAGTCACCGTAATACGATTGTTTCTATTTTCGACACTGTTTATATATAACATAAATCAGCTAAGTGACAAATTTTATTTGTATTAATAAAATATAGAGGGTGTATGAAAAATATATTTACAAAATTTAGGGTAGGTTCTTTACATCCAAACAAGCACGAAAAATAAAAACCTATGTCCGCAAATTCTTCGTTTTTGAGTTATAAAGTTTTTTTATTTTTTAGTAGATGGCGCTGTTTTGCTATATAGACTAGGTTACATTTGTCATTCATGTACATTTGTGGCTAGTCTGTCTTCAATGTCTAATGTGTGCAATAGTGAGTTAACTGAGACGTGTTCCGTTTGACAATGGCAGGGTATTCATGTCCTGAGCAGGCAGATATGATGTTTGCATTCAGTCGCGCGAATCTTAATGGACGCGAGGCTGCACAGCTGCATCAGATTGCGTTTCTAGACCGAAGGCAGGCTGGTCATCCATTTGCTGCTATTTATTGTCCCGTTACTGAGACAGATCCGTGGCACCACAAATTATGGTAATAAGTATGTTTGAATTGTACAAAATTTTCCATAATTACTTGAAAACAGAAAAAACAACACCGGGAATAAAAAATAAAATTTAGTGAGAGTGTATGTATGAGAGTGTGGGACGAATGCTAGAGTAAATGAAAGCTATAGGGAGGGGTAACAGACGAGTGAAGGACAGGAAGTTCTAAAGACGAAGGGGGGATTAAAATTTAATAGAGAGAAGTTTTAAAGAGGGGAGTCAAAGACGGTTTAAGTGAGAGAAATATGAATATTTTTAAATGTCTTATACATTAAAGATACACCGGAAAAGAGTATACATTTTATGGTGACATACACACACAATAGACGATATAATCTTAAAGCTCAGAAAATGAGAGAGGGAGAGGAAAAGAAAAAGGGGTGGCGGGAGATGGGGGGGTGGAACTAAAACCGAAGGGCATTTCTAAAAGAACCGTTGTGTAATCAAGAAAATTTGACAAAGTTAATATCGACTACAGGTTACAAATCTAATATAAACATATAAAAGTAACGATTATCTAATCAGCAAGGACCTATATTTCTATGTTCAAAAACACATACGTATACACACATACACAACAACATATTTATATTTCCACGTACATACGTACATACATATAGGCGTGTACACACACACACCGATACATATATATATATATATATATATATATATATATATATATATATATATATATATATATACACACATATACATACATACATAACACATACATCCATACACATTCACTCCTAAACATATATACATCTACACACATATATACATACGGACATACACATACGTTCACATAAACAATACATTCCTAAAACCTTACACATCTCCATACAAATACATACACACACCAATCTAAACAAATAAACAATGTATCCCTCTATCTATCCGTCTAACTATACATACATACGTACATATACACCCATATATAAATATATATGTATACATACATACCTAAACATGCACACACACACATATATAAACACATGTACATACACACCTACCTACATATACATACATCCATATACGCATATATATACACACACACACACATATATATATATATATATATATATATATATATATATATATATATATATATACATATATATATATTCATATACACATGCACATATACATATCTATATATAAATCAAAATGTAAAAGCTAAAAAATTGTTTCTCAAAATCAAAAAATTAATTTAAAAAAAAAAAATTAAAGACCATATCCATCTATATATACATTTAACATATAAAAATATACGGGTGGAATTAAATTAATTTATACTTCAAGAACATTGAGGAAGACAACGTTATACTAAAATATTAAAAACCGGCTGAGTGATTAACGCGTATCTATCTCTTACGTTTACATATATACTTAAATGTAGACATAAAAAACGATTAAAAACATAAAGACGGTTTTATAACGTGTTGTCGCTTGTGACAGTTCCATCTTGGTTCAATAACATCGGGCATGCCATTTTAATGGAATGACTTTTATGATTATCTATATGTATCATTGTGTATGTTTATATGATGCGCTATGCATTAAAAATTTTTTTTTTTTGTTAATCTTTATTCATGTGTTCATATATGTGTAAGTGGGTAAGTCGGTGGACGTTTTCCCTAATAACTGATATGCAAAATCAGATAGTCTTATTATATTTATATACCTAGGTATATCCAATTCACATCGAGCGACTTTCAAGAATTCTGTGCGACTTATCATTTCAAACATATTAAAATAGCACCATACCATCCACGATCTAAAGGGCAAGCCGAAAGGTTTGTGGACACGCTTAAGAGAGCCTTGAAAAAAGCAGAGGACGTACCAACAGAAAGAGCCATACAACAATTCCTACAAGTCTACAGAATCACCCCGAACGGAAACACACCATCTGGCCTTTCGCCAGCTGAAGTGATGTTTGCCCGCAAAATACGGTCTGTTTTTGATAAACTATTACCCAGCAAAAATAAAAACCGGCATACACCGAATGATCCTTCAAATCAGGCGAACGGGTCTATTTCAGAATGTTTAAGAATGATATGGCATACTGGGAACCAGGTACGATAATAAGCAGACTGGGGAATGTTCTGTACACGATTCAAGGCGAAAGATTCACTCACAGGAGACATATCAATCAGATACAAAAAGACGGGTAGAGGAGCCAAGCTCGCCACCTTCGGAAAATGAAGACTCAATGGAGGCGATTTTTGAAGCATTTGAAATTGAAAGACCACAAGTAGCCACGGAGATTAGAATAACAAGCAGGAAAAGAAAATTCACAGAACCGCTGATAATAGACCATAAGCGAAAAAAATATTAACTCCCCACCGAAAAAGAAGCTAGGGAGGGGGTGCTGTGGGGCTCGCCCCCTTTTACACAAGATGGACTCGTCTAAAGTATACTTATTCTGACAGAGTGGAGATACGTGGAGTACACAGGGTGTTCACAAAGAGATACGTTGAGACAAGGTTGAGATCCGTAGAGTCCACAGAGAGATAATTACGGCTTCACTTACAGAGACTTGTACATATACTTTCTACTAACCCGTATTCCTGGACTACTAATCTTCATTTCAAGTTTGTATTCTTACGTTCAATACACTTATTTTCCTATTTCAATTACTGGCGTTATTTATTTATTTGGGCAGGATTCCATCTCCGGAATCCACAACAGTAATATATATATATATATATATATATATATATATATATATATATATATATATATATATATATATTATAATTTTATCATATAGACAAAACCATTTTACTCACAACAAAGATGCAACTTGGTTTCAGTGCATTTTAACTGCACATCTACGGGTGAGGGTCCTCGAATTAATTATGTTTACATAATTGTAATTATCTGTGTTGACCTTCTTGTAATTCTTTGTTAATTCCTTTCTAATCAAGGTGTTATAATCTTTTGGGTCGAGTTTGTAAAAGTTTGTCGTCTTATCCAACTTTACAAATACTTGTTTTGACTGTTTGATATCTGTGACGACCGTATCTAAGCGTTTTTGAAAGCTGTTCTTGTGATTGTGGAAGCTGATATTTCTTATGATATCGAAAAGATCCATTTCAAATTCCTTTAGTTGATCTATAAAAGGTGCTGTTTTCAAGTTTTTGAATCCGTATGTATCCACCTTTTTGGAGATTTCGCTTTGTTTCTGGTCCCTGAGGAAGAAGTAAGCCTTCCATCTCATTCTTCTGATTAAGTATTCGGTTTTTGTGACTAGATTTTGAAGGTACTCCCGTTTGTTTGGGATGGGAATATTCTTCAATGAAATGCCGAAATCGATTTTGTCCATGTTTGTAGTTTGAATCGTTAGCAACAGTGCTCAACAGTAATTGGAGCAAGATATCCGATGCGGTGGGAACGAAAGTAATCTATAAAATATATAAATTCTAACGTTCGCAGCATTCATTCAAAAAAGAGCTCGATACATGTAGTAGAGCGATAATTATTTATTTATTATAATTTTATCATATAGACAAAACCATTTTACTCACAACAAAGATGCAACTTGGTTTCAGTGCATTTTAACTGCACATCTACAGGTGAGGGTATATATATGGGTCCTCGACTTATGTCAGTTGGGAAGACATAGTAGGGCTGACACACAACGATTTTAACCGCTTCTCTTTCTAGCTGAATAACTCAAAGGGTTTTTCAGTGATTCTTACGAAAAAATGATGTTACGCTGGCTAAATGTCTTATCTGAAAAACTGGAAAAAAGAAACTCAATTAGTTAAGTGTATTTTTTTTGTTTTAGATATTAAACACTTTATGGGATGGGCAATTATTCTGTTGCACGATTTGGACAATTTTGCTGTTACACCTGGTATGCATTCAGTCGGTTATGGGTAGTCATTTTCGCAAAGCCATAGAAAAAAAGCCGAGAAAAAGAAAATAACTTCAAGACAAAAGCTATAAAACAGCTGCAACGGATGACTGAGCAATAAAACCTGCGAAGGGAACCTTGAAAAGTGCGGAGTTTCCTCCCTTTAACTCATGGTCTACGCTCTTTGAGTCCCCAACGAATTAAAATGAAAATAAAACATACACAACTCAAAAACACAGAAACATATACACATACGTATATATATATATATATATATATATATATATATATATATATATATATATATATATATATATATATATATATTATAAATATAAATGACAATAGGAAAACAGTAGTAATTGCTGACGCCTTTCGTCCAATGTGGACTTTCTCAAAGCAAAAAACGAAATGAATTAATTACCTTGTTTAATTAAATTCATTTCGTTTTTTGCTTTGAGAAAGTCCACATTGGACGAAAGGCGTCAGAAATTACTACTGTTTTCCTATTGTCATTTATATTTATAAAGATTGTCTTATCTACAGGTTAACACTGAGAAATTGTCATATTCACACACACACACACACACACATTCACACACACACACACATATATATATATATATACATACATACATACATATATATATATATACATATATATATATATATGTTTGTATATATATATATATATATATATATATATAATATATATATACATACATATATATATATATACATACATACATATATATATATATATATACATACATATATATATATATATATATATATATATATATATATATATATATATATATATATATGGGAGAGCGATATATAAATTCTGATACATCAAGAACAGTTTTGGAGGCAAAATGTATGAAAAACAGGGAAAAGATTTCGTGTGACGCGTTTCGTCCATTAGGAATACATCGGACTGGGTATGTTTACGTTGATACGACAGTCGCGTACCTTTCCTTGTCCCAACCCTCGGTGTAAATCGCGTCACCAGTGTGAGCGATCTTTGGAGACGTCTTTTCACATCTCGATGTCAATGTCCATCACCCTCATGTATATCATTGCTTGATCCGGCTTCTATTGCTTCAGCGGTTTGGTGATAGTAGTCGTGGCTCCCGGGGGTACAGTCCTATGGTTACAGAGAATTTCAGTTGAGTCCCACCACGGAATATGTGATCGGGCGGCGCTATATTGAGTCTGATTTGCTGCCTATTCGTCACCGAAGCCCTTTGGAACAGTTGGTGTGACGTTTGCTTGATAACTCAACTGTCAGGTTTTCAATTCTCGGTAGTGGTTGCGCACTGCTGATGAGTCCCAATATAGGACGAAACGGCCGTCCAGTGCTTTCTGCATTCTGTTGAGGTTGCTTTCAGACTCAATGAATTACTTAATTATATATATATATATATATATAAGCATATATTATTAAATATAACAGACACTGAATGTCTATTATCTTTGACCGTGAGCCGTTCGAATGTTTGCTTTAATTTCTGGTGAAAATACAGACGAAAATTGTCCAACATTTGGATATATTTTTTATTAAGTTGGTCCTAAGCTTTCGGCTCACATGAGCCATCTTCAAAGTGGTTATACAGACATGAAACAAAGATATCCACCATCAAAGATGATATTTTGTTATTTTGACGTAGAAAATTGCTATGCTACTATATATATATATATATATATATATATATATATATATATATATATATATATATATATATATATAGTTAAACCTAGAGAGCCAGAAAAACCTACCAAGGTTTCACCTAAGCGGATCGTCAGGGAAGGCTGTCTCTAGGTCTGCTCTACTTATTGTATTGAGGACTTTATTTAGTTATTTTGCGTACTCGTATCGGTTTTTTTTTCTTTGGGCTTTAGACTTGCATGCTAGACGAATATTTTCGGCTAACGTAAATGTTCTTGATTCTTTCTTTTTTCATACCTTTTGTCCCCTTTGATATTGGTTTGATTATTTGTAAATCATGACACCGAAGGTTTTCCGAACGAGTATAATTTCTTATACTTATAAGATTACTACTACTACTAATAATAATAATAATAATAATAATAATAATATATATATATATATATATATATATATATATATATATATATATTATCATATAGACAAAAACAGTTTACTCACTACAAAGATGCAACTTCGTTTCGGTGCATTTCAATTGCACCTCGCCTGGCGAGAACCAAAAATGGTTTTGAACAATTCTGCTTGTAAGCAAGCCGTATGTGAAACGCCACTTCTTTTCAATTGCACCTTATACATAACGTCTAAAATAAAAAGGAATAATGTCGGATTATAAATAAAATTAATTCTTTAGAAATTCCCTTGTTTACGCTTTGGATGCAAAAATAAAAGTAGCAAATACGAGTTTTCAAGTTATGTATTTCTTAAAAAAATGGTAACTGAACTTCTCTTGGGTGTGAAAACCTTCCGTGGCTAAGTGATTAAAACGTGAACCTGACTTGGCGCTGGTTTTTCTAGAAGGATGACGAAGCTTCGTAGTCTGCTAGAATTAAAACTGTCAAGTGCACAGACCGATAGACGTAAATTTACACTGCTTAAAAAAAAACAAAAACACCAGCGATGTCTAATGAAAGACGTGTATCTACTAAATATTAGATTGTCACACATAAAATGACACCATTTTTGGTTGGTTGTTGATCCGGTTATCTAACGAACTAAGCTCCTTAGTACATAAAATATCTTGACTTATTCCTGACTTTTTCTTTCCAGATAATTTTTCAATATCGAGTAATCTTTCTGTATGAGTACGAACTAGGGAAAAGAACCATTTTTGCATTGAATCATTGCATGCAATGAGAAATGGATACTCTTTGACAACAGTAAAAGAGTAGGCCAGTGGTGTTAGATGCCGGATTATTAATAAAATCAAGAGCCCTCTGCAGGAACTAGCTTAAATGCCACCCGATAAGCTATCGAAATTCATATTTAATAAAGATACACAGGTGTTCCCATTCGTAGACACAGGATACCTCGCTCCCGCTTCCCCAGACACACACACGCACGCACACAAATGCACACACATAAGCACACACACAAATGCACACACATAAGCACACACACACAAATACACACACATACGCACACAAAGGCACATACGCACCTCAAACAGATGTTGTAAGTATTAATGGGTTCATTGCATGGTCGCCATATTAGGTTGTCACTCATGAAATGACGTATTTTTTTTGGTTGGTTGTTGATCTGGTCGAAAACAATTCTTGACAGATAATTTTTCTTTCAATATATTGTTACTCATAAGCCCAATGAAAATGATTACAATGAAACAATATCGAGTAATGTTACTGTATGAGTAGAAACGGGGAAAAAGAACCATTTTTGCATTGAATCATTACATGAAATGAGAAATGGATACTCTTTGACTATCGTCAAAGAGTAGGCCAGTGGTGTTAAATGCAAGTAAATCACCAAAACAATACCCAAAACCTTCACTGCACCCTAAAAAGTTAGTTGTTACTGTAATGTGGTCTTTCAAAGGGGTTATTCATCCTTGCCTCTAGGGAAAACAATAACAGCAATCTCGTATTTTGGGGAAACTGAATGTATGCTTAAAAAAATTGAAAAAGAAACACCCTAGACTTGTGAATAGAGATGGCCCAATTCTTCTGCAAGACAACGCGCGACCGCACGGTCCTCAATCAACTGTCCAAAAGCTGCATTGCCTGAATTATGAAATCCTCCAAATTCACCTACTGATTATCCATTATTTAAGCATTTTGAGCTTTTCATATTAATAAAACATTCTCCAATAAGGAAGGAGTAATCAAAGCATTTGACCTGTTTATCACATCAAAAGATGAGAACATTTTTAAAGATGGGATAAGAAATTTAGAGCTACATTGGTGAAAAGTATTCATCAACATTATATGTATTTCAACCTAATAAATTAGTTATTTAACATTTCAGAAGCGTTTTATTCATTTCCCATAAAGTGCGTCATTTCATGTCTGATAACCTAATAAATTAGTTATTTAAAGAAATAATATATACATATATTAGTTATATCGTAACCTGACGATGAAAAATTGTCTTTTAATGTTTTCTCCTTCCTTGAAAAGGCACCTAATTCAGGTGTTATATATCAATCAGGCATGTAACTTCATACAGTTAAATTTTCAGATAAAAAATCCTATTAATATCCGCTTGTTAGGTTACGGACTTATTGATACGCTATTATACACACACAAATACCTATCTCTTCACACAACATACACACACACACGCATCCACATATATGATAACACATACAAATATACACAACTCAAAAACACAAAAACATATACACATATATATATATATATATATATATATATATATATAGAGAGAGAGAGAGAGAGAGAGAGAGAGAGAGAGAGAGAGACTCTTCTGTGTTTATCGGACTATGCGGTTAATCTAAAGATTAAATGACTTGGAAGCACTTAGGAACGTAGCCACCGCCACGGCCGCCGCCACCATCACTCGTGGTGTCTATTCTATTCTTGTGCTATTTCAGCCTCTTCCTTTAGACCTGCTACTCAGAAAGTATTTAAAGGCAACTGTGCTGTTCTCCTCCACCCATACGCTCTCAACTTTATACACTAGAAAGTGCATGAGTACGGAAGCAGTCGCACACACATGCACACACACACACGCGCGCACGCGTGTGTGCGCACGCGTGTGTGCGCGCGCGCGGGAGCACGCAAAATACACACACACACACACACGTACGCACACGCACACACATGATTACCGGCTCACACACTTCGATAAAACGAAGGTCGGTAATAGGCAATAGAGAACAATGTGCCGATGCAAAAAAAAACAAAGCGCTCTCTCACTTATTCTTCTCACTCTCTCTCTCCCCTCTCTCTCTCTCTCTAGCTATGTCTCTCTCCCTTTCTTTTTCTTTTTTTCGACCGATCTCATTTCCTCTCCCCCCCTCTCTCTCTCTCTCTCTCTCTGTCTCTCTCTCTTACTATTCTTTTTATATCTCTTTCTCTCTTCGCATTTCGTTTCTCTCATGGCAAAAACACGTTTCAACTTATAAAGTTTCGGCAACTTAGAAAGTATATATATATATATATATATATATATATATATATATATATATATATATATATATATAAGAAATATAGTTTTAAGGTATGCTATATTTATGGGATAAACTGCTCAATATCAAAAATAGAGGGTATGTAAATATAAATATAAAAGTGAACATTGAAGTCAACACTCAGAGACGACAGGCTGTTTCATGCTAGACGCAATCGTCAGGCCGCGAATGTTGGATTTTCCTCGACTATTTATATATAAGGGTCAGTGGTGCATTGTGAGTAATCTATTTTGGCGTTTATTTTTGCGGGAGTGGCTTGTTTGTTTATTTATTTATTTGTTTGTTTGGGTTAATTTATCTGTTTTTCATTTTCATTTTGTATTATTTATTCTTTTTGATTTTGATGTTTTATTAACGTTGGAAAAATAATTTCGTGGATTTGCTTACGTCGCTTATTTAATAGTTAGTCTTAGTCTGGGAAGATAATTAAGGTTATTTATTCATTCAATATTTAAATTTCTTACTGTAGTCTATTCTGTTATTTTGGCGGGGGATAGTTTTTAATTTATTTATTTATTTGGATTTATTATTTTTACTTGTTTTTGGTTATTTATGCTTATTTTTATTAGTACTAACGGTTATTTTAGCGGGGGCGATTTGTTAATTTGTTCATTTATTTATTTATTTGGATTAATTTTCATTTGTTTTTTATTTATTTACTTATTTTTTATTTTGTATATATATTTTTTACTCTATTTGGTTTTCGATTTTTCAGTAACGTATGAATGTTTTTATCGTTATATAATAGTTATAGTTGTTTTTACGTCCAATTTTTGGATTGGTTGTCTATTCTAACGGTTATTTTGGCGGTATTGGTTTGTTAATTTGTTTATTATTATTTTCTTTATTTATTTATTTGGGTTGATTATTTTTTACTTGTTTTTTTTATTTTTATTTATTCTATTTCGTCTATTCTAACAGGAGTGGTTTGTTAATTTGTTTATTATTTGTTTGAGTTACTTGTTTTTTATATTATTTTGTTTATTTGTATTTATTCATTTCGGTTTTCGATTTTTAAGTAACGTAGTAAAAAATTGTTTTCATGTCTGCATTTTGAGGTGAGCTCAGATCGTTTATTTAGTAATTTATTTTGGTCTGGGAAGGTAATAATATCTATTTTTTTTCCTCCAAGCAAAGTTTGCAGGTTTTTGATTGATTGTTGTAGGCTGATGATCTTTTCCTTATTTTCCATGATATTTTTGGTGTGATTTGTGTTTTGTTTTTAATTTCCCAGATATACTTACAAAGCATTGTGCTGTTCGCATATTTACTATTTGTGAAAGATGTTTTGTGTACATAAATAAATGGCAAGACTAAAACACAAAAAGCAACGGAAAAAAGTGGACAGAGTCCGAACCTTTGTCCGCACATATCGAATATATCGAAGTGGTCAAGTGGTTGCAACGAACTTATTCAACCTATACAGTGAAGCGATTCAGAGAGAATTAGAAGTCCTGCCAGGATTTATTATTGGCAGCCACAATCTTAACAACGTAAAATATGCAGATAACACAGTGTTGAAAGCAGACATAGAAAGGAAACTACAGAAACTCCTACAGAAGATAATGAAAGAAAGCGAGAAGAAAGGACTAATCATCAATAAGCAAGAAGAACGAATACATGGCTATTAGCAAAAGGACCAGCCCAACATGCAAATTACAAATTGGGGATACCAAAATCAAACAAGTACAACAATTTAAATATCTGGGAAGTGTTATAGCAGAGGACAGAAAGAGCGACACTGAAATCTGAACGTGCATTGGGACAGGGAAAGATGCCTTCCAAAAGCTAAGCAAAGTATTAAGAAACAGGAAAATTTCGCTCGAATCAAAGAAAAGAACTGTTATGTAATATCAGTCCTCCTATATGGCAGTAAATGCTAGACAATCTCCTCAAAGATGAAGAAGAGACTTGAAGCAAGATAAACGTAGTTCTACAGAAGGTTGATGAGTATGCCATGGACGGAACGATAAAAATTTACAGAAGATTAAACAAAAAAGACAAAATTTAGTAAAAGCTCCAAACAACAAGAAACTGTGGAGAGGTATAATCGATAAACATTCTGAAGATGCACGGCTCATAGAAGAAGAAGAAGAAGAAGAAGAAGAAGAAGAAGAAGAAGAAGAAGAAGAAGAAGAAGAAGAAGAAGAAGAGGAGGAGGAGGAGGAGGAGCAGAAGGAGGAGGAAGAAGAAGAAGAAGAAGAAGAAGAAGAAGAAGAAGAAGAAGAAGAAGAAGAAGAAGAAGAAGAAGAAGAAATAGTGCGGCAGATTCTAACAGATGATTTGATAATGAGAAAAAAATTGGATGTTACGAGTTTGCTAATCCTGGATAAGAAATGCATTACAAAAATGGCCGATTCACCTAATTCACCAGAAGTATCTCCCACCACCCTGGGATTTTTTATTTTCCAAATTGAAAAATGATCTGAAATGACAAAAACTTATTGACATGACGGGCATTCAGGAACACGTGACTATATTCCGGAAAAAAAAGTATTCCGGAAAACAAGTTCCAAGAATGTTTCTAGCAATGGCACAATTTTCTCATGAAATGCATAACTTTACAAAGGGGATACTTTGAAGTTGACAGCAGCCAATAATGACCAGACAAGCAAATCGCGAATCAAATTGTCACACGTCGTATGACAATTATTAATGCGAATGAAATTTTGACATAATATATTCATTTCATTTACATCATTTAACAAAAGCAGTAATTTCGATCTCATTTCCAACCTACACTGCTAACATTTACAAAAGCTTTCGAGGCGACTTGTTGCTAGGTAGAATCGATATTCTGCAGTGTAGCTTTTGAAATAAAAAATACTAATAAGCATAGGAAAACTGGGATGAACGTAAAACAACTTATACAAACTAAAAAACCCTATTTCGTTCTTGACAGCAATAAACAGTAAACCTAACAAATGATGGATCGGGTTATTACTAATTATTTAAAAAAAAAAAAAAAACAATTGTACTCTTTCACATTATTCACAAATGAAAATTCACTGTTCTGCAAAAAGATGGACTGATTTTTTTTTTACCGGTTATCAACTGTTTGTAGGTTATATAACCGTAGAACACTAACCATGGGTATATAGTACCCAGCGTTAATTTTCCTATTTTTGGTAAACAATTTTCATGACCTGATTTTCTTACCTGAATAATATGTTTTTCAGTTCCTATTAATGTTTACTCAAAGTACAAAGTTTGAAGTGCCTGCATGTAAAATATTTCAAATAAAGATTTATATTTAATATTTTTTTGATATTTTCAAAATCGGGTATGATATACCCATGTTTAGTAGTGGTGTAACTTTAATTGATAGTTAGTGTTCTAGGGTTAAAGCAGAATATATGTTATGGGGATTGTTATAATAATTATTTTTTGCGATTGGTCTAGCAAACAAACTACATTGGGAAGAAGAAAAAAATCTTCACATTCTAGCTCTGTTTTTGTTTGCTACCTCGTATTTGTAACATGAGAAAGGACACTGTCATGCAGCAAGATCATCGGTCGTTTTCTGTTCGAACGAGTCGAATTTTTCACATCTTATTCCTGCAGTTTGGTGTGTTGTTTTTTATGCATCCTCATTGAAAATGTCTTTTCTATTATTACGACAGGTTCAATGATTGTTTTCGCTACATCTTCTTTTTGTTTTTGTTTTTTGTTTTCTTCAATGTTTCTCCTTACCATTCTTTTAAAGGTTTACGTGTTGTATCTTCTTTTAATTGTTGTTCCTTTCAATTGTAATAATTCGCTTCTCTTTCGTTTGACTCGTTAGGAGCAACACACTGCGTATTCTCGGCTGAACGTTTTCAACTGACTTGAAGTAGAGCGACTACATCGAATCAATAGCTGCATCTACTGCAAGGAAAGTTGGATCACTGTATCGTGCCAAAAGTTTTTTTTTTCTCGTCAGAGTCCATCTTACACATTTACAAATCTACCATTGGTCCGTGAATTGAATACTGCTGCCATATCTGGTCTGGTTCTCAAGGTTCTTGACAAAAATCCAAAGAAGTATCTGCAATGTAATCGATTCCGTGTGGACATCTAGACTTCGGTAACTTTCTCACCGACCTGACGTGACTTCCCTCTGCCACAAATATTTACATGACAACTGCTCTGACGAGTTTTTTTTTCTCCGGTGCCCCGACTACATGAATTTAAGCGTGCTAATAGATTGACATCTAGGTCTCACTCTTTTACTGTTGAAATAGTTAAATGTAACCGCCATTTCTACTCCAACAGTTTCTTTTCTTGCACTTCCCACCTGTGGAACTATGTTCCGTTTACTTGCTTCCCTAATAACTAGAATCTCCAAAAATGTAAATGAAACGCAGTAGCCATCTTTTATCTTCTTGAATCCCATTCAACTTTTGTCCTTTCCTCAATCCTCCCTATACTCAGTCTTTTTTCTCATTTTCACTCACTGTAACTCCTTGGTGTACTAGCGGCATTTCCGCCTTGTTTGGAGTTTAATAATTAAAAATAATTCAGGTGTTTTTGTGTTGCATAATTTTTTATGAATCACGTCTCTCCCGATATCTCCTCCAAGCAAGTTTAATAATTTACCGCCATTTTTTATTCAACTTCCCCTGTTTTTTGTATTACACTTTTTCTCCAAGGGTCTTTTCACTTCCCAAATATCATTTTTTAAAAATTCATCTTATTTTTTTCACCATCTTCACATTCTTTCTACTAAATTTTTCTTTAACAGATCTTTTATCTTCCAATGTTATTCAAATAAGTTGACACATCTATGACTTCGCTAATATTGTGCAAAATTTAATGTTCAATACAGAATTTAAAATATATATATACAGACTATAGGTCAGAAGTTTGGGTCCATCCTCTGTGATTAATAATTTGTAAGGTTCACACCTTCTTTGGTTTAATTAACTGATTCATTGATTTGTTTCTTTAACAACATATCAACTACTTATGGGCCAAAATATTTCGAACACAATTTTATGCCTTCAACTGTACCTTAAAAATGTTTTGTTGATCATTTTACTATAAATATGTATTGTTGATTGGTTGATTTTGTTTAGCGGCATCTCAACACCTCTATGGGTTATTTAATGCCGAAATCTAAATATTTTGAACACAATTTTATGGCTTCAAATAATTATATTTTGAATGCAATTGTATGCCTTCAACTACAGATAAATTGTATTGTTGGTCATTTTACTATAAATATGTATTTTTGGTTTATTGATTGTGTTTAGCGGCATATCAACACCTTTATGGGTTATTTAATGCCGAAATCTAAATATTTTGAACACAGTTGAAGCCATAAAACTATGTACTTTTAGTCATTTGGCTTTAAAATTGTTTTGTTGGTATATTTACTATAAATATGTATTTTTACACTTTCATAGTGTTTTGTTTTTGTTTGGGGTTTACTATTTTCCCATAGCTGGGAGCCTAACAGGTGCTACCATCCTGAGTCAGAGTGGATGTAAGAACAACAGCAATTAAGAGGTGGTTCCACGATCTTCAAAACCTCCAAATCCCGATCAGCGGTCTTGCTGCCGGATATAGTTTATTATCATACCCAGGACTAGATTTAATTAATTCCTACTAAACTAGGATTTTGAAACCAATTAACCTATTAGCCCAGTGGTTCCCAAATTTTTTTTAAGTCGGCCGCACTTGAAATCCTACCAATAATTGTAGGCGCTATATACAACTTTTGGAAAAATATGTTATAATGAAGTCAAATATTACAGTAAAGAAATAATGCAATTAAAAAAATATAAAATGAAAAATACCTTAAGTTTATTCATTCTTGTGTTTAAGAGAAACATGAGCCTGGTGAGTCTTAGAGATTGCTTCAATGTTTGGATGCTTCCCTGAACATTACAATCTTAGCATCGTCAAGTCAAGAGTCAATCATTATCAATTTTCTGTCCTCATGACCTTATTCTCGTCTTTCACTCATGTTAGATCTCATCTTTCACAGGCATTTTAACAATAATCCTCTATAATGTGTGACTCTCGAGCCTTGTATTAGGATACAAAATGTGCAAACCATTCCGCTGGATGATACACATCAGTCTTATAGGTAGCAGTTTTATTCATTGGTAGCGTTGTATCACACCTACGGATGATAAATGGGTATGTCCCCATTCATATAAATACAGTAGTAAATACTGTATGTTGGTCTTCAGTCGGAGATTCGTCTCCAACTGTGCTGGTCAAACTCTCTGCCTCCGGGCAGAGAGGATCCACAGACGACAGGCTATGTCAATGTCAGAGTCTCGTCACGGGAAACAACTACCCGACCCCGTTTTATACGGGGTGTACGGGGAATTTTTTAGCCCAGCCTACGTGCTCGGATACCACACATTAAATTCGGCCTTGTGACACACCTGGCCGCGTGGGGCGGTTGGTAGATATCCTGCAGTTGGAGATTCATCGTGGAATTCTTGACTCATTTCAAGTAGTGGACTACTTCTACGCGCCGCTGGCGAATCTTATATGCGTTGTTCTTGTCCTAAGTGTTACCGTTCATTAGCAACCTTCGTTTGATTATTCTATTCAGTAACCTTCCCTAGGTTACAACAGGTAGCAACAAATTCCACTTCCTAAATTATAATTCATCACTATATTTTCTATACCGTGATCATGCATTTGCATATCTACATGTAATATATCCATCTTTCACATTGCTATAAATCTACCATTCATCCGTGCACTAAATATTGCTGTTATATGTGATCTGACTCTCCGGCCATATATCGTGAGATTCTCAACAAAATCCAAAGAAGGGTCTGCAATATTATCGATCCTGATCTAGCATTTCGGCTACAGTCACATTCCCACCTCTGTGGCGTAGGTTCCTCCTGCCTTTTCTATATTTCTATGGCAATTGTTCTGGGCTCTCCTCCTTGTCGACTGCACGAATTTAAGTATACTACTAGATTGGCAAGTAGGTCCCATCTTTTTACTGTTAAAATAACTACATGTAACCTTAAGTTCTATTCTAATAATTCCTTTTCTCGCACTTCTCACCTGTGGAACTCTCTTTCGCTGCCTTGCTTCCCTGTTTCCTACAATCTTCAAAAATTTAAATGCAATGACCATCGCATTTTTCTCTCTCTCTAAACTTTGAATTTTTTTATTGCCCTTTCTTCCCACTAATGTCTTCTCGTTCTCTTCCACTCCTAGAAACAGCTTGCGTCTTAGTGGCATTAACGCTTTGCTTAGGGCGAAATGATTGAAAAGAATCTAAATTGCAAATGAAAAGGCGCATTGGGATAGCGAAAGATGCCTTCCAAAACCTAAGCAGAGTATTAAGGAGCAGAAAAACGCTAGGAAAAAAGAAAAAGAAATTAGTTTTAAACTGTTACGTGATGTCGGTCTTCCTAAATACTGGACAATCTCCTCAAAGTTGAAAAAGAGACTTGGAGCAAGAGAAATTTGGTTCTACAGAATGATGTCGAGTATATGTGTTCTTTTATTGCTCTTTCTCCTCACTATAGTCTTCTTGTTTTCTTTCACATCCTTGCGTCTTAGTGGCATTGTCACCTTGCTTGGGATGAAGTGATTAAAAAAAATTTAAATTATAAATTGTCTTGGGAAAGTTAATAGAATGATTTTCATTTGTCTTCTATTCTTTTGTGTCAAATACAAAAGCCGTCAGGAACAGTCATACTGGTGCTTTTTGGCTGTTTTTATTTTTGTGTTTTGCGTTCTTTTTCATTAAAACAATATAAAGTTTTATTCGTTTATTTACATATTTTAAAAGAGATTTTTGGAAAGAAAAAACCTTTTAGAGAAAAGTGAAAAAAAAATTAGACGAAAGAAAAAATACAGACTTAAATAAAATAAAAAATAACGCAATTGAATTTTTCAGCTTGCTTGAAGGACATATCTGGAGAGAAAAGATTTTTTAAAATGCAACACAGACAACACCTGAAATTGTAGGGGAAAAAAATAATAACGATATAATGAATCGATCATTTCGTGGCGTTATTTTTTTTGCTTTTTCAATTAAAAATTTTAGAAGTGTCGTAAAAGTTTATTCAGTGTTCTGCTTGTGTGCACATTTCGTTTAAAGCTGTCTATTAAAATTTAAATATCTGGAAAGTGTTTTAACAAATCACGGAACGTGCAACACTGCCTTCCAAAAGCTAAGCAGTGTATGAAGAGAGAGAGAGAAACTTCGTTAGTGTTATATAGGAATAAAATGTCGCTGCCGACGCCTTGAGTTTGAACATAGATCGCCAGTGAAGAAACAAAGACATGGGTTACTATTAATATTATCGAGGAAGTACAATTAGTGCGAGATTATTCGAAGGCGCCTAACGCCAGTATTGGCCAACGGCGTTACTATAGCTGTATCTGCTATTGCAAGTCTCTACTACAACGAGCATTGCAAACGTGACAAGGGGTATTCGTTGGCATCACAAAAGTGGCAGCGAGTGTTCGTTGATATCACAAAAGTTAGAAACAAAGAAAAGAGTACTGAACTGTTACGTGATATTAGTTCTCCTATATGACAGTGAATACTGGACAATCTTCTCAAAGATGAAGAAGAGACTTGAAACAACAGAAACAAAGAAAAGAGCACTGAACTGTTACGTGATTTAGTTCTCCTATATGACAGTGAATACTGGACAATCTTCTCAAAGATGAAGAGACTTGAGCGACGATGAAGTTTTAAAGATATTATAAACAAAAAGGACACTTTTACTTAACATCATGGAGAGACAGTTGAAATTTCCAGAACATATTATAAGGAAAGAGGGCATGGAAAATATGATATTCACAAGTCAGATATAAAGGCAAGAGGGATAGGAAAATAAGGCATAACATACTTAGCTTGAAAAGAACGGATGGCGAAACAAGATTTATAAGAATTAACAAAAGGACAAAATTTTATTAAGAGCTACGGAGGTCAGGAAATTGTGGAGAGCCATGATCGCCTATGTGCTGAAGGATCACGGCACATAAAGAAGATTACAATGATGGAAAATATACCTAATTTAACCGATGTTTGGCAAGATGTAGGAACATATCTGAATCTTACTCAGCTGTTTATTACGTATATATATATATATATATATATATATATTATAAGAGGTTATAATAAAAACATTTTTTCAATCGCTACACAAAAGCTTGAGGAAGTACAATCATAGCATTGAAACATGAAAGCTGTTGCATAGCGGCTTCAAAATGTTTTATTATAATTTCTTATAATAAAAATAATAATGATATATTGCTCTACTTTGTATTGAGCACTCTTTAGAAAAATGCTACGAAATGTCGATTTCTACTCCATTTGTTCTTTCTCTTATCTGTGTAGATATATATAAATATATATGTGTGTGTGTGTTCGTGTGTCTGTGTGTGAATACATATATATATATATATATATATATATATATATATATATATATATATATATATATATATATATAGGGTGCAAGAAATTTCTCGAATATATTTGTTTATTAATATAGACAGGTTCTGTCTAGCAACTGTATATATATATGAAAAGTGAGTGTTTATAAATATAAATATATATATATGTATATATGCGTGTATATATATATATATATATATATATATATATATATATATATATATATATATATATATAGGGTGCAAGAAATCTCTTGAATATATTTGTTTATTAATATAGACAGGTTCTGTCTAGCAACTGTATATATATATATATATATATATATATATATATATATATATATATATATATATATATATATATATATATGAAAAGTGTGTGTATATAAATATAAATATATATATATGTATATGTGTGTGTGTGTGTGTGCAATATATTATATATATTATTTATATATTATATAATTATATGTACCTCAATGTGTGTACGGGCCTGCATGTATATTTGCGTAAGTATGAGTGGCGTCAGGACGACAATTTTTCTTCCAACTTCCATAAAAACAACAATACACGCAACCCTACATAAATCCAAAACTTTTTAAAAAATTAATCAGTTCGACTGGCGATCGCAAAAGCGTGAAACCCACGGTCACAAACTTACATCAATCCAACTATATATATATATATATATATATATATATATATATATATATATATATATCCGAATGAAAAGAGAATGAAATGAATATAAATTCAAACGTTCATAGCATTAACTTAAAAGAGGGCTCAATACCAAAAGTAGAGCAATAGCTATTTATTATAAGTTATTGCATACGACAATAGAAGTTACTACTACAAAAAATACATATATATATATATATATATATATATATATATATATATATATATATATATTGGGTGCATTTCTGCAGCAAGAAATCTTTCAAACATATTTGTTAAATAATATAGACAGGTTCTGTCTCGCATTTAAATATATATACATATATATATACACCCTTCGTCCAGCAAAGAAAGCTCTTGTTCGTACACAAGAAAAATTAAATAAAAACCGTAGTACCTTGACTGTCGTTTTTAAGGAAACTTGCATAAAAGAAGAATTACTGCCTAAATATACAACTATATATAAAGAAATATAGTGCATTTCAATTTTTTTATCTATATTTTTCTTCTCAAACAAATGGAAAAAGGGAAGTGACGTTTCACATCCGGCTTGCCTACAAGCAGGATTGTTCATAACCATTTTCGACCCTCACCCGTCGATGTGCAGTTGAAATGCACTGAAACCAAGTAGCATCTTTGTAGTGAATAAAATGGTTTTGTCTATATGATAAAATTATAATAAATAAATAATTATCGCTCTACTATCGGTATCGAGATCTTTTTTGAATTAACGCTGCGAACGTTGAAATTTATATATTACTTTTGTTCTCATCGCATATATATATATATATATATATATATATATATATATATATATATATATATATATATATATATATATATATATAATGCAAAGCACTTCAGTAAAATGAATGGAGCACTTTGGCTGATGGGCATTTGTTTACATTTGTAAAAACAATACGCTAGATTTAGTTGTGTAACTCTACCGAGTGAAGATAGCTCTGGCTGACACCAAATTAGTTGTGTTTCAATCCTGGCTTGAGGCATTCGGAAGTCTAGTCACAATGAGGAGCTGTGATACAGTGAAACAGTACTGTCTGTGAATGACATATATAAATATATATATATATATATATATATATATATATATATATATATATATATATATATATAAATCCCGTGTTTTCCATAATGTTAATGAATCTTAGAAGTGTCAAAATTTATGGAAGATTTAGTAGAAAGAATATGAAAGTGAGAATATTTTTTAATCACCTTTACGATTAGAAAAGATCTTTTAAGAAATGTGTGGCGCGTAAAACAGGAATAAAGAAATTAAAATTTTAAAAAAGCAAAACAAAACAAAGAAACTTTTTTGTTTTGTTTTTTGTTTTTTAAGTGAAAAGACTTTTTGAGAAAAAGTGTAATACAAAAAAACATAAAACAAAAAATATAAAACAAAATACATGGAAACTTCTTTAAAATATGTAGGTGAACAATTCAACTTGCTTGAAGGAGATATCTAGAGAGAAATACTTTTTAAAGAAAGATGCAACAGATATAACTCCTGAAATAAATAGAAGTGAATTATTAAAATTTGATGCCACATTGGAACAACAATTGAAAGCTACTGCTCTTGATCATTCAGGGAAAATCAGGGTACCATTTCAACTAAACGAGAAATTTCATGAATTTTTAATAAACTGGCACAAAATAATCGTGCCGTGGAAAAAAACTCTTTGAAATGTAATAATCCTATTCTTACTAAATAAGCACTGTGCCGGGGAGAAAATTGAAGGAAATAATTTAACCTAGCATGTAGTACACAAGACAAGTTGACATAACAAGGCTAAAGAATCTAGTCTACTTTACCATTTTACCCATAGCTGGAGGTATAGAAAAGATTGCAATTTGAACTCTCCCCGTCTTTCCTTACCAGTAATCATTAGTTCTCTCACATGGCAGTGAATGCTGGACCGTCTTCTAACAGATGGAGAAGAGACTAGAAGCAAAAGGAATGTGGTTCTACAGAAGGATACTGAGAATACCAAAGACCGAACATATAAGCATCGACGCAGTTTTAGAGAAAATGGAAACAAAAAAAAGGAAACTTATACTTAAAAAGACATCCGAAAAATACAGTTGAAATTTCTGGGGAACATATGAGAAAAGAATGCTCGGAAAATTTGATACTTACAGGACATATCGATGACAGGTGGGACAAAGGAAAACAACCCATAACCTGGCAACCGAGCTTGGATAAATGGATAGCGGAACAAGTTTGAGGGGAGATAATCACTATATATATATATATATATATATATATATATATATATATATATATATATATATATATATATATAAGTGAACATTGTAGTCAACACAGAGAGGCAACAGGCTGTTTCATGCTAGACGCAATCGTCAGGCTTGATGATTGCGTCTAGCATGAAAACAGCCTCTTCAATTTTATATTTACACACTCTCTATTTCTGATATTGAACACTTTATCACATAAATATAGCACACCTTAAGAGTATTTTTCTTCATATATATATATATATATATATATATATATATATATATATATATATATATATATATATATATATATATAATGTGTATTTCGGCAGCAAGAATTCTCTCGAATACCCTTGAGGGAATGGATGACGGAATAGTTTGGGAGAGATGGCGAAAAGACAAGTTATTAAGAGCTACAAAGGACGGGAAATAGTGAAGAGCCATGGTCGCCAATGTCCTGAAGAGACAGGGCATATAGAATAACATAATTTACGCCATCTTTACATCAGCTTATCTGTTTTTTCGCAATTCTCAAACGATTGTTCCATTCCAACAGTAAGACCTTATTTTACATTCGACATTCAGAGCAAGATATCCAGCCAATGAAATCTTGTCATCTTGTTCCATCGATGCAATGATAATGCCGCAGCATATTTACACCAAATCTTTTCGCCTCTAGACAAGAAGTTTTAATCGGTTAATTAATTGCGATATGATTTTTCAAATTCGATCGCTCTTTCGACATTTTATTCGGTGTACTGTTTATTATTTCAGTTGTTTTAGAGCAAGAATATTATTTGGGAAATTCAGTTGGCATCTGGTGGAAACTAATGGAAAATGGGAAAGAAAGAAAGAAAGAAGAATAGAGGGAAGAAGAAAGAAAGAAAGAATGGTGAGAATAAGAAAGAAAGAAATAAAGAAAGAAAGAAAGAAAGACTGAATGAATGAATGGAACAAGAAAGAAAGTAAGAAATAAAGAATAGAGGGAAGAAGGCAGAAAGAAAGAAAGAAAGAAAGAAAGAAAGAACGGTGGGTATAAGAAAGAAAGACAGAAAGGCGGAAAAAGAAAGAAAGAAATGGTGGGAATAAGAAAGAAAGAATAAAAGAAAGACATAGAAAGAAAGAAAGAAAGAAAGAAAGAAAGAAAGAAAGAAAGAAAGAAAGAAAGAAAGAATGAATGAATGAATGAATGGCTGGAACAAGAAAGAAAGTCAGAAAGAAAGAATAGAGGGAAGAAGGAAGAAAAAGAAAGAAAGAAAGAAAGAAAGAATGAATGAATGGCTGGAACAAGCAAGAAAGTCAGTAAGAAAGAATAGAGGGAAGAAGGAAGAAAAAGAAAGAAAGAAAGAAATAATGTATGAATGAAAGAAAGAAAGAAAGAAAGAAAGAATGAAAGAAAGAAAAAAAGAACGGTGGGTATAAGAAAGAAAGACAGAAAGGCGGAAAAAGAAAGAAAAATAGAGGGAACAAGAAAGAAACAAACAAAATAAGAAAGAAAGAATTAGAAGAGAAGAAAAGGAATAATTGCATGAAAAGAAAAGAAAACGAATACAGAAAAAAATATTAATCGAAAAGGAAGGAAAGAAGGAAGGAAGGAACACAAGAGAAAAAAGGATCAATTGCAAACGATTGAAAGAAAGAATGAATGAATGATAAGGATCAATGTAGGAAAAAATAATGGTGAAACTTCCTGTGGGCGATTATGAAATTATTTTTGCATTTCGAATTTAGCTATCAGCAGAAGCAACTTCACCACTAACAACAACAACAACAACAACAACAGTAGCAGCAGCAGCACAGTTAACAATTGTTATAATAATTGCTATTCTGTTATTTTTTTTAATTGTTGCAATTTTTTTTTATAATCATTTTCCTGACCAAAATATAACTTGCAGTATTAACACTAAGCGTTATTATTCCGTCCTCTGGTCATCATCATTATTATTATTATTATTATTATTATTATTATTATTATTATTATTATTATTATTATTATTATTATTATTTCCATGCTCTCACCAGCAATGCGGTGCCTATCGTTAGGGCGATAGACACCGAGTTTCCTTACAATTTCTGTTCCTTCCTCAGTCAGTATTACATCCGTCTTCATCATACTTCACTTCAGGAAAAGAGAGTTGAACTTTCTAGGGCACATAATGAGGAAAGAGGGTTCAGAAAATTTGATACTCAAAGGCAAGAGGGACAGAGGAGAACAACGCATAACATACTTAGTGAGCTTGAGTAAATGGATATGCGGAACAAGGTTTAGGAGAGATAACAAAAAAGCCAAAATTTATTAAGAGCAACAAAGGACAGGAAGTTATGGAGAGCTATGATCGCCTACGCCCTGAAGATGTTGGAAAATGTCCCTCATTTGATCGATGGTTGACAAGACCTATGAAAGTATTTGAAGCCTACTCAGCTCTTTATTACGTATGTAATTTTACAAGATTGTCTCGCTAGATCAATTGCGACAGAATGTTGAGTCCGATCCTCAGACGGTACTCCATACTTTCGGCCTTGTGCCACATCTAAGCTACACTTAGAAAATCACCTGGGAACTTCGATGTGGTATATTGGTTAGGAAGCTTGTCGCGCTGAATTGCAAGTTCGATCCTCACTTTGTGGCCCATACGAATGTCCTCCTGCCATATCTAAGCGACGCTTAGAAAATATATATATATATATATATATATATACCCAAGTATAGGATTGGTTTATACGGAATAAATTCCAATAACCAACAATTACTATTCTTAAAAGAGTGCTCAATACAGAGTAGAGCAAATATAATTATTTATTCGAATATTATAACATAAACATGTTATAAAATCACTACAAAACATAGCCATTTTGTTTCAACACTTTTGGCGTCTTATCAAGTGATCGTGTTGAATGTAGAATAAAGGGTTTTAAAAGGTTCAAATCAATCAAAACCCTTTATTCAGCATTCAACATCATCACTTGATAAGGCACCAAAAGTGTTGAAACAAAATGGCTATTTTTGTAGTGATTTTATAACATATTTATATTATAATTTTCGAATAATTATATATATATATATATATATATATATATATATATATATATATATATATATATATATATATATATATATATATAAGGTGTATTTGTGCAGCGGCAATCCTATCGAACACGCTTGAATGAATGGATGGCGGAGCGGTTTTGTAGAGATGCCGAACAGACAAACG
>OZ038510.1:14268665-14338665 GCA_964036315.1 Acanthosepion esculentum
ATAGCCGAAAGCGCTCGAATAAAAAGACAGTTTTTATATGATTTATCATCCGAAAAGAAAAACATTATTACATCGCATGAGAAATTGTATAAAAAACTAAATAAAAGAACCTTGTCTGTCGTTTTCAATGAAATGTGCATATACAGAGTGTCCATAAAGTTCGTGTGCACTTTTAAAAATTTATAACTTTATTTGTATTTGCGATAGAAATAATCTGTAAAAAATGTTATAAAGTTTAATGTACCTATTTTTAAGTATAGCTAAAATAACTAATGTGATTTCAGGCATTACTGTAAATCAGTTGGCAAATGTTTTCCGTGAACTGCAAAATCGTATTACCCTTTGTATTGCTAATGATGGAGGACATGTGGAAACTTAAATAAAATTTCAATAAAACCTTAAAAAATATAGATTTACTTCTTTCTAATCCTTTTTACAAATTATTTCTATCGCAAATACCAATAAAGTTATGAATTTTTTAAAGTGCACACGAACTTTATGGACATCCTGTACATACATACATATATATATATATATATATATATATATATATATATATATATATATATATATATATATATATATATATTAAGCGTATCATCCCAAGCAAGGCTGGAGGCCACTATCACGCAAGGGGTTATAGAAGGGTTGGAGGAAGAGCACATAGGAGTGATAAAGGAGAGGATGTGGAGAAAGAGAA
Source organism: Acanthosepion esculentum (assembly GCA_964036315.1). NCBI lineage: Eukaryota > Metazoa > Mollusca > Cephalopoda > Sepiida > Sepiidae > Acanthosepion > Acanthosepion esculentum. Next base: position 14,269,366 of record OZ038510.1, read on the forward strand.
AGATATTGGATCGATCAAGGCAAGGGGGTTACAGAAGATTTGGAGCGAGAGCAGATAGGAATGAAAGGTGAAAGGATGTGGAGAAGGGAAGTGGATAGATCAAGGCAACTGGAGATGTCGATTGACGTTACACTTAAATAGTTGGAGATTGTATTTGTCAGGGAAACAGTAATAGGGAAGGGAGTTCCACAGGCAAGATGTGCGAGACATGAAGCTATTGGAGTAGAAGAGACGTCTACATCTAACAGTTTCAACGGTGAAGGGGTGGGAACGGGATGCCAGCCTCGTAGGACGTTTAAATTCATGAGGCCTAGGGACAAGCGAAAGCAGCTCCTCGGAGCAATTACCGTGAAAGTATTTGTAAAAAAGACAGAGCGAGGCAACATCGCGTCTGTGAGAGAGCGACTGCAGACGAGATGACAGATCAGGGCCAATCACATTGCATATCCGTCTCTGGATCTTATCAAGAACCCTGAGGCAAACAGCAAGGGCTCCAGGCCATATATGGCAGCAATACTCCATGCAAGGGCAAATGGTCGATTTATAGACTTGGAGGATCGATTCCAGGGAGAAAAATTTCCTGGGTCGGCACAGGGAACCAACTTTCCTTGCGGTGGATAATGCAACTGACTCGATGTATTTGTTCCATCTCAGATCAGCGGACAGCGTGAGACCGAGCAGCCGCAGAGAGGAGCTCTCGAGAAGTTGGTCTTCAGACATTCTAATGGGATGCATATATATATATATATATATATATATATATATATATATATATTGAACAATAAAAATTATTTTAAAAAATTAAATCTTCAAACACACTGGGTTGTAGATTAATATTCTTTCGTTTTTATTAATATTATTTCATTTAGATTCCTCAACTAGTTTCGGCCAACATGGCCATCATCAGGAGAAAAAAATATTTCTGCTTGCTGGTAGCAGTGAACTACAGAAATGAATGTCTTGATAGAGAAAATGAACTTTTGTCTGTAGTTTTCCTTTGCTTTTTATCTTTTTAACATGAATTTTTCAACATTCCTTGTGTGGGTCAAACAGACTCTTTTAAGTTGTTATTTGAGATAAGAGCTGGATGGATCCATACTGCTCTGAATTCCCTTGGTCAGTCTGACAGTTTTATTGGTTTCTGGAGAGGGGATGTGTCTCTGTTAAGTGTGTGTGTGTGTGTGTGTTATTTGGTTCTTAGGGAGTGAATGAGTATGATATATGTTATATATATATATATATATATATATATATATATATATATGCATCAGCATTCAAAAACTTACAAGTTCAGTTTAATGCGTTGCTAGCTATATGATATAATTACATTTATCCTTATTGATAGTGATGAACGAACAGAAAGAGTATTAAATATTGGGAGGCAAAGATATTTTTAATCAGCAAGCAACAATGACGAAGCACTAAAAGATAACTGATGCATTTATGTGATTTGGTGTAGTGATTTTTTTTCTTCTTCTTTTACGTCAACAGAAAATGATTTTCGTCTTCCCTGAAAATCAGGTTATCTTTCTCTAATGTCACTGTACTGCCAAGATTCTCGCTAATCTGCTACCAAAAATAGAACCTCAGATATTATGGACCTCTGTAATTACACGAGGAAATTGCAACGAAATAATTGCTTCCATCACGATTTTTATTAATTAGGAACTGGTGGTCACGGGTTCGTTCCCTAGACATGACGTGCCCTTATCGCACTGAAAAGAGAAGGGTGCGAAATATACCTTAATGTCCAAGTTGTGCTTTTGGTAACTGATTCGACATAAGGCGCGACGTGGGGTCATATAAGGTCGAGTGGAATTAGGGTTTCCCATCTCCCTTTAAGACCGTGTCACTTCAATAAAGAAAATACATAAGTTAGGGATTGATTCTGGATGTTCTTTCTGACCAGAGAAAGGCTCGTTATAGATAGATAGATAGATAGATAGATAGATAGATAGATAGATAGATAGAGAGATAGATAGATATATAGATAGATAGATAGATAGATAGATAGATAGATAGATAGATAGATAGATAGATAGATAATGAACATAATTAGATAGATAGATAGATAATGAACATAGATAGATAGATAGATAGATAGATAGATAGATAGATAGATAGATAGATAGATAGCTAATGAACATAGATAGATAGATAGATGGATAGATAGATAGATAGATAGATATATAGATAGATAATGAACATAGATAGATAGATAGATAGATAGATAGATAATGAACATAGATAGATAGATAGATAGATAGATAGATAGATAGATAGATAGATAGATAGATAGATAATGAACATAATTAGATAGATAGATAGATAATGAACATAGATAGATAGATAGATAGATAGATAGCTAATGAACATAGATAGATAGATAGATGGATAGATAGATAGATATATAGATAGATAATGAACATAGATAGATAGATAGATAGATAGATAGATAGATAGATAGATAGATAGATAATGAACATAGATAGATAGATAGATAGATAGATAGATAGATAGATAGATAGATAGATAGATAGATAATGAACATAGATAGATAGATAGATAGATAGATAGATAGATAGATAGATAGATAGATAATGAACATAATTAGATAGATAGATAGATAATGAACATAGATAGATAGATAGATAGATAGATAGATAGATAGATAGATAGCTAATGAACATAGATAGATAGATGGATAGATAGATAGATATATAGATAGATAATGAACATAGATAGATAGATAGATAGATAGATAGATAGATAGATAGATAGATAGATAGATAATGAACATAGATAGATAGATAGATAGATAGATAGATAATGAACATAGATAGATAGATAGATAGATAGATAGATAGATAGATAATGAACATAGATAGATAGATAGATAATTAAATAGATAGATAGATAGATAATGAACATAATTAGATAGATAGATAGATATATAGATAGATAATGAACATAGATAGATAGATAGATAGATAGATAGATAGATAGATAGATAATGAACATAGATAGATAGATAGATAGATAGATAGATAATGAACATAGATAGATAGATAGATAGATAGATAGATAGATAGATAGATAGATAGATAGATAGATAGATAATGAACATAGATAGATAGATAGATAGATAGATAGATAGATAGATAGATAGATAGATAGATAGATAGATAGATACTGGCAGACGTAAATAGAGAGTTCGCTAGAAAGATAGGTACACGCTAATACATAATAATGTTCTGACCTGTCCACTCGGCTTCAGTCCCTTTCCTACCGCCATAAAGTTGTCTCCCTGTGGCTTTTCCATCAATACTTTCATGGTAATTCTTTGGATAAACTCTTCGTTATGGTATCTAGACTTCATGAATTTAACTGTAGTACAAGATTGGCGGCGTGGTCTCATCATTTTACAGTTGAATTGGCGAGATGCAACCGTAAGTTCGATGCTAACAGTTTTTTTCTCTCTCTCGCTTGTACCCTTCCGGCTCTATGCTTTCCGGTCAATTTTGATCTTCTGAAACTTAAATGCAATGTTAATCTTTATCTACTGCCTCTCTGATTACGTTTCTGTTATTCTCGTTCATCAATAATATTTCAATAATATTTCTGTTTTTTTTATTCTTTCACAGCCAGAAACCTCTTGTGTTTTGGTGACTTTATTACCTTCCTTGGGTGATTTCTATTGCTGTTATCGTCTTTAGGCGATTACATAATATGAGCTTTGAAGTAAACGGCTGTAAAGGCTACTTTTGAAATCCCTAATTTTTCAGTGAATATTAATTCCTTGGCAGTCGTTTCAACCATAGATTTTATTCTTTCTTACTTATATACATGATATGTACTTACACAGCAAAATTGTCCAAATCATGTGACAGCCTAATTGTCCATCCCATAAAATGTTTAATATCTAAAAACCAAACAAACTGAGTTTCTTTTTTCCAGGTTTTCAGATAAGACGTTTAGTCCTCTTTTCGCAAGAATCGCTGAAAATCCCTTTGAGTTATTCAGCTAGAAAGAGTACAGGTTAAAGTCGTTTTGTGTCAGACCCACTGTCTTCACAAATGATCAATGTTGAGAGGAAAAAGATTATTCAGGCCTTCAGTAATGGGACCAATATTCATACTCTGGCATCCATCTTTAAAGTCCATTCAAGAACCATCAAGAGAACGGTGAATAAGTTTTAAAAAGAGGCAACAGTTAAGAGGAAAACTGGATCAGGAGGTCAAAACAGGAAAAGGGATCATCATTTCAATTTAGAGCTAAATAGATCAATTAGAAAAGATCCAACTCAATCCATAAGACGTTTGAGAGAAGAGTTTAAGCTGACAGTCCAAAGAGCAGTGAAAAAAGACTAGAAAATGAAATCGTACGTGAAATGTGTGAGGCAACTTGTTACTCCAGGACAGAAAGTTAGAGGGTTAGAGAGGACGAAGATCATTTTGAATAAGTTGAAAAATGAATGGAATAATATATATATATATATATATATATATATATATATATATATATATATATTGGAACTTTATGAGCTTTCGATCCTTACTTATGATTAATTAATGATGAACATGCCTTTTTCGTTTATGATCGATTTCATCACGATTCTTCTTTTAAGCTTGGAGAGTAATTATACATTCTTATCGGGCAAAGTAGAATCTAATAGTGTTATAAAAACCTTGGAAAATTCCACTAAGATATCGTTAATCATTCCTAAGATACAACGGTTCTAAGTTTAATCTAACAATTGGACAATTTTGCTGTTACAGCCCATATATAAAATGTGATTGAATGTATATCTATGCCTGTCATCGGCACAAACGTGGAAATCAGCATACCGAGTTCAAATTCAGGAAAGGCTTTGTCGTTCAGTTTCGTGCCCATCATTTTCACCAACACCACGCTATGGGTTAAATAGCAGTGTAAACTGGAATTTCTAACCTTGGTTGGCAATTCTGAATTTGGAGCGATAGTAATTTTCCTTTGCTTTCTCCGTGGTTTGTAATTCAAAGCTGTCCTTCTTTGAGACTGACTACCACCTAGGGTAGGCACGGAGGAGTAATGAATAGCGGCTCGGATTGAGGAATCGGAGAGCCGAGTTCGAAATCCAGTCGAATCCATTACATTCACTTATGTGCTAATACCCTTGGGGAAAGTAAAAATGCTCCTCTTCTCCCCCAGCTATGGGTAAATAGCAGGACAGACCGGGTTTTATAGCCTTGCCTTTATACCGCAGAAAGAAATGGCAACCTACAGCGGGGAAAAATCTGCTTCGTCAGTCATGTATCGAAAGATACATGATCGCCTATGCGTGTATCACGCATGGCACATAACTGACCAGCAAAGGCTAGACTAACCGAGTCTACCCTGCGGTTTAATTAATAACAGGGAGAAGAGTTGGATTCATGACTTTCCTAGTGTAATTTGTGAGAAAGTGAATGCAGCAGATAAAACTAAATGTTTTTTTTAGTTCATTAGTGTATCGACCTGTTTGCGTTCTCGTAAAAGTTTTTTTTTCTGTTTAGGGTTATGTAATATTCAATACCTCCAATCCAGTAGGTAATATTCAATACCTCCAAATACAAATTCATCATCACAGAGCAGACCCCGTGTTTTCTCAAGTTATAAATAATGTTTTCTACTCTAAATGAGATTCCTTGCTTGGAACGTCTATTGGGGCACAATTTCAATCCAGATGGCGAGTAGAACTCTATATATATATATATATATATATACGATACATCACCAAAGGTGCCGAAAAAATGGTCGCCCTCTCCTGTACCAGCACAGAAAATATCCGTCTCCTCCTACTTTACTCTGTCTCTACAAGAGCAGGACCAGACCCCCAAATCGAGCATCGCTGCCACATTTGATCCCGAGCTGCCAAATCCTCACTTCCACGCCTTGAGCAGGTTTCAAAAGCATTTGCCTTGCTTTGCTTGTGAGCGATGAAATGTTTTCCACCGTTCAACACCTTCCCCACAGACAGATTGTTGCTAGCCTCTCGGTGATCTATCTTCATTCCTTGGTTCCACCAGTTCAGACATTCATACCTAGGATCCGCCAGCTCACGTCCACAGAGCCGACTCATTCCTTTCTTATTCCATTAGTAAGGAGGAAGTTCCAATTATACAGATACTTCCCCAGAACAGTTGCATTTTGGAAGCGCCTCTCCAGCGGATACTGATCACTACACTCTTAACCTCTGCAAATCGAATCAACCGTTATCTATCCAAAATGATATGCAAACCTTGCTTCCTCCCTATATGCCCATACAACATCTTCATTTAGCAACCCTATATCTTGAGTGGCACTTAGGCCTTATATTAGGTGAACAATAAATAGAAAAAAAGATAAAAAAATGTTTCTTTAGCTTATATTAGTGTTTCTTTGTCTTCTGATATACCGTATTTTCCGGCTTACAAGACGCTGCGGCTTGGAAGATGCACCCTAATATTGGAAAGAAATTTCTAAGGAAAAAAAGTCATTCTCATACAACAACACATTCACCATGCGTTCTCACATATTGGCGCCACATATTGTTTACATTAATCACTTGTCCGATTTTGTTTTCATGGCAATGACATACTAGTCAAGAGCAGAAAGGCTCCCACCGCTGCTAGTAAACAGAGCATGTTTAAGCCTGTGGCTCGGCTCCAGGAAGGTTTATAAACTTGGAAATACTTGTAACAGCAAAGAACTGAGGTTACATCATATAAAAGGCTGAATTAGATAGCTCACATTATAGTGTAATGACTCAACATACAAATCAACATCCCCTATCAGTCAAGCCAATTAGGTGACCGTCTAAGGGCGTTGACTTACATTCGTCTTGAAAGACGCACCCGTATTTTTCAAGGTATATTTTAGGGGAAAAAAGTGCGTCTTGTAAACCGGAAAATACGGTAATTTTTTTCTCCGTAAACGTTAACATGTGATTACTTATTTTTAAAAATGGCGGCCACTACTCCAATTTAACGGACCTTTGCGCAGAGCCTTTCTACGTACATCTAACTAATGTAAATATGATAACGTTACTCAGTTCAGCATTAGCGTTTATTTCCGCATCTATTTTATGTACAGTCATTAAAATGCGCGTGAGTCACTCTGAGAAGAAACTCATTTCAATCTGTTTAGCCCACTCTCACTATCACATTCACTGTCTTTCTATCAACCTTTCTCTGTCTTTTTTTTTTTGTTTAACGCCGTATTTATAAACACTGAATCATCTCTGCGCGTATAGCCTTAATGTTATTTGTGTTCTACCAAATGCATCGCCAAATGCGGTTGTCAATAAAAAAAAAAAAAAAAAATTTAATTCCACTAATTGCTATACAAATGTGCGAGTTCCCAAGCGCTTGTGTGGATGCTACATAAATACGCATGCGTGTACTGATAGCATGGAAACGCGCATGCGTACGTGGCTTGTAGAACACTTTTGCGCGCTGCTCTACGCTTTTGCACGTCTATCGAGCTAGTTGTGCTCGCGTGTCAATGTGTGTGCGAAGGGGCTTCGAGAGCAGACAAGCATTTTTTGTTTTAATTGCTTAAAAGCATCAGCGAATGACTAAGGCTTACTTATTTATTGAATTTATTTTGATATCAAATGGAGTTTTATGTCTTACTTTCATTGTGTTACTGGCTTTACTTTTAGCCATTCAGAGATCGAATACATTAATACCAGTATATTGCCGGTGTCTCTGAAAAGAGTCATTGACATTACAAATTTTATTCCTACAGTTGCTGTCGTTCGTTTTCTTTCTTTTTTTTTTTTGGTGGGGGGGGGGTACATCATTGACTGAACGTTTATACCAATCAGACTCTTAGACTCTGTCTGATGTCTAATCCATGTCAAAATGGGAAACCCCCTTTTTAAATAAAACAAGAAAAAAACATGGTGGAAATGGTGCCAGACTACCATATACCAACTGGACCAATTCCTTTCTACAAAGCTGACGGCCATGTCACGTCGAAATACCGGGAAGTTAAGCAACGTCGAGCTTGGTCAGTACCTAGATGGGTGACCGCTTGAGAATACCATGTGCTTTAAGCTTGGATAAGGGATACGAATTGTTAATCGGAGAGCCGAGTCCAATTCCTGTTGTGTCCGTTATATACACGTACGCTCAAATACTCTTGGGAAAGATATTACTACACCTTTTCTTCCCTCCCCAGCTATAGTCTAATTAGTAAAACATGTAAAAAAAAACCATTACGTAGGTACCTCAACATTTTCGTTAAAAAAGACCATACCATGATGAAAAAAGGCCCCAAACTTGATAAAAAACAAAGTTTTATCGTCAAAATGTTTATGTTATTATTAAGAAGAAAGGCCAAAGTATTTTGTTATTATTTTATTAAATTCTTTAATACTTTCTAGGATTAAAGAATTTAATAAAATAATAACAAAATTCGAAATTTTGGTTAAAAATCTTGTTTTTTTTTTTTTGCGTCAGCGGTAGGCCAAATATTACTATAGGTAATTTAGCGTATTTTTCCTGATAAAAAACACATTGATTTGGAAATTCTTGCAACAATCAAATAATTGTCGGATTTAATGAAATTTTCAGGACTTATTTACAAATAAATTAAATTATTTTGAATTTTTTTTTTAGAAAAATTTGGTAAAAAATATTTCCTTTTTTATATGTCCGCCTCCCCACGTTACATAATTTTATGAAATTTCGAGAAATCAAATTTTGATCGCAAAATGTTTTATTGGTTAAAAGTAGGACTCCCGGGAGAATGTAAATCACTTTTTTTTTTCAAGCAGTTATTGGTTTCCCGAAAATCTGCTCCGAATCGTAAAATATAAAATGCAATAAAATTATGACATTATTTAATTAGGAAAGTTTTTAATTGTTTTTATAAATAAGATATATTAAGGAAAATATTGTCTCAAAAAATAATAATCAATTTTATAAGAACTGTTTTCATATTTTTTTTAATTTTAATTATAATAATTTATAAAGTTTCAAATCTTTTAAATCACTGCATTAATTTTTCGTGTTAAATGATATTCTTATAAAGTAAAAACTATATTTAGTAATCAAAAATGGAAAAAATTAACACCTTTCTTCAAACAGCAAGATTTTTAAAAGAATTCTGAATTTTTTTATGCGCATAAACGTTCCCATTTTGTAAGTATGGGCGACCATACACGACATTATCAGAAAATAAGAACGATGAATTTAGTAAATTTAAAGTCAACATTCTTAAAATTAATTTGCGGAGAATATTTTCAAAAATATTTTTAAAAATTATATAAAAAAGACGCTCACGTCATTTTCTTAAATTTTGTTTTACAGATAAAGGCACCGTAGAACAAAGCCTGTCATCACTCGTAAAAACGTAAACATGGCAACAGTCGGTTAAAAATACAGCTACTGTTTGGTTTAAAAATGCATTTCTGCGTTATTTCAAATTTAAAGTAATTAATATTTGTTTCAAATCAGATTAATTATACTATAAATAAGATAATATTCCTCAAATAAAGTTTCAGAAAAATATATTTTATTTTTGGAAGGTTTTTTCTTTTAGTAAAGAGAATTACATGCGATAAAAAAGGGCGCAAATCAGTTATCTTAGCAAAAGAATAACCCTCATTCAGTTAATTTAAATTAGTTTTAAAATTAGTTTTGAAATACAGCAAAGTATTTTCCTTATTGGAAATATTAAATTTAATTTATTAACTTGAAATTAAAACTTAAATAAAAGTGCCAAGAAAGATTTTTCATTTAAAAAATCATTTTAAACTTTTTTTTTGTGGCGGTATCTACATTATCGCCCAAAAATAAAATAAAATTGTGTTCAAAATATTTATATTTCGGCATTAAATAAACCATAGAGGTGTTGATATGCCGCTAAAGAAAATCAACCAACCAATAATTCATAATTATAGTAAAATGACCAACAATACATTTTATCTGTAGTTGAAGGCATACAATTGCGTTCAAAATATATTTAGTTGAAGCCATCAAATTGTGTTCAAAATATTTATATTTCGGCATTAAATGACTCATAGAGGTGTTTATATATTGCTAAACAAAGAAACAATCAACCAACATGAAGCAGGAACTTGTCTTTTGAGTCAAACGGACCTCAAAATCGCCTGCTCGCAAATCTTGACAAAGACCAGAATTCGCTTTCCGACGATGTCCGCGTTAGCATCTGTTCTTTATCTGGGCGGTCTTTTTAGTGGCGATGCGGAACACGCATTTGCCATTGGTTCTCTACACTAGTTGCCGCATTAGTTTACTATGTTACTGTATAGATTCAAGAGAGAAATACTCCATAGCAAATGAAACTCGCCCTGTATCTATTTAAAAATGCTTTATTAAAAACAAAAACAACCCCCCACTACCAGCCATCTTCTACGTGTGCGCCTCGGAAAGAAGGGGAAGATGCGAGCGAGCTAGAGAAAGCCGGGGATGGGGGAAGCATGTGGTGTAAGCCTCAGTCGATGTCAATAAACGCGAAAGGAAACAAAAGAAAAGTAGATTAAAAGTCGAACCTGTTTCCTAGTCCGTATTATTTGCTCGGATTAACTTAATCCTCTGGATTTAAAACCTCAAGTAGAACGAGAAAGCACATGCCACGCGACAGTTGGTTTTTAGTGGTTACACAAATAAAGAAATACATTTTTTTGTTGTTATTATTACTATGTTATATCGCCATTTTTATTATTATAATATTATTATTTTCATTATCAGTTTTATCTTTATTATTATCAAGATTCTGTCATTACTATTAACATTAATAATTAAAATTTAATTAAAAATTTAATTATTAGAGTTTGATTATCATTATTATGATAATTATCATTATTTTACCATTATTATTATTTTCTCAATTTTCATTGTCATTTTTATATTATCATTATCAACGTTATTATTATCATTATCACTACTATTATTATTATCATTATCGCTGTTTTATCATTATTATCATTTTCTCTATCATTACTTTCATTGTCATTTTCATGTTCATTATATTATCACTATTATTATTATCATTATCATCTAATCATTATTATCATTTTCTCTATCATTATTTTCATTGTCATTTTTATGTTTATTATCATTATCACTATTATTATCATCATTTTCGCGTCCTGGGTATGACGATAAGCTACATCCGCGTCCTGGGTATGACGATAAACTACATCCGCGTCCTGCGTATGACGATAAACTACGTCCAACCAAAAGGCTGTCGATCCGATCAATCGGCTGGTCATGTCATGCCCCATCACATCTAACCCATACCAAAACAACTACAACTTATAATTAACTTTCCCACCCAAACCCTACACTAAATATACTAACACCTTACCCCTAAAATGTGATGGAAAGAGGTGGCTTAGGGTCAATCAGTAGAAAAAAATTTAAACAATGATGTTGCCAGCTATACGTTTTTGAAACAATGATGTTGCCAGCTATACGTTTTTGAAACAATGATGTTGCCAGCTATACGTTTTTGAAACAATGATGTTGCCAGTCATACGTTTTTGAAACAATGATGTTGCCAGTCATACGTTTTTGAAACAATGATGTTGCCAGCTATACGTTTTTGAAACAATGATGTTTCCAGCTATACGTTTTTGAAACAATGATGTTGCCAACTATACGTTTTTGAAACAATGATGTTGCCAGCTATACGTTTTTGAAACAATGGTGTTGCCAACTATACGTTTTTGAAACAATGATGTTGCCAGCTATACGTTTTTGAAACAATGATGTTGCGAACTATACGTTTTTGAAACAATGATGTTGCCAGCTATACGTTTTTGAAACAATGATGTTGCCAGCTATGCGTTTTTGAAACAATGATGTTGCCAGATATACGTTTTTGATATATTTAGTAAATACTGGATCTGGCATTAAATAACCCATAGTGATTGATATGCCATAAAACCCCAAACAAACAAACAATATCATCATTTTCTTTATCATTATTGTCATTTTTATTTTACTATTATCATTATCATGATTTTATCATTCATATATATTATTACCTTTATCCTCATATTTTTTTTGGCATTATCATCAATATATTCATTATTATAAATTTTATTATTATCCTTTATTCATCCTTTTATCATTATTATTACCTTTTCATTAACGTAATTGTTATTATCATTATTATTTTCATCATCATATGCATTAAAATATTTATCTATATTTCTGAGATGAGGTATTGTAACTATTTACACGATATACATCTTTCAAGCTGTTGTGCCCATCTTTATTGCCATATTCAAGACGTTTCGGCCGTTATACGCTCCGGCCTTCTTCGTATGATATACGTTGGAATTACTTTATTTAGTCCACGGGAGTAGATTGTCCTAATTGCCTTTTTTGGACATCTCAGTTTCAGTTTATTCCATCCTTCACATCTACAGATCTACCATTCGTCCATGCATTGAATACTGTTGCCATATATGGTCTGGTGCCCCCGCTGTTCATCTCAAGGTCCACGGCAAAATCCAAAGACGTATATGCAATGTGATCGGTCCTGACTTGGGAACCCAACTCCAGTCGCTCTCTCACAGACGTGGTATGGCTTCCCTCTTTCTTTTCTATAAATATTTTCATGACAATTGCTCTGACGAGCTATTTTCACTGGCAGCCAAACTGCATGAATTTAAGCGTGCTACTAGTTTGGCATCTCGGTCCCACCCGTTTACCGTTGAAACAGTTAAATGTAGTCGTCTCTTCTACTCCAACAGCGTTTTCTCTCGCACTTCCCGCCAGTGAAACTCCCTTCCTCTTACTTGCTTCCCTGATAACTATAATCTTCAAACAATGAAATGTAATCGACATGTTCTGTTGCCTTGATCCCCGTTCTTCTTTTTATCCTTTCCTCACCCCCCCCCCCATATCGAGTCTTTCACCCTTACTTTCAATCTCTAACACTACTACTACTAGTGCCACACCCGCCTTGCTTGGGGTGAAATGCTTTGAAAAAATCCATTTTAATAAGTCAACTCTCCAAGTTTTTGTTCCTTCTGCTGTGGTCAGGTATTGAACTCGTAACCCTTTAGGTCAAGTCACATTTTTGATTACTCAGCCAACGCTTTTATCTACGGGGGACATCGGTGAGTGAATGTGGGGGACTTATAAACCTAATAATCTCAGTAAACCTTTGTTTTTGCCAGAGCTCATATTACAATTTTTGTTATTGTTGCTTTTCTCTTGCTGTCTGAATTATTGGTTCCCATATTGTATTCATGTCTATGCTTGGCCGGCAATAAAGATTGGGACAACAGTCAGAACGATGTCAATAGTGTAAATCTTTATTATTATTTATAATAGTAATATATAACTATAATTCATATATTTAAATATTATTATTATTATTATTATTATTATTAGCATTATTATTAGCATTATTATTTCCTTTGATTTCTGGCGTTTACACATTTCTTTCCGGGTCCCGCCCAGGGACCTAAGGTTAGAAAAGGCATCATGACACTTTCCACTGACAAAAAAAAATTACATAGATAAAGCCCTTCGTAAAGTGTGGGCTGTACTTGTGAGAACAATGTTTTGGATCTCTTTGAGGCATGGACTTCCAGGAATCCCTCCAATTAGTCTACTGGAATCTTTTCCAACCAGTCCAAGTGCTCCAACGACAACAGGGATTGCTGGTGTTCCCATGTGCCACATTTTTTAGATTTCTATTTCAAGGTCCTTGTATTTTGACAGCTTTTTGAATATCTTCAAAGATACATTGCAGTCTGCAGAGACTGCCATATCAATAAGGAGGCACTTATTTTGTTTGTGGTCTTTAATAACAATGTCTGGCCGGTTGGATTTGATTGTTCTGTCAGTGTGTATTGTGTAGTCCCATAGAATTGTAACAGGGTCCTATCTCCGTAAGCGGGTCTGGATGGTGTTCATACCAGTTTCTTTCAGTTTCCTTCCCGTAGAAGTTGCTTATTCCTTCCCGTAGATGTTGATTATTATTATTATTATTATTATCATTATTATTATTATTATTATTAAGTATATTATTATTATTATTATTATTATTATTATTATTATTATTATTATTATTATTACGTATATTATCATTATTATTTATATAAATAGATATTTTTATCATGAGTCACCAGGTCCCCGATTGGTGATGTTACCAAAAATCTAGATATGACTCCCAAGTTGTTTTGGCTGCCTCATCGTTCAAGCATAAAAAAGCACTCATCACGATATCCGACCTTGATGCTCATCCGTGCACAGTGCATGGACCTCTAAGGGGCACGCCTAACAGGTTAGCGTCAGACAACTGACGGGCAAATCTGTGGTGCTAAAGTGAATATTTACCTTAGGACAACTGAATTTCCCAAGACCAAAGATGTTAATGTTAATACCTTCAGTCAAGAAAGAAACAGGAAAATGTTGTTAGAAGCAAAGAAAAGAGAACTGAATTGTTATGTAGTATCAGTCGTCCTATATGGCAGTGAATGTTGGACAATCTCCTCACAGATAAAGAATAAACTTGAGGCAACAGAAATGTGGTTCTACAGAATGATGCTGAGAATACCATGGGCTGAACATGTGAGGAACGACGAAGTTTTACAGAAAACGAAAACAAAAAGGACACTTCTACTTAGAATCAGAAAGAGACAATTGAAGAGTACATAATGAAGAAAAAGGATCAGAATTTTTTCTCGAATTTTCAGCAAATAAAATGGGCCCGCACTCTACATTCAGAGATTAACGAAGGTTAACGAAGATTGTTGGAAAAAGAAGATGGTTGAAAAACCAATGTGGTTGAAAAACGAAGTTGGTTGGAAAACAAAGAAGGTTGGGAAACCAAGATGGTTGGAAAACATGTTTGAAAAACCAAGATGGTTGAAAAACCAAGATGGTTGAAAAACCAAGATGGTTGAAAAACAAAGATGATTGGAAAACCAAGATGGCTGAGAAACTATGATAGTTGAAAAACCAAGATGGTTGAAAAACCAAGATGGTTGAAAAACCAAGATGGGTGAAAAACCAAGATGGCTGAGAAACTAAGATAGTTGAAAAACAAAGATGGTTGGAAAACGAAAATGGTTGAAAAACCAATATGGTTGAAGAACAAGATGGTTGAAAAACGAGGATGGTTGATAAACGAAGACGATTAGATGGTGGGTGTAAAAACAAATATGGTCGTAAAAAGATGGTGATTGAAAAACGATGGTTGGAAAAGAAAACAAATGATTACTGGAATCTTATGTTTCATAAATACAGAATATCTTGAGTTTCAAACTCTATGCGCGTGTGCACAGGCTCGTGTATGTGTATGTGAGTGTGTTTGTTTCAACTAAAGTATCGGATAAAACTATATCAAAAACCACATATCAAAATGTTTAGCTAAATGTAGGTGTGATTTTTTTGTCTGTTTTGTTTTTGGTTTTACTTTTGTTTTGTTTTGTTTTGCGTGTGTCTATTCGTGCGCTTTATATTGAAAACTAGAAGTCAGACAAAATGTCAATATCGGAATAAATTTGGTCGGAAAAGAAAGAAAACTCCAATAGTCACATTGGAAGCGAAAGAAACGAAAATGGCGAGGAGATTTGAGAAGGAATTTGAAAGGAGGAATAAGATTAAAATAATATGTAAAATACACGAAAACTTAAAACGAAGATGTTAAGAATATCAAAGCAGAGGAAAGAGGGGGAATGAAAGAATGTAGAGAAAAAACAAGATGGCTGAAAATAAAAAATAAAAATAAAGAAACGAACGTTTATTCAAAACATAATTTTATTCAAATCTATAACAACTTATAAATATCTATATTCAAAATGGATGAACGTTTATTCAAAACCTGCAGCATCAAGATAAACAACCTACTATATATTTCAACATATACGACTTCCGTTTTTATACTAAATATTACATTATCATGGAGTTAGGTGAGTTACAAATACTGAGTCTATAGCATCTGGATAAACATTAGCCTGCCAGAGACCTCACCTTCACATATAAGATTTCCCTATTTATGCTAAATATTACATTATCATGGAGTTATAGGCTATGTACAAATACTGATATTCTATAGCATCTGGATAAACATTAGCCTCACTTTCACATATGACTTCCCTATTTATGCTAAACATTACAGTATTATGGAGTTAGCCTAGGTACGAATATTCGTAGACTACGGTGACTGGATAAACATTAGTTTGCCAGATTTCACATATGACTGCCCTATTCATGGAGTAAATGGCTCACACCGAAGCATACCAGAATCCATCCACCCAGCGATGACGTGTCATCACCGCATTGGTTGTATTCACTTTGACAGATTTTTTTAATGCTGCTGATTGTCGAGCTAGTAGCCTCTTCAGAAAAGAGCAGCTTAGAATGCGGTTTAGTCGCCGATGATCCAACCAAGCAGCAGGTAGTCCTGGATTACATGGTACCACCAGCACTTATAAAAACGACCTGACATAATAGTTCACTTTCACGAATACAATCCCAGACATTTTGTGCCATTTTTTGGTCAAAATAAGAGGTGGGGGTTCTTTCATGTCATCAAGAATATGCGGGTGGTGCAATGGATAGCAACTCGGAATGAGAAGTCAGAGAGCAGAGTTCGAATTCCATTAGGATTCGTTATATTCATTTACGTGCAATTAGCCCTGTGAAAGGTATAAATCAATCTCCTCACCCCCCATCTATGGGTAAAATAGTAGGACTTGTATTTGGAAAAATCATTCTTAGTCTCAAAAAAATGGAAATGCAAATATTCACTCACAAAAAATATTATTCTTGCAATTCAAAATATAGTGTTCAAATAACCACAAAAGGTTGAGCAGTTGCCATGAAAATATTTGTAGAAAAGACAGAGGGAAGCCACGTCATGTCGGTTAGAAAGAGACTGAAGTCGAGATGCCAAAACAGGATCTATTATATTGCAGATCCTTTTTTGGATTTTGTCAGGAACCTTGAGATGAGTATCAGGATTACCAGACCAGATATGGCAAGAGTATTCAATGCACGGACGAATGGTAGGTTTGTAAATGAGCAAGATGGACTCTTACGAAGAAAAACCTTCTGGCACGACACAGTGACCTAGCTTTCCTTGCAGTAGATGCAGCTATTGATTCGATGTAGTCGTTCCACTTCAACTCAGTTGAAAACGTGAGACCAAGAAGACGCAGTGTGTTGCTCTTCATGAGTCTAGCATTAACCATCGGCATGGTGGAGTAATGGATAGCGGCTCGGGTTGAGGAAACGGAGAACCGAGTTCGAATTCCAGTCGAATACATTACATTCATTTACATGCTAATACCTTTGGGAAAGGTATTAATCCTCTTCTCACCCCAGCTATGGGTAAATAGCACGATTGACCTTGGATAGCAGAAGAAATGGCAACCTACTGCGGGGAAAAATCAGCCTCGTCAGTCACGTATCGAAAGATACGTAATCGCGTAACTAACTGACATACCGATGGCGGGCGGGAAAGATTCTTTATGGTAATTAAATGAGAGCAGTTTCGTTTTGGAGGCATTAAAATTTACGAGCCATTTCCTGCCGTAGTTAATCACAGATTGGGGGTCCTTTTCAAGAGTAGCGGTCAGGTTAACTTTGTCAGCTCTGACTGATTTACTATTGAGACAGGAGCAAATGGTAGTGTGATCAGCATAAATGCCAATTTGGGAATTGATGACATCTGCAAGAAACGAATCATTAATTTAAGAAATTTCGAATTGGAATAGAATATATCGGATCAAGGTCCTGGGGCCCGCTTCATGGCCACACTGGCCGAGAGTGACTGACGAGATATGGAAAAAAATAAAAAGTTAAGCAATAAAGGTTCAAGCCCCGTGTTATCATTTAATCAGCAACCACCTTCATTATAAGTTATCACTGACTATCATTATTATTATTATTATTATTATTATTATTATGCAGTAAGTCCTATACTCACCAGACTCTACACTCTAGTAGCCTTGTGTCAGACAATTCTAAGTAGGGTAAACACTCGTATGCCTCTGCGTGGTGCAATAGTTAAGGATCTGGGGTAACAGAGCATTATTATTGTGCATAGAGTATGTCGAATCCTTGGGTGTCCCGCGGGTATAGAAGAAAATCGTTCGGTGATCAGACACGCATTAAATAGAAGGTTTTTTTCTTTTCTTTTTTCTTGTTTTTTTTTTTTTGCCTTCGTTTAAACAAGAGAAGGAATGCTGAATAAATAAAATGGCGCGCAGATCGCAACAAATTGGAACAAAAAAACCCGAGTAAGCGGAAGAAAATATACACAGGTGCCAAAAACGGAATCAAAACAATTAGAAAATAAATAAATAAAAGCATGATAAAGCATAGAAAAGACATGATTCAGTCAATCAAATCCAAGCAAATGTATTGAAAATTTGTTTTCCTCGAGGAATTCCGTAGATAAAAAAAGAATCCATACTCGCCCAGTTTGTTAATTAGTTAGCAGACAAAGAAATCGCAGAATTCGATTGAATCTTGCTATGCGAAAGTTAAACATGACTAAGTCGGGCATAAGGCCACAATTATAGAATTCACAACGAAGATCGAGCCCGTTACACTAGCTAATTGATCTTTGAGACGCACCCGTCATAATTTTGCCACGGCAAGACTCCTTTATGATTATACTAGCAGCCATACCCAGCTGGTCGATCAGAAAAAGCGTTCAATTAGAATGGAGCAAAAACAGCATCATGTTTAGATGTAACAGAGTCTATCTTCTTCAATTACTTTACTTTAAAACATTTTGAATTAATGCAGTTACTGATATAACAGAAGTAGTCTGTATTTTTCAGTGGAAATTAGCCGAAGATATGAAGGGGTAAAACAGGTAACATGAAGACCTACTACAGACCATAACATTTTAGAGTTTTTGAAATTCAATTCGTCACTGTTCTACCCGGGATGTAAAAGAGGATACATTTATAAAGCAATTGTTAAGTTTGATGAAAATTGGTTGAAAGATCAACGAAAAAAAGAAAGCAGTAAAAATCGCCATTTTTCGCTATCTACGCGGGGTTTCACTATATGGGTGGACTCAATTATCAAGTTGAATGACTGTTAACAATCAACTTATTATTGGCTACAATTGAGTGAAGTTTGTATTTGATTGCTTGAAAATTGAGGGAGTTTTTAGTTTAAAATTTGTGTTGAAATCGATTTTTCGTTTTTCGAGATTTTCGCTAAACGCAGTGGCGTAGAAATAAAAATGAGGCATCGTTGAGCTCGTCATGATGTAAGTAACCTACATACCGAGTTTGAACGAAATTGAAGGAAAAAGGTTGAATTAATCGATTTTTGATTGGATTTATCAATTTTTTTTTAAATTATCGATTTTTTATGCTAAGAACCTATCTCTTACATTGTACCATGTATGTGCCAAGTTTGGTCAAAATCGGTTGGATGGATCTCGAGTGAAAATGTATCATGCAGACAGACAGACAGACACACAGACATCCTCTGTTTTATATATAGAGAGAGATATACTAGTGTATCCATTCCGTCAAAAATGACAACGATTGTTAGAAAGTTTTAATAGATGCAATGAAACAAAGTCCTGAAACAATGTATTGTTATTCAATAAAACGGAGAGGAAGAATTCACAACTAAAATAGAAGCAAATGAATCGTTTAATTAATCCGTTCCCTTTATATTTTTTAGATGTTCACTGGTATCTAAGATTCATTGATTACTACTGGTATTATAGAAATCGCTTTTTACACTATTTACATTGTTCACACTGTTTCCTCATCTTTATTGTCATACTCACGTAGACTAAATAAAGGGTTCGGTTCGAATTTCCAACGTATATCACCTGAAGAAGATCGGAGCGTACAGTGGTCGAAACGTCGTGAATATAACAATAAAGTTGAGGACAACAGTCTGAACAATGTAAATGGTGTAACTAGTTACAATACCTCATCTCAGAAATATAGACAGATCCTGAAGAAGCCCAGAGTGTACAAAGGCTGAAACGTCGTGAATATGACAATAAAGTTGAGGACAACAGTCTGAACAATGTAAATGGTGTAACTAGTTACAATACTTCATCTCAGAAATATAGACAGATGTTAAATCATTTTTGCTCAGTAGCTTTTCATGTGAAAATATTATTATTATTATTATTATTATTATTATTATTATTATTATTATTATTATTATCCGTGTCATCCAAAATGACAGCAATTGTTAGAAAGTTTTAATAGTGAGATGCAATGAAACAAAAGTCTTGAAATAACGTATTGAGATTCAATAAAGTGGAGCTATAGAATTCACAACTAAAATAGAAGCCAATGAACCATTTAATTAATCCATTTCCTTTATATTTTTTAGACGCTCAATGGTGTCTAGGATTCATTGATTACTCCTGGTATTATATAAATCGTTTTTGTTTTGTTTTTTTTTTGTTCAGTATCTTTTCATATTAAAAAAAAGTTATATATTTAATATAACAGAGAAATGGAAATATTTATCAGAAGAAAAAGATAACAGAACAACAAAAACGGCGTCGACAAAGCTTATTTCAAGATCAAGTTAAAGCAAAACGATCACTTATTAGACAAAGGTGCCTCACATGAAAGGCTTGAACAAGTAAGACTGCAACCTAAGAAACGGAGGAGTAAAGGAACTAATTAATTAAACGATTCATTCTGTTCGGGGACTAATTTTGTCTAAAGGCAGATAAATATTTTTTTTTATAGATTATTAAAATGAGTAAGGGAAGTGATCACTCAAAGATTTTCTAACTTAAGTTGATTTACCTACCTTACCATTACAGATGAGACAGGAAATATATAAATAAACATTGATGATTAATATATGAGTTGATGCTTACTAGTGAGTGCATGGCTGACTGGTTAGAATGTTAGTGTTCCGGCCATGAAAACCGGGTTCGAATATCACCATGTTCAATTTGTAAAGGCGACGATAATATCAGACCGTGAACCCAAAACCCTGCCAAATATTGCGAGTGAAACTGTTTGGAAGCCGACGATGGTTGTTCTAACACTAAGTCATAAGTCAGCGTGATAATGATGTAAATGTGCTTGAGCAGGCGTCTGCAACTGGGATTAAAGCCAGGCATACCCGGAAATGAACAGCTACCATGAATATAATGTCTGAAACACTTAACTATGGGATTAGTCAAAGTTTAGTAAATAGTGAGGTAGAGTGTCGAACCTGATCAGTGCTGAGATGTGTCATCGCATAGGAACTCCAAATTTGTGGCCTTGTGTCGGACTAAACAAAGCTTAGTAAATTAAGAGACAAGCAAAATGCAGAACTGGATCACTACTTAAATAAATGACCACTGAGGAAGAACGGGGTCTCTAAGTAGATTGTAGCCTTGTGCCAGCCAGACTAAACAGAGCTTAGTAAATGGAGAATTGGCCTGTGTAGAAACTGATCAGTGCTTAGGTGTGTGACCCCTTAGGAGCACCAGGTACTGTCAGCGGCTTGTGGCCTTGTGCCAGACTAAACCAAGCTTAGTAAATAAAGAAACGCGTAGAGTGTCGAACCTGGTTAGTACTTAGATGGGTGAGCGCTTCGGAATACCAGGTAGTGTAACTAGATGGTGACCTTGTGCCAGACTAACCCAAGCTCAGTTAATAAAGAGATGGGAAGAGCGTCAAACATGATTATCACTTTGATGAGTGACCAGTTAGGAACACCAAGTACTCTCAGCGGCTTGTGGCCTTGTGCCAGACTAAACCAAGCTCATTAAATAAAGAGATGGGTAGAGCGTCAAACATGATTATCACTTTGATGAGTGACCACTTAGGAACACCAGGTACTCTCAGCTGCTTGTGGCCTTGTGCCAGACTCAACCAAGCTCAGTAAATAAAGAGATGGTAGAGCGTGAAACATGATTAGTACTTTGATGAGTGACTAGTTATGAGCACCAGGTACTCTCAGCGGCTTGTGGCCTTGTGCCAGATTAAACTAAGCTTAATAAACAGAGAGACGGGCGGAGGCTTGAACTTGATCTTTACTTAGATGGGTGATCACTTATTAACAGCAGGTACTGCTAACAGCTTGCAGTCGAATAAATGGAAGCGACAGGTAATTTGAAAAGTAGATTAACTAAAAATGAAAGCGTGTAAGACACGTCGTAATTATCGTTTTATTGTTGATTGACACGAAATTAGAAAAAGAAAAACACCTCCGAACTTTTATTACAAACTACCGATGTGGTCGACATTACACCGCGTTATGGTCCATTTACTTCGGCTCTTCAATCAGTACGTCTCTCACTTTACCTTCTGTTGACCTTTGTCGCTATTATGCAGACAGTTGATTTCCAGTTATTAGAAAACAACGCTGTATCGGTCTATATTTCTGAGATGAGGTATTATGTACACTATTTACATTATTCGGACTATTGTCCTCATCTTTGTCGCAATATATATGACAACGTTTCGGCCGTTGTACGCTCCGGCCTTCTTCAGGTGATTTGAATGTTGAACTGAACCGTTTATTATTTTTCTCACTGGGGTAGACTGTTCTAGTTCCACGTACCATGTTTTTTTTTAATGGATGTCAGTTATCAGTTATCTCCTGTTAATTCCCCTCTCCAACTTCTCCACTGCTCAGAGGATAAAGGCGTTGGTTAGATCCAGTGACAGGACCCAAACGGTGTGATTTCAATACCCGGCTAAGGCAGTGGAGAACTTGGAGAGGGGAATTAACAGGAGATAACTGATAACTGACATCCATTAGACATGGCACGTGGAACTAGAACAGTCTACCCCAGCGAGCTAAATAAAGGGTTCACTTCGACATTTCATCTACCTGAAGAAGGCCGGAGCGGACAACGGCCGAAACGTTGTAATAAATATTAGTCCGAATAATGTAAATAGTGAAAACAACGCTGATCTGCGAAAAAAAAAACAAGCCCCCTATTCTTCTGAGCCCTTCTTTCAGTAACAGTCGCCTAAGATAAGGCGCCTAAGGGATGCTAGTTCGTCTCTCATCCGACAACGGCGATTCAGCGTAATTACAGGTTGAGTATCTTTTATCCGAAAGGCATTGGAAAAATGAATGCACCTTTTTCAGCTTTCCACATCGAACTTGTCATTTGCAACTTCTTCCATCAAAACATTGCCCATAAAGTTATCAAAACATGAGAGCATTTTTGATTACGCCATTACAGGTTCAGTATCCTTTATCAGAAATTCCAAAATCTGAAAGTTTTTCAGGTGCTGACATGCCACAAATGGAAAATTTCAGAAAGGTTTCTAGGTGATGTGTAGTGACTTCATCTGACGTGGGTAGGTGTTCCCCAGTCCAGCTACGTAGCCTAAGTTGGCGTCAGTTTTTTGTTAGCGATCGTCAAAACAACACCTTCGTTCGCGGATTACTTACCAAGTGTTTCGTGCTCAGGAAAGATATTATCTAAAATGTCAAAAAAGTCTTGCAGATACTTATCTGGGTAGTGAAAGAAAAAAAAAGAAAGCATTTATGTTTATTAATATTTTGTACACGTACAGAAAATACAAAACATTATTTTTACGCGAAATCTTAATTTCACCACTTAAAAATCCGCGTAAGCATTACATAACTAGCGCCATTATCTGTATCTGTATGTACACAAAATTTATTACATTTTATATAAAACTACCTTCAGGGTATATATATCTGACACTCACAGAACTTATTAAAGGCAAGAGGGATAGAGGAAAACAATGCATAACCTACCTAATGGGCTTGTGTAAATGGATAGCAGAACAGGATTTAGGAGAGATAGCAGAAAGACAAAATTTACTAAGAGCTACAAAGGACAAAGTTCGATTCAAAATTCCAATCACCTGAAGAAGGCATACAACGACCGAAACTTGTGAATATGGCAATGACGATGGGGATAACAGTTCGAATAATGTAAATAATGCAAGGGTATATGTTATTTATATAAGACTACTGTTGTGGTGTCTTCCCTCTAATGAGGCTATTGTGGACTCTTCCACTTACTCTAAAGTAGTAGGAAAGTAAGCCTCGGGAGAACGGTGATATAGGCCGTTAATTACTGTCAAACTCTCTGTCTCGGTAGATAGGAACCAGGACGAGGCTTTGCCGAAAGGCAAAGTTTCATCCGGGGAGGTAGACAGGCCCTGAACCCGTTTATACGGGTTCGAAGGGAATATTTTTGGCCGAGCCTACGGGCTCGGAGAACCCACACTAAACCGGCCTTGTGCCACATACAACCCACGTGAGGGGGGCGTTAAATATAACGGTGATATAGACTGTTCTACTGTCGAACTCTCCGTTTTTGGCAGAGAGGAACCCGGACGAGACTTTGCCGAAGGTCAAAGTTTCGTCCGGGGAGGTAGACAGACCCGAACCCGTTTATGCGGGTTCAAAGGGAATATTTTTCGTCGAGCCTACCGGCTCGTATGACCCACGTTAAACTCGGCCTTGTGCCACATGTACCCTCGTGGGGAGGCTGCTAAATATAACAGTGATAAAGACCGAACGCTGTCAACCGACACACACTCCCAAGTCGTGTAACACTTCTGTTGTATTTAGTGTTCAATACACTATTTATCTGCAACATCTTGTTTTGTTATTCCTTAACCATTACTTGTGCCACATATATCCCTCGTGGGAGGGGGCTGTTAAATAATAACAGTGATATAGACTGTTTTACCAAGGCTGTGAGAGTTCGCAGCTCCTGTCGAACTCTCTGCCTTGGGCGAAGAGGAACCCGGACGAGGTTGTGCCGAAGGACAGAGTTTCACCCGGGGATGTAGACAGACCCGAACCCATTTATGCGAGTTCTACGGGGATTTTTTGGCCGAGCCTACAGGCTCGGATGACCCACGTTAAACTCGGCCTTGTGCCACATGTACTCTCGTCGGGAGGCTGCTAAATATATATTACTTGGTCACAACTACCTTCAGGGTATATGTATAAGCGAGTTATGAAAGGTAAAGAGATATCATGTTTATGCTTGCGTTCCATTCCCAAACTGCCTCATTTTATAGATACTATACACAAATTAAATAGCCTGTATTCCAAAATTAAAAAAATATCTGAAAACCGAAGTACTTCCGGTCCCAAGAATTTTGGATAAAGGATTCTCAACCTGTAATAAATTTCTGCCGGTACTAATTACCGCCCGATAGAGCCGGACAATTTTTAAAGCATTTTCGATCTAGTGTGTTTGGTTACCATTCGGTAAAGAAGCTTTTATCCATTCTGATTCCGGTTACCAAAAGAACAGCGTCTGATACCGCCTATTTGCAACCTGGCAACACCTGACAGCCGCTTTTAAATATTTTTCACCTGGAATATCTAATTACCGCCCGACAACTTTCGATAATCAGTCTCTTTAATGATTCTGAATCCTTTACACCTTGTTACCACCTGCGTTATTTGATACCTACATATACCTATCACTAAATCTATTTAAACATACTAAATTCTGTATATCTAGTTACTGTCTGATGGGATTCGATACGCACATATACCTATATACAACACAAGTGCTTGACATTCTCTTCTGTAATTCTCCATCTTGACATTTAAAGACAACGTCTAACCCACCTGCTCTACAGAAGGATGCCGAGAATACCATGGACTGAACTGGTATGTTTGTTGATTACTGCTCTAGATCAGAATTTATGGCTGAGTTAAGTTGACATCATCTGGACATAGCTGAAAACAAGATAAAGCAGTAACTAAAAGAATCTGAAGAATTTAAATTCAACAACACCGAGATGATAAGGCGCAATGGGATAGCTAAAGATGCCTTTCAAAAGCTAAGCAATGTATTAAGAAACGGAAAAATCTCATTACAAACAAGGAAAAGAGTATTGAATTCTTATGTAACATAGGTCCTCCTATATGGCAGTGAATGCCTGGATCCTCTCATCACCGATGAAGAAGAGACTTGAAGCAACAGAAATGTGGTTCTACAGAAGGATGCTGAGAATACCATGAACTGAACAAGTGAGCAGCAACGAAATTTTAGAGAAAATGGAAACGAAAATAAGACTTATACGTAGCACCAGAAAGAGACATTTGAAATTACCAGAACACATAATGAGGAAAAGGGCTTGGAAAAGTTGATACTCACGAGATTTACTGAAGGCAAGAGAGACAAATGATTGATTGGTTTTCTTTAGGTTTAGAAGAGATAACAAAAAGACAAAATTTATTAAGAGCAACAAAGGACAGGAAATTGTGGTGAGCCATTATCGACAATGTCCTGAAGGGACACGGCACATAGAAGAAGAGGAATCAGCTTGTGTCAATGAATGGCGGAAGAAGGTTTAGAAGAGATAACAAAAAAACAAAATTTATTAAGAGCTACAAAGGGCAGGAAATTGTGGAGAGCCATGATCGCCAATGTCCTGAAGGGACACGGCACATAGAAGAAGAGGAATCAGCTTGTGTAAATGAATGGCGGAAGAAGTTTTAGAAGAGATAACAAAAAGTCAAAATTTATTAAGAGCAACAAAGGACAGGAAATTGTGGAGAGCCATGATCGCCTGCATCCTGAAGAGACACGGTACATAGAAGAAGAGGAATGAGCTTGTATAGATGAATGGCGGTAGAAGGTTTAGAAGAGTTAACAAAAAGACAAAATTTATTAAAAGCTACAAAGGACAGGAAATTGTGGAGAGCCATGATCACTAACGTCCTGAAAATATACGGCACATAGAAAATAAGTTTTTTGTGGCGAATTTTGATTTCTGCCATGATTCACCAGGGGGTCGGCGATCATAGCTCCCTACACCATACTACTCCTCGTAGCTCTCAACAGCGCTTGTCCCTTTTCCATTCCGACCACCTTCACCTCGTAAAGCCACTCATTCACGCAAGTTGATGACCCGCTGCCTTCACCTGTCGCTTAAGCAAGAGAATTTTAATCATTTTGCTAATATTCACGCTGGATGATAGATACATTTGGGATGTTTTAATTGTTATCACTGCCTGTATAAGAATTATCGAACACTATCGGGGGGCGGTAATTAGGATCCGTTTACTGACACATGCAACTTTATCTGGTCAAGATCCAAAATAAATAAAGTTAAACCAAACCATACTCGCATCGCAATGCTACATCCGACGCGAAAAACATCTGTTTACCTTCCATTCTACGTCATTAATAACGGTCGTTACGAGCGCCTTGCGCAAGAGTCTAACACGTATACAAAAACAATACCCTGCAAAAGCTGTTGGTGGCGCCAGGGGTGGCAGTACCGCCTTAGCCACCAAAACTGTGTTACCTCCCCTGGTTTTCGGCTGACGGGGGAAGGGTATCGCACGTGCTTTCACACGCTGCATGTAGAGGATTGTTATCTTTAAGGTTTTGATAACTTTAATCTCTTATGAGATTTCCCATTGTTTGAAGTTTGCCTTGCGCCAAACTTCACCTAGTTAAACTATCAAAAGCTTGTACGCACGAACTCCTCAAGGTTTATTCCATCGAGCTAATAGTTTTTTTTTTAATCCTTTTCTAAGAAAAAATCTTCTTTAAGACTTTTTTTTTGCGGGGGACGTGAGTCTGACGCGCTCATCCGTCCGTCGCGTGGTTTGAAGAAGAAAAAAAATTACAAAATTAGATGAGTAGTTCAAGGATTTCTATCCAGTCATTTTTTATCCGCCACGTCAGCAAAATGTCTGCTACTTGTGTAGATAATATAGAGACGCCGGGTGTAGTATCCGATTTTAGTTAAACATTTGAGATTTATCGATAATCTCAGTTTTCTAACTGGAAATTAATCCTTTTCAGGTTAGCTTGCGAGGCATAGTCATTTACAACTAAATTTTTCGTAAAGATACTAATATTTAAGTATAGAATATCGTAAAATTAATGTCTGGTGTGTTTTGAATAAATATCGAATCACAGGGCCATTGTTTTTTTTTTTGAAAGGCGTGTTGTTAATGATTGCGATATAGAAAGACTACAAAAGGACTCTTCCTAAGCTTGATCAATTCGAGCTTATAGAGGGTACAGTGTTTCAGCAAGACGGTGTACATTGCCACTTTTTCTCTGAAAGTTAGGCTGTTTCTAAATGAAAAATTCCCTAACAAGTGGATTGGTTCCCACGATCACTAGATTTGACTCGAGTGGATTTCTTTTTTTTTTTTATGGAACATCTGAAAAGTAATTTTTATTCAAGTAAAGCTCGATCTTCAGATGAATTGCAAGCGGGGACAATTGAAAATCAGCTTCAGAATAATTCCCGAGAACGAGTGAATCGCATTACCCTTTGTATGTGTAATGACGACGACGGACATGTTCAAAAATTATAATAAATTTAAATGCTTCTTCTTAACCGTTTCACAGATTCTTTCTTTCATGTATACTTACAAAGCTACAAATGAAATGATTATATATATATATATATATATATATATATATGTATATATATATATATATATATATATATATATATATATATATATAGTTGGATTGATATGAGTTTGTGACCGTGGGTTTCACGCTATTTGCACTTTCCAGTAAGTACCGCGCATCTATAATATATAAATAATAATTATAAAAATTGCATATATATATGTATATGTATATATATATATATATATATATATATATATATATATATATATATATATATATATATACATATTTTACATATATATATATATATATATATATATATATATACACACACATTATATATATATATATATATATATATATATATATATATATATATAGTTGGATTGATATGAGTTTGTGACCGTGGGTGTCACGCTATTTGCGATCGTCAGACAACACTGATATTGAGTACTTTCCAATAAGTACCGCGCATCAATAATATATAAATAATAATTATAAAAATTGCATATATATATGTATATGTATATATATATATATATACATACATACATATTTTACATATATATATATATATATATATATATATATATATATATATATATATAGTTGGATTGATATGAGTTTGTGACCGTGGGTTTCACGCTATTTGCGATCGTCAGACAACACTGATATTGAGCACTTTCCAATAAGTACCGCGCATCAATAATATATAAATAATAATTATAAAAATTGCATATATATATGTATATGTATATATATATATATATACATACATACATATTTTACATATATATATATATATATATATATACACACATTATATATATATATATATATATATATATATATATATATATATATATATTATGCAGTGTTACATTAGAACATGCACTAATATAACACTGCATAATAAATAAATATTTACGGCTCTACTTTTGTATTGAGCTCTGTTTTAAATTAATGTTTTGAACGCTGAAATCGTACTCTTCGTTCTTTTACATATATATATATATATATATATATATATATATATATATATATATATATATATTGACCTATTTAATAAGTTGTCTCACAGGAAACGAGATAAAGAAAAAAACGAGAAGTAAAAATATAAGAAAGCAGAAGTGGAAGTAGGGTTTGAGAAAAAAGGAAAGGAAAAGGAAGGGTAAATTAACATATATATATATATATATATATATATATATATATATATATATATATTGCTGGTTAGATGGTTTCTGGCAGAGTCAGGTCTAAACTCTATCAGTTCTTATGTGGTGACTCAAATATAAACAAGATCAATGCTCACGTATTAACGCAAGTTTAACACAATCAATATTTCCTTACAGATTCAAATAGAAACACGACTAATATTTAACTATTGATTCAAATTAAAACACTATCAACCTTTACCTATACACACCACTAATATTTACCCATCGTCTTACAGAATTCAGAGGCTGGGCCAGGATGGTTAGCGATTGTTTCAAGAAAAGTTGCAATTTTTGCAAAACAGTGAATGAAAAGATGCATA
Organism: Acanthosepion esculentum; assembly: GCA_964036315.1. Taxonomy (NCBI): domain Eukaryota; kingdom Metazoa; phylum Mollusca; class Cephalopoda; order Sepiida; family Sepiidae; genus Acanthosepion; species Acanthosepion esculentum. The sequence goes on from OZ038510.1 coordinate 14,299,208, forward strand.
ATTTAATTTGCAAAAATTCCATCACCAAGTAAAATGAGTACAACTTCAAAAGACATTGTGAAACGAACCATCTACCTTACGCTAAATATGAAAGCACAATGCGTGTTTCAAAACTCAAGAAATTGAAAGCTAACTTGACACAGTGCTTTTTTTTTGCAGAAATTCAGAAATAGAATGTCGATTTCGTTACTGCAAGCTATGAACTTGATGTAATTGGAAGTGTAGAGAATCGTATTGCCCTCTGTATGTGTATTGACGACGGACATGTTCAAAAATGAACAAATCCCAATAATAAATCTAAATGCTTCTTTTTCAGTCAGTTATATGTCACGCGTGACACACGCTTAGACGATCATGTTCGATACATGACTGTCGAGGTAGATTATTTTCACGCAGTACGTTGCCATTTCTTTCTACAGTAGACCAGTTGCCATCCAAGGCTATAGAACCCGGTCTATCCTGCTATTTACCCAAAGTTGGTGGGGAGAAGACGAGGATTCATACTTTTCCCAAAGGCATTAGCACGTAAGTGAATGTAATGGATTCGACTGGAATTCGAACTCGGCTTTCTGATTCCTCAATCCGAGCCGATAGAGTTATCCCTTTTACAGATTCTTCCTGTCATGTATACTTACAGAGATACAAGTAATCCACACGGATATCCTGTATATTCTTTCTCACCATAGTCGTTTTATTGTAGTGCATGAAGTGAAATGATTATATATATATATATATATATATATATATATATATATATATATATATATATATATATATATATATATATTAATCTTATCTAATTAAAATTAGAAAACAGACAACCTTAAGCGTCCATTGATTATATTTTATTACCCCAGGTAGGTGTTTTTTTTCTGTTTCTTCAGATCACGTTTCCAAGCATAAAAACATGGTTTTAAATTTACGTATTATTTTTATACACTTTTGAGGGGTAGTTTTAAGTTGATGTTAGGTGATGGAGAGAAGTGGAGAAGGAGGGCGACTGATATGGTCGAAATTAGGAACGGAGAGATAGGATTAATTTTAAATCTATTTTTATTAAAATACTTAAGAGTAAAGGAGGCGGGAAAGGACCGGACATTGACCTATTTAATAAGTCATCTCACAGGAAATGAGACAGAGAGAAAAAAAAAGATATAAGAAAGCAAATGTGGAAGCAGGGGTGGGAGGAAAAAAGGGAGGAAAGAAGAAAAGGAAGAATAAATTAACATATATAGGCATATTGAACTTAATTTGAAAAGAAAGCAGATTGATAAATTTTGCAGTTAACCTCTCTCTCTCTCTATATATATATATATATATCTATATATATATATATATATATATATATATATATATATATATATATATATATATATAGTACATAGTACAGGTAATAGGTCTGTTGGTATATAATCCAAGGGGACCCTAGTAATAACAAATATTAAAACTGATCCACAGAGAGCTCGATGACCTTATTATAACAAAGAATATATATATATATATATATATATATATATATATATATATATTAAGGTAAAACCCAAAATTACCTCAACATTGTCTATTTCTGGTTGATCTGAACCCAGCAATCTTCAGCTTCAAAAGGTGAAGACGGCTGGGTTCAGATCAGCCAGAAATAGATTACACTCATACTGAGGTAATTTGTGGTTTTGCCGTGATATATATATATATATATATATATATATATATATATATATATATATATATATATATATATATATATGTATGTATGTCAAAAATGGGGAGATCAGTTGAATCCGCTACTTTGGTTTCAATCTTACGGTATCTTCAGGCGATTTTTATCAAATGACATCTACATGTCACTTTTACTTTCATTTTATTTTTTCACACGTGTATTGAGCACTTTTTAATGCTACTGTTTGCGGATCTGATTCAACTCTGACCATTAACCTTTTATGCATTTTATATATATATATATATATATATATATATATATATATACAAACACACACACACACACACATACACACACACACACACACACACACACACATATATATATATATATATATATATATATATGTATATGTGCGGGTATGCAGAAAAATAGGAAAGAACACGTTAGGTAAATAATCTGTAGTTCTTTAGTATTTTTGTTTTGAAACATGAGAACTCTTATGTAGCGAAGGAATCATATTTTTTTTTTTAAAATATTATATATATATATATATATATATATATATATATATATAAGTGAACATAGAAGTCAACACTTAGAGGCGACAGTCTGTTTCATGCTAGATACAATCGTCAGGCCACGAGTGCTGTTATTTTTCTCGGCTATTTATATATACGGGTCAGTGGTGCATTGTAGGTAGTCTATTTTGGCGGTTATTTCACCGGAAGACGTTTATTTAATTATTTGGGTTAAATTATTTTGCTTGTTTATATTTATTTTTTATTTCTATTTTTATTTCTTATCTTATTTATTTATTTATTTTTCATTTTTTTTAATCGGTGTTTTTATTAACGTAGTAAAAATTTGTTTATATCGCTTATTTAATATTTTTGTTTTTGTTTGGGAATTAATGCTATTTATTCAATTTTGGTGTTGATTGTTGTAGTTTATTCTAACTATTATTTTGGCGGGAACAGTTTTTAATTTGTTTATTTCTTCATGTATTTATTTGGATTGATTATCGGGATCGATTTGTTAGTTTATTTATATATTTGGTTGAATTTAGATCAACTTATTTTACTTGTTATTATTTATTTGTTATACTGTATATTTTCTCTTTTCGGTTTTCGATTTTTAAGTAACGTAGTATTTTTTTATCGTTATATAACAGTTATAACTATTTTTTTCGTCCAAGTTTTGGTTTGATTTTTATAGTCTAACTAATATTTTGGTCATAATGATTTGTTAATTTGTTTATTATTTACTTTATTTATTTGGGTTCATTGATTTTCTTTCTTATTTTTTATTCTATTTCGTTTACTCTAACAGGTGTGATTTGGTAATTAGTTTGGGTTAATTTAATTGCTTGGAGGAAAAATAGCTATCATTACCTTCCCAGAGCAAAATAAATTATTAAATAAAAGATCCGAGCTCATCTCAAAATGCAAACATGAAAACAAATTTTTACTACGTTACTTAAAAATCGAAAACGGAAAAAATAAAATTTAAAAAATAAATAAATAAATATGTGACAATAAAATAAGCAAAATAAATTAATGTTTGTATATGTTTGTATTACTGTTTCTGTTAATATATCTGTTTAACTCAATTACTCTCTTTGTGTTTTTATTTCTGGCCCATAACAAGGCCACAACGGCATGTAATAAATATACCTTGGTCGATTAAATAAAAGATTCAGTGCGCAATGCCCTGCGGATCGACAGACCTCTGAAGAAGGCCGGAAAGCGCAACAACTGAAAAGTTACGCTGTTAACAACAAAGATCGCTACATTAGTTCGAGTGTAAATAATGCAACTAATGAGAAAATTTAGTCTATGCAGACAAGTGCAAAAATTTTACTATCTGGGAAGTGTTCTAAATACAGGATGGAAAGTGTGACAATGAAATCCGAATACGTATTCGGTTAGCCCAAGGTACATTCCAAATGATAAACAGAGTATTAAGCATCTATCTATATCTCTGAAGGAGGTGGAGTAATGGATAGAGGCTCGGACTGAGGAATCGGTGGGCCGAGTTCGAATTCCAGTCGAATCTTTTACATTCACTTACGTGTTAATACCCTTGGGAAATGTATGAATCCTCTTCTCATCTCCCCAGCTATGGATAAATAGCAGGACAGAACGGGTTCTATAGCCTTGGATTGCAACTGGTCTACCGCAGAAAGAAATCTGCCTCGTCAGTCATGATCAAAAGATACATGATCGCTTAAGCGTGTATTACGCGTTGCACATAACTGACTGACTATATCTCTGAGATGAGATATCATGATTATTTACATTATTTTCATTATTCGGAATGTTATCCTCATCTTCATTGCCATATTCACAACGTTTCAGCCGTTGTACGCTCCGGCCTTCTTCAGGTGATTGTTTACATTATTTACATTATTCGGACTGTTATCCTCATCTTCATTGCGATATTCACAACGTTTCGAACCGAACCGTTTATTTAGTCCACCGGGGGGGGGGAGATTGAGTTAAAGGGAAAAGGACAGAGACACCCGGAAGAGGCATGGCACGTGGAACTAGAAAAATCTACGCCGGTGGACGAAATAAGCGATTCGGTTCGAAATTCCATTCACCTGAAGAAGGCCGGAGCGTACAACGACCGAAACGTTGTGAATATGGCAATGAAGATGAGAATAACAGACCGAATAATGTAAATAATATAAATAGAGTATTAAGTGACATAAAAAACAACTTTGTCGGAAAAAAAGAAAAGAAAAGAGTACTTAACTGTTGCGTGTTATCTGTCCTCCTATATGGCAGTGAATGCTGAACAATCTCCTCAAAGATGAAGAAGAGACTTGAAGTAAAAGAAATGTGTTTCTACAGAAGGAGTCTTAGGATATCATAGACCAAACACGTGAGCAACGACTAGATTTTAGAGAAAATGGAAGCAAAAAGAAAACTTATACTTAACACCAGGAAGCGACAGTTGAGATTTCTGGGGCACACAATGAGGAAGGAGGGCTTGGAAAATCTGATACTCACAGGGCAGATAAAGTGCAAGAGGGACAGAGGAAAACAGCGCATAACATACTCGATGAGACTGAGTCAACGGGTTTTGGAAACAGGGTTCAGGATAAAAAGCGAAAAGACAAAATGTATTAAGAGCTACAAAGGACAGGAGATTGTGGAGAGCCTTGATCGTCTACGTCCTGAAGGGACAAGGTACATAAAGTAGATTATCTCAGTTTGGTCGCAAACCTGTTTACATGTCGGAGCAGCCACTGAAATCTTTTAAGGTCAGATTATGCAGCTCGTGGATATGATGCAGTTCTTCTCAACCTATTTTTTTATTTATGGACCACTTTCACTCCTAATTTTTTTGGTGAAACCCCATAATCATTCGATGATAAAAAAACTATTTTACTTTTTACGAATAGATAAGTTTAGGAATTGTGTTATAGAAATAGTAAATGTATATGCTTTATTTTGAAGTAAAACTAATTTAATGAAAGTAAACTTGTATTTAACAACTAAATTCTATGGTACATTTTTGTACACTAGTACATATATAGGTCCTCAGGGTGGGTGGTTTTGCAGGAAATGCCCCCGCTGCTGAAGAGGTTAATACTGTTAATCCTTCCTTTATATATAATCCTTATATAATTCATATATTAAATTAATTTTATTTTTAATATTTTCTTTTTTAGAATATTTTATATTAATTTATATTAATATTTTATTTTATTAATATTTATTAATATTTTAAATTAATATTATTATTTTTTAATAATATACTAAATTAATTTATATAATAAATTATAATCTTTATATAATTTTCCTTCATATATATAATCCTTCCTTTATATATCCTTTTCAGTTTTTATTCAACTTTTATAATCAAAATACCCAGTAGAATAAAAGGGACGCTAACTTACATCGCCTGATTTCGTTTTCCTGAGTTATTTTTCTATTTTGAGTATTTTAATATGGCATAGATTACTGTAGAAATTCCAATTCTCAGTTGTAACAACCGATACGAAGTGAAATTGCTCTATCGACCACTAAAATATTACCGTGGGGCCGCAATTTGCTCTGTGTGTGTGTGTGTGTGTGTGTGTGTGTGAACCCCTATTAATGTTACATGGACCCACAGACTGCATATGGACCCCGGTCGAGAACCACTGCAATGAGGTCATATCTTAAGCCAACATTCTGATGCGCCTTGCTCCTCTGATGCTCTGCTGTGGCACCGAGTGCAAAGCCTACTTTGCTATATCGTAGGATATTTTGACGCCATCATATGTTGTTTAATGAGATTAAATTCGATTCAGATTATCTGGTATTTTCTGGCGTGTTCAATTCCCTTAGGTTGTGTCCCTTGTTTGTAAAATGGTTTCATACTAAGTTGAATATAACAGATAAGAATGACGTGTCTAGCAAAGAGTAATATCTAACAAGTGCATGCAATAAGTCTATTCGTTAGTATAGTATATTCAATCAACTCGTAGTAAATAAAAGATGTTCCAATAACTTGGACCGATTTAAATTTGAATTAAGCTTAAGCGTCAAATGATTTTTTTTTTCTTTCAGATTTAATAACTTAAGTCTTTGGCAATTTCAACCATGGAAAGATTAACAAAGTTAAAGTTATCGAAGCCTATTACGAAAATGGACGTTCAAACAGAAATGCAATGAGAAGTTCCCAAGTCGCATCATCTCTCGAAACAGCGAAGTCAATTGGCCACCACGATCGTGCGACTTAACGCTTTTAGATTTCTTCTTATGGGATCATTTCAACAGTAAGGTCTATGTCAACAAGCCAACAACAATTCAACAGCTGAAGGATGAGATAATAAGGCATATTGGTGAGATCTAGGGGCAGCTATGATGTCATCAAAAGTGACAGGACCCAAAGAGTGCGAGTTCAATACCCGGTTAAGGCAGTGGAGAAATTTCAGATGGAAATGGCAAGTGGAACTAGAACAGTCTACCCCAGTGAGCGAAATAAAGGGTTCAGTTCGATATTCCAATCACCTGAAGAAGGCCGGAGCGTAGAACGGCCGAAACGTTGTAATAAATATGGCGACAAAGATGAAGGCAATAGTCCAAATAATGTACATAATACCTCATCTCAGAAATATAGACAGATGTCGATTTTGGAATCATGATATTGCACTCACTTTGAAAGTTGATGTTTGCCATGATAAATAATGACCCAAAATATTCTTTTCCAAATCGTTACCGTTTATTGAGCAAAGGGGTTTAAAAATTCAGTTTAGGTTCAAAATTGTAGAATTGCAATTTCATTCAGGTGATCAGCGAAAGCTTAAAAGCACTGACTTTACCAAAGCTTTACAAATTGTATATGGACAAGATGCATGGCATAAAAACGTTATTACTAAATCATTTTGCCATCAAAGTGAAGTTATACTGAACAATTTAGCTATATTATGATGTAATATGTTATACAGTACTGTAGTTTTAATGTGGTCTTCAATAAATAAGGTAAATTTAAAAGATTTTTTCTTATAATTTGTGCCCAGCAGTATTATGATGTTATATACATTTTTGTCTGTTTTTTTTATTGCTTATGATCTATCAAATGATCTGACAAATCTTATTCAAAATGAATTCTTTTTTGTTATCGTTTACAATTCTTTTACGGTTCTCACTTATTGAATACAGTCAAAAAAATTGCATATTTTGCTTGTGGTGATACATAATTAGAATTTTGGTTTGAATATATTTTCCATTCAATGTGTCGAACACGAAATGATAATCAAGGAGTTATTTAGATTTAGTAAGTACGGATGATATTCGAGGTACTTAAAAAAAATTTTAAAAAACCTGTTTTGGGCTTGTTTATCGCGGTAAGCGCGAACGCACACCCCACACTTAGAAATAGCGCACCCGAGGCGCCCACATTAGGGGCGATCGCAAAGTTCAACCCAAACGGATTGCAATGGAAGGACCTCAATCTGCGAAAATTTGGTGTGAAATTGAGTAAATACAAATTCTTTTTATTTTGGGTGAATTAATATTTTGGGGTCAATTAACAGAAAATATCTCCTAACTCAATGTGGAGTAATGGTTAGGGAGTCTAGTCTGATTGACAATTAATAATAAGTCGTGAGTTCGATCCTTCCCATGTGCCCCATACATAACCCAAAAATGTTGACATGTCCTAAAATCAACCAATCTTAATGAGTTAATGCTTAGCGAAGCCAGTTTGGTTGGACATTGCTATTGGAGATTGAATTCGATCCTCACCGTGTGTCCTATATAACATTCGACATTAAGTAACACAATAAGTGTTTACATGTGAAATCAACAGCCCTAACTATCTATCACCTTCGCTGGCATATGTCTAACATGACTTCACCGCAATGCAATGAAAAATAAAGTCGAGTTTTCTTTAAAATTCTACGTTTTCTACTGTCTATATAGACTTGTGCCTACCGCTACTGACATCCGCACTTAATTATCTAATGACCGCAGACCCCAGTATTTTTCTTGCCAGTCATTGCTAGGGGTAAATATAAGTAAATTAATAATTTCTCAAAGTCAATGAGACAGTAACAGTCATTGCAATGTAAACAGTTTAAAGATGGCTTCGCCATCAACGCTTCACTTGTGGCGATGTGGTGAACTAGTGTTAAAGTTTCAAGAAATTTAAGTATCTGCTTGTAATTTTGTACTGTATACTACTTGTTTTTCTTTACCGGAAGTTAACCAATTTGTTTTACTCAAAACGAATAACCATCTCCGACGGCGCGACATTATTATCAGTAACGAAAGTCGTAAACAACGAAGATCTCTTGAGATTTGTCGTCGTAGCTAATATGCCTTGCTTCAATTTGGTTTTGACGAGTCAAGATATTTTTCTCATTCTGTTTCGTTTTCGAAATATGGCCGACAATTGTTCTTTATTTTCGACTCGCTGTTACATTTTGTTGTTCTTTCAATATCTTTTACTGATAATTTCTGTTGGGGGAACCATAATATTTTAACTGACTTACTCAAAATGCATTTTAGATGCGAAGACGCAAACTATTCAGACGTTTTCCTTTAAAATATAAGGAAACATCATTTCTAAAAGATAAACTCAAAATTCGTTTCCGAGTCTAAGACACAAAGTATTCCAACGTGATCATTTAAAATATAAATACACCAGTTTTATCAAACATACACAAAATGCGAATTAGAGTCTAAGATGAAAACTATTCAGACGTTTTTCTTCAAAACATCAAGAAACATCGCGTTTCGATGGCTAATGTACAGAGTATTCAGACATTTTATTTTTAAATCTTAATGAACAACCAGTTTTAATGCGTTTTAGAGGCGAAGACAAAATATTTAATTATTTTCCTTTTAAACCAGAAGTGCCACCATTTTAACGGATGTAATCAGTAATGACCTTGAAATATTCCTTGCTAATACCTGAAAAACACGATGGATAAAATAAGTAAAGGTTTATTGTAAAAACTAATACAAGAAGAATAAAGGTAACATGAACGGGTTCGGGTCTGTTTACCTACCCGGACGAGACTCTGTACTTCGGCACAAGGTCGTCGCAAGTCAATCCAGTAGTGAGTGCTACTATTGGAAGGTCGGTAGTTCTCGCGTAAGTCTGAGTCGTACTCAACAGATCCCAGCTAGTCGATACTTACCAGCCTCCCCACGAGGTAGGATGTGGCAAAAGGCCGAATTTAATATGGGGCTACCAAGCCCGTAGGCTCAGTTAAAAATTCCCCGTAGAACCCGTATAAAACGGAGTCGGGTAGCTGTTTCCCGAGACGAGATTCTGCCCTTCGACATAGACTCGTCTGGGGATACTCTCTGCCTCCGGACAGAGAGTTTGACCAGCACAGCAGGAAAAGATTCCAGCTAGATGGTATCTAGCAACTGCCCCACGCAGTCATATGTGGCACAAGGCCAAATTTAATGTGGAGTTCCCGAGCCCGTACCCTCGGCCAAAAATCCTCGCAGACCCAGCATAAATGGGATCGGATCTCTCTACGTCCCCGGACGAGACTTTTCTTTCGGCAGAGCCTCGTCCGGGTGCCTCTCTGCCCGAATGCAGAGAGTTCGGTTTCACAGCTGGAAAAGATTCCAGCTAGACAATATTTACTAGCTACCCAACTCCCCCGAGGGTAGATGTGGCACAAGGCCGAGTTTAACGTGGGACATCCGAGCCCGTAGGCTCGGCCAAAAATTCCACGTAGAAAGCGCATGAACGGGTTCGGGTCTGTTTACCTACCCGGACGAGACTCTGCACTTCGGCACAGCCTCGACCGGCTTCTTCTCTGCCCAAAGGCAGAGAGTTCGACAGTACAGCTGGAAAAGATTCCAGCTAGAGTATCTAGCAACTGCCCCACTCAGTCACATGTGGCACAAGACCGAATTTAATGTGGGGTTCCCGAGCCCATAGGCTCGACCAAAAAATCCCCGTAGACCCCGCATAAACGGGATTGGGTCTGCCTACCGCCCCGAAAGAGACTCTGCCTTCAGCGTAGCCACGTCCGGTTTCCTCTCTGATCAGAGGCAGAGATTTCGACCAGCACAGCCGAAAAATATTTCAACTAGACTCTGTAGTCCGTTGACTTACAGATACTTATAGGCAGTTACTACCTATAGCGTAGTCACTCATGTGGGTGACATAAAAAACACATGAATATATTTTCCTCGACCTATTGGCTAACACGTGACGGTCTGTAATTTCTGGAACGACCATTCGGATCTTGTTCTCGCGAAGACAAATTACGTGGCTGTACGTTCTCCTCTTGTAGGTCAGGTATTTATATAACTTCTCCAGCTGTCTTGTGTGTGTGTGTGTGTGTGTGTGTGTGTGTGTGTGTGTGTGTGCGCGTGCGTGTGTGTGTGTGTGTGTGTGTGTTAAGTTCAGCCGTGTTGATTTCCTGTTTTATGTCTGCGGTGCCACTGTCACCCATTCCGAACCGATTCTGCACTGGGTGGCTCTAAGGATACCTTCTAGAACAACCCTCTGATGCACCTACCTGTTCGGATGTTCTTGTGTGACACAGACTACAAAGGTTTATTTGGTGTCTATTAGCGTTGAGTCCATTGCATATTGTGGCCACCACAGATCGACTCTAAGAACAACTCTTTCTTATTGACATTAAATTTGATTCAGACCTCTGCAGTACTAGACTGGCGTCAATCACATACTGCATCAATTCGTCAGATCAGGATTATACCCAGCAGCTATTGTCACCTAATGCAACCTGTTCTTCGTTTGGATGTAGCCACGTTTGGTTGCTAGTAATCGTTAGTCTTGGAGATCAACTTCAAAGACGAGAAAAAGAGTCGCAAATATTAAAAGTAGATTAAGATTAAGAATCAACTATCTCCTAAAATCAGAAAGGCAAAACACAAGGATTAAATTTGAAACCGTTTTTAAGAATATAGGTACTGATCTTATTTTCAACAAATTTCAGGTTACAAAAGTCTTTGTAATAAAGATATTAGGATTATTTAACTGATAGAATCTAAAAACAAGGGGAAGTATTTTAATATCATGCAAAAAATCTTTAAAGGTAAGCTTGCCTCGCTGTGTCTTTTCTATAAATACTTTCATGGTAATTGTTCGGATGAGCTCTTCGCTATCTTGTATTCATTTTGTAAATACTCATTGGGGTTACTTTTTTTAGAATTGTTATTTTATTCTACCCCCCCACCACCACCACCACAGACATTGAATTGTAAATTTGGGGACTAGTTAGTATTTTCATAGAGACAGTGAGGTATTATGGTGGTTGTAGTAAGAACGGTACGTATGAATGTGATGTTTTGGTGTAAGGAATATTGTTCGTACGATTAGGTCAGTGTTTGCGGCTAGCTAAGTTATATTTAAGACGACAGTAGAAGACCGTCCTTTTTCCCCAATCCCCCCTTTGTCCTTTTGCCACATTTCTGTAATTCATACAGGATAAATATCGCTCTTCGCTATGGTACCTATGAATTTAAGCACAGTACAAGGCTGGCGTCGAGATCTCATTAATTTACAATTGAGCTGGCTAGATGTAACCATAAATTCTATACTAAAAGTTTCTTTTCAATTATATATGAGGCTGCATTGACATGCAAACATTCAATATACTGAGAGCTGACAACCAGACGGTTTTGATCAAAAATCGGTGACGTTCCCTAATAATTTCTGTTGTCCATTGTGTTAAATCTATGTGAATTGTTCATTCTTATATCCTATTGGAAAGTGGTGGTTGTTTTAAGATCATTATGAAACATCTTATGTGCCTCCACAAAATGACTTTCCCTAATCTGACCGAGGTCTCATTTCAGCAGTTCTTAGTTTGCACAGGGTCACATCTGGTTACCAACCTTTGGCCTTCTTGGAGATTTGAGGTCGATGACAAGAAAAAAGGATCAGAAATATTAAAAATGGAAACGAATTAAGATTTAGTCAGTGCCTAAAATCAGAAACCCAAAACGCTCTTTAGACAGAAACATAAGCACCTGCATATCTCAATGACAAAACTTTAGACTTGGTTATCACGGTTAACGGTTCAGTGCCAATGACAAAGTTGAGAACAGAATGGAAATCTGATTCCATAGTAAAAATTTTAAAAATCTAAAAATATTACAAAAGTCTTTGTGTCATTATTTAATTGGTGGAATCAAAAGGAGAAGGCTGTTTCTATCAATATCACATAAAAATAACAAAGGCCAATCGAAAAGACAGATAAGGCGTTTAACTTATCACTGAATATACAGTGAAAGAACTTAGATGAAAATTGAGCTATATAAGAGGCTCTATTGATATGCAAACATCCAATATATTGAGGGCTGACAACCAAATGGATTTGATCAAAAATCGGTGAAGTTCCCTAATAATTTCTGTTGTCCATTGTGTTAAATCTATGTGAATTGTTCATTCTTATATCCTATTGGAAAGTGGTGGTTGTTTTAAGATCATTATGAAACATCTTATGTGCCTCTCCCGAATGACTTACCCTAATCGGACCGAGGTCTCATTTCAGCAGTTCTGGTCAACATGGTCACATCTGGTTGCTAGTCTTCGATATTCTTGGAGTTTGAGGATAGAGACAAGAAAAAAAGAATCACAAATGTTAAAAATGGAAGCGGTTTGGCTTTTCATTGAGAGCTCTCAACCTTTTTATATTCATTATTATTCACCGTAAATAATTTTATTGACCTGAGTTTTCGTTGCTTGTTTTTAATTCTGGACTTAGCCACGATGCTAACTTGAGCATTCCATTTCGTTCTTTTTCTGTCATGCTTTTCGCCATCCCTTCCAAACATCCTTGAGTCTCAATTGAAATCGAAACGATTTGACGCCGGATAGTTTGGCGCCAACCGCTTCAAACACAATTGGGACTAACGAATAGAAAATCTCTTTCGCTCTCTCTCATATATATATATATATATATATATATATATATATATATATATCACAATTCCCCTCTCTCTCTTTCCATATATATATATATATATATATGTGTGTGTGTGTGTGTGTGTGTATGCATGAATGCATATATACAATACTATATATATTATAGATATATATACTAATAATATAGATGTTAGTGTTGTTTGTGCGTGTGTTTGCGTGTGTGTGCGTCTTTTACACTTACGGCATCAAGTGACCGGATGTTTCATACGACAATGGCGGACAGTTCGATGATGTTTACACAGACAGGAAATGAAGTTACAATACGATTTAAAAAACTAATAAATTAAAAGTTAAACACACACACACACACTTAAAGATTTCCAATTCTAAAGCTTTCAGTACTTGTAAGGAATTTACTATATATATATATATATATATATATATATATATATATATATATATATATATATATATATATATATATATATATAAACAAAACCAAAACTATTAGTAGGACCAACGCTAAAAGAAAGCAAAGCCTGCCAGAAAAGAAAAATTAACATAAAAAAAACTAACAATCAAGAAAACAGAAACCAAGAAAAAATCCGATAAAAAAAAGGGGGGGAATGAAACATAAAAAAAGAGAAAAGACAGAGACATACCAAAACAGGAATGAAAAGTTCGTACACCAAATACGCTTTCCAGCGTCACGACTCAGGATATATATATATATATATATATATATATATATATATATATATGCAACATAATATATATATATATATATATATATATATATATATATATATAGGAAGCAATCCTTCGTTTATGCATGTTTCATTAAAAACGTCAGACAAGGTACTACGGTTAAGCTTTTTATTTAATGTTTCTTGTGTTCGAACAACAAGGAGTAGACAAAGAGTGTGTAAAAACTGTCCAAACGTTTTATAGTTCCGAGCGCTTTCGGCTATACCTTTAGCCATTATCAAGGCTGATTCGATTTTTCAGCTTAATTGAGTGCGTGCATTATGTGTTTGTTTTAGTGTGTTGTAGTGGTGTTTTTCATTTCCGAATACGGTTAACACATTGTGGCCTTGTTCGTAGTTAATATTGTTAAGTGCTGGCTTTTTCTTTTTTATTTTTAAAGTCTCCATTATTTTTAATCTTTTTTACAAATGGATGAAGTTATTATATTTGTGTTTTATACATATATATATATATATATATATATATATATATATGTATATATATATAAATAAAAAGGAAAGAACAGTAAGATATAAAATCCGGTGTTCTTATAGATATTTTTATTTTTACACAATAGTGCTATGAATCTTTCCTGTGCCGTTAACAACCGTAAATTTTAAAAAGTAAGTTACTCCAAAATTCGCTTGATGAGGAAATGGAACTAATGTCTTTGGTTTAATAACAAAATTAAATTCAGGGGCTTTAGCTTCCATTTCTGAAACATTGTTATCACTGTGTAGCGGTAAAACCATATTTTAAATCTATTAATTTATAATATATATATATATATATATATATATATATATATATATATATATATATATATATATTTATCCACAGACGTACTGTTTCTCTGTATTACAGCTAATCAATGTGGCTAGACATCAGGTTGTTTGAAGTCGGGTTCGAAAATAGAGCGATTTAACATCAGTCAGAGACTCTTACCCCTAGGGGCATGCCAGAGAATGGGAACTTTCAACGCAATATATATACGTGATATATAAACTCCATACTGGCTTCCATAGCGCTCAGTTCTTACGAAGAGCGATACATTAAAGCATCAGCAACCGTTCAAATTCCCTTTTCTCCGTAGTGCTCAATCGACGAACGAGAGCATATATATAAAGACATTTCTCATTAAATAATTTAGACAAGTTTTGTCTAGTTATATTTAATAGGTTTCTCTCGTGATTACGGACAAGTTTCTTAGTATCCTTATTAAAGGAAAAAAATAAAATTACCATGTTGATGCATATTCATTTTATTCCGAGTACTTTCGACATTAGCACAATGTCGTCATCAGGATCTTGCTTTTTCTAAGACAAAAAATTGCTGTGTTCATCATTTTTCTAAAACAAATGTTTTCTGAAAATTAAAATTTTTACGTGTGATGTGAAAAACGCTATGGTTATGTACTGTACAAGGTTAAATTTTATCATGTAAGCACACGTGAAAATGTCAAGGGAGATAACTAAGCTATTTTAATGTTTAAATATTTAAAAAAAAAAGAAAAATATTTATAAAATATTTAGCTTTCAGGTGAACACGCTCAGTGAGTTATGGCTTGACTAACGATTCGGGGGGGATATGTATGGGGGTGTTGTGAGTTTTTAACACAATGCAGCTCAAAAGTTTGAAGCCATCCCAAGAATTACCTGAGGAAGTGAAAAAAAATGGAAAAGTGCTCTTAGATCTATTAAAAGAATGGAATCAATTATCAAACTTATACTTTGAGAAACTTTTGCAACGAATATCAAAAATTTGTGGTGCAGTAATCAAAGTTAAAAGAGGATATTTTAACGAGAGTAAAATTAAATCATAATAAAATTTCTAATAAAAAAATCATCTCACTCCTCTTTAACCATTTATAATAATTATCTCTTATTTAAAGTACAAAACACCTACTTTTGGAGCCAATTTAATTACCACGGGTGTCACTTGAACTGTAATATAAACACTCACTTTTCATATATATATACAGTT
Source organism: Acanthosepion esculentum (assembly GCA_964036315.1). NCBI lineage: Eukaryota > Metazoa > Mollusca > Cephalopoda > Sepiida > Sepiidae > Acanthosepion > Acanthosepion esculentum. The sequence continues at coordinate 14,314,962 of OZ038510.1, forward strand.
GCTAGACAGAACCTGTCTATATTAATAAGCAAATATATTCGAGAAATTTCTTGCACCCTATATATATATATATATATATATATATATATATATATATATACACGCATATATACATATATATATATTTATATTTATAAACACTCACTTTTCATATATATATACAGTTGCTAGACAGAACCTGTCTATATTAATAAACAAATATATTCGAGAAATTTCTTGCACCCTATATATATATATATATATATATATATATATATATATATATATATATATATATATATATATATATATATATATATATATATATATATTAAAAAGAAGAGAGAAACCGCAAACGTTTTTGGTTGTAATGCGGATTTTTTTTAAATATTATGCTTTATTTTCCATGCTACACGGGTTTCCGGTCTCGCGACCTTCATCAGGCAAAGCGTGGAGATTTCCACATAATAAAAATATTTTTTCTTATGTTTTTCGATCTTAAATATTCTCGTTATGAGACATTTTAGTGTGTTATTGACCCAAATGTCTTTCTTGAACTGGGAGTGAAAAGTTCTGTGTGAAGGGTTATAAAACAATTAAGATTGGAGCCAATTTAATTACCACGGGTGTCACTTGAACTGTTATATATATATATATATATATATATATATATATATATATATATATATATATATCATTAAAAACGACTGACAAGGTGCTTTTATTTAGTTTTTTATATAATTTCTCGTGCGATCTAATAAAGCTTTTCTTTTCAGATGATAAATTATATAAGAACTGTCCGAATCTTCTTTTTATCCGAGCGCTTTCGGCTATAGATTTATCTTAACCGTGTTTTGAAACAAAAAAATGAATCATTTTTAAAACATACATATAACAAACTATTTCTAATTTTAGCAGTTGAAATATAATCCTTGAAAATGGCTAAATGTATAGCCGAAAGCGCTCGGATAAAAAGAACATTCGGACAGTTTTCATATAATTTATCATCTGAAAAGAAAAACTCTATTAGATCGCACGATAAATTATATAAAAAACTAAATAAAAGCACCTTGTCAGTCGTTTTTAATGAAATGTGCATGAAAGAAGGATTACTGCCTAAATATACACATATTTATGTATATATATATATATATATATATATATATATATATATATATATATATATATATATATATATATGAAGAAATATAGTCTTAAAGTGTGCTATATTTATGGGATAAAGTACTCAATATCAGAGATAGGGCGTGTGTAAATATAAAAGTGAACATAGAAGTCAACACTTAGAGGCGACAGTCTGTTTCATGCTAGATGCAATCATCGGGCCATATATATATATTAAAAAGAAGAGAGAAACCGCGAATGTTTTTGGTTATAATGTGGATTTCTTTTAAAATATTATGCTTTATTTTCCATAACTTTGCTACACGTGTTTCCGGTCTCGCGACCTTCATCAGGCAAAACGTGGAGATTTCCACATATTATTAAAACTATTTTTTCTTTTGTTTTTCGATCTTAAATATTCTCGATATGAGACATTTTCTTTTTAGTGTGTTAGTGACCCAAATGTCTTTCTTGAACTGGCAGTGAAAAGTTCTGTGTGAAGGGTTATAAAACAATTAAGATTGGTCCGAGAAATGCTAAAGGAGTTATCGGCATATGGAAGAGGTTATACTTGTTTCAACGAGAGAAAAGTGTATATTTTTAAAAGAAGATAAACCGCAAACTTTTTTGGTTGAAATGTGGTTCTTTTTTATTTTAAAATATATATAATACTCTATTTTCCATAATACTGCTACACGTCTTTCTGGTTTGGCGACCTTCTTCAAGCAAAGAGTAGATATTTTTTTCAAATGTCTTTTTTAGAATTTCCAAGAAAGACATTTGAATCTCTACCACGCAAAAAATTCATTTTTATGTAAAAAATATCTTGGATATTTGAACCCTTACATAATGCCAGCTATATTTTTGTATGTTACCATTAGGAATTTTCTTAAATAAACCTATATTTATTAATCTATAAAGAATTACATTAATATGCGTTTTCTGTTTTCTATTTCTAGTGAATCCTCTATATTATAAGGATCGCTATTCTCTATTCACTATACTATTTCTCTATTCAGATCACTATACGGTGGTTACTTTCGAGCGAGTATTATCGGGCAAGTACTATGTACCAGTATTGTTTAACGGCGTACTATAGAACTGATTTTCATTTTGTTCTACAAGGCTATGCACCGATTTTACTGGACGTTCTTGCTATTTTTAACATACAAAAAAATTCATCAAATCAACGTAGAAATACTATAATGACACTGCCTATGAATTTTGTCTAAAAACTATGGAATGAACGCCCATGTGCAGCTAACTGCAAACATGCCACAAGATATACAAGTCACGTGACAACAAACGTGTTCATTCTTTTACTCTCTAGAGTGATACTTCACTCTCTAAAAGTATAAAGAACGTATAACCGGAAACAATTTTGCTAAAATCCTTGGTGCCATATTGGTTGTCGTCAAAACAACTCTTGTTATATAGGAAGAAAGTGTCGCTGCCGACACTTGAGATTGAACATAGATCGCCAGTGAGCAAACACAGGCGATCCCATTATTGAATTATGTAGACCACGTGACCATAGAGGAAACGCATATATAGGAAGTCGCATGACGTCTAGATTGATCTCTATTTCTAGCCTATCCTCTATTACTATTCGGACCGCTATTCTCTATTCTATAGTATAGTGAATAGAGATTCACTATACTATTTCTGTATTCAGATTCGGTGGATACTATTCGAGCGATTATTATCGAGCAAGTACTATTAGTGCAAGGCATCTGACACCAGTATTGTTCAACGGCGTTACTATAGTTGTATCTGCGATTACAAAGTCTCTACTACAACGAGCATTAAAAAAGTGACAATGGGTATTCGTTGACATAAAAAAAAGTGTTCAAACCAAAGTTCGTTGACATCACAAAAAGCCGAAATGGTCGTATTGAAATGTAATATGTAGATATTATCTTTTCATTGCTCTTCTGTATCACTCCTAGTAACCCTTTGCGTACTAGTGACATTATCGCCTTGCTTGTGGGTAAATGATTAAAATATATTTTTTAGCTTCTTCTACAAAATTACTTTAAAATATACAGACGTAGATATGCTTGGGTCTTCGGAAATTAATTGCGTATGTTATCGCTATGAAACATGCGTCAACCAACGAAGACAGGGCCATGGGTGAATGGAAAAATAAACAACGTCTTGCTGACCAGTAAGCACCTCCATTTCTGGATCCAATCCACAATCAGTCATCAGGAGGAATCATAACAACCAGTTTCGGTCCCTTTTCCTCTACTGCACTCTGCAATGGCGGGGCTCCTCCATTTCAGGGGCTTCTTCTGGATCGGTGCTAACTGGTCTTTCCTGTCATCAACTGTTCTTCAACCACGCTTTAACCAGATGAAGAGCGATGCTTTTACCGCTGTCTCCTGAAGATCTGTTACCACGCTTTTTATCTCCTTGTTGTTGTAGCCAAATCCTCTTCGGGGCACATTGGCAACATCTTTTCCGACATTACCACAGCATCCAACGGCTGGATGGTAGAATTCAATCTTCCATCCACTTTCTTCATATTTGTCTATCAGGTCTTCATATCTCTCAACCTTTCTTTGCTCTGCTTGTTCCAAACTGTAAAAGAACTGTGTCTAGAATTGGTTTATCTTCCCTTCAAGAGCATCTCTCTCCTGGTCATTACTTAAATCGGTTAAAACTTGGGAGGCAATACTGTAATCAAGCTCCTCCAACCCGAAATATTTTACGGCTTTAAATAACCCACAGAAGCTTGATAAACCATAAAAAAAAGAAATCAATTCTCATTTCTTCTATCTGAAATTAACCATTTAATTTTGCTCTCGTTAAAATATCCTCCTTTAGCCTTGATTACTGCAGCACAAATGTTTGGCATTCGTTGCAAAAATTTCTCAAATTATAAATTTGATAATTGTTTCCATTCTTTTAAGAGCTCTTAGAGCTTTTTCATTTTTTTTTTTTTTGTTTTTTTTCACTCTTCTGTTAAGTTCATCCCATGCTAATTCTGGCGGTTGCTTCAAACTTTTGAACTGTAGTATATATATTTTTTTCTTAAAAACTCACGATATCCCACACTTAATTACCTCCCCTGAAGCATTAGTGAAGCCATAACTCACTCAGTGTGTTCATCTGAAAGCTAAATATTTTTAAAATATTTTTAAAATATTTTTTCTTTTTTTTTTAATATTTAGACATTACAATAACTTAGTTACATCCCTTGACGTTTTAAAATTGCACATTACATAACTTTAGCATTTTTACTTCACACGTAAAAAAATCAATTTTTAGATGAACCCAACAATTTTAAGTAAATGGTGCTTTTCAGGGTTTAAATGAGAAAACTTGCAAAGAGGGAAATTTAGGTTCCTCGTGAAGTTTTGGTTGAGGACCAAACACAACATTCCAATATCCACAGCAATATTTTTTTTTTAAATAATGTTCACCCAATACAAGGCCCAAGAGCCACTCAAGGTAGAGGGTTACCCTGTGGACTTATATTGGCGTAGAGAAGAACAAGGGTTAGGAGTATAGAGTTGAAACCGACTTTAGAAGGAACCGGAAACCCAATCCTAAACAGGAAACAATGGATAAATCTCTATTCTTGTTCAAAAGAGCGGAGAGGAGTGTGAACTGGACGATGGGCGAACCTGTCTTGTCATAACCACTCAAAGAGTGTACAGCATATAAAACATACCTCCACAATAATATATATATATATATATATATATATATATATATATATATATATATATATATATATATATATATATATATATACAAAATATAAACATACCTCCGCAATAAACAATTCAGTTTTGTGATTTCAAATGTTAAACACAGACCTTGCATATGAAGCAGCATTCTTTTTTGGTCAAAAGTCACAGATTTTTGGTAGGTTTTCATTAAACGTCTAAAGAGGCCGGTATTGTGGCGTCTCTTTTAGGCAGAAATGCTAAAATTTAATTTTTGGCATAGTATTGTGACTGGTGATGAAAAATGGGTTTTGCAGAAAACGAAATAAAAACAGTGTTTATCACAAAATGATACCAAACAAAAACTCCAAGAAGCCTTTTTTGCGTGTAGTACAATATGAAAGACGTCGTCCATTGCAAACCAATGGAACATAGAAAGACTCTTAAAATTCCGGACAACCTGTTTCAAAGAGATAGCCTCTCTTCCAACATCAATGAGCCTGAAGTAGGTGGCCAACAATGTTCAGTTATCTCACCCACAGCATAGGGTCACATATCTCTCTTGATTTGTATTCTCTAACTCAGTGGTACTCAAACTTTTTGAAGTCGGGGTGCACTTGAAATCCTACCAATAATTGTAGGCGCACGATATACAAATTTTGTTATAATGAAGTCAAATATTGCAGAAAAGAAATAATGCAATTAAAAAAATATAAAATGAAAAATACCTTAAGTTTATTCATTCTTGTGTTTAAGAGAAACATGAGCCTGGTGAGTCTTAACGATTTCTTCAATGTTTGGACATATATTTGATAGACAAACTCTCATTTCTTCCTCAATAAATTGAAGAGTTCCTCTCTTTTTGCGCTTAATTGTGGTGAGAGCAGAAAAGGCCTAATTCACATAAATATGAAAGAGACGGGTACGCAATATAATAAAAATCAATAAATTTATTTCTTATATCTGGACACATATTTCTCTGGAATGTCAGAACGCACCTAGACATCTTCCAGGGCGCACCAGTGCGCCCAGGCGCACTATTTGAGAACTACTTCTGTAGACCATTACGTCTGGGACATCGTCCAGAGTGTTGTGGAGTTATTTCCACAATAGAACTTGAAGTCGGACTAAATGCGTCCTAAATGGGGTAAACGTACAGAAACGTTAGGAACTTGTAAATAAGTGTTACGCAGAGTAATCGAGTTGTGGTCGCTGATAATTTACTCTTTCCCTCGACTACCTACTGACTCTTACTTATAGTAGGTGGGAGAGTCTATTCTCTAGACCAGGTGTCTTTCAGTATAACACAGAGAGAGACTAACCATTGTCCCCAAAATACCTACAACAGTTTTAAGACTGTTATTGGATATAAATGAGAAAAGAACGCAATTCATTACGCAGAAAATACTTTGAGGGACTTCTGGTAAATATTTCATCATCTATAAACACACTTTATTATATCACCAACTTTTATAAAATCTGTACTTAAAGAAGCTATGTCTGGCTACAACCTCAACAGGTGCGACTTAAAATTCTTTCACCCTCACACAAAACGCCCCCAAATCAACATGTGGACAACCACCAAACTTGGATTAAAATGCCTACTAGAGAAACACACACACACGCACAAACACACACGCGCAAGTATACACATTATCACCCAAACCCAGCATAGACAAACTAGAATTATGATATACACACACACGTGAATTATATACATGAACATTTCTTGACAGGAAAGATGCACGTGAGATTTGTTCAGCCAATGTAAAACAAGGAACACAGAAATAAAGATACCAGAATTTTCTTTCTTTTTCTCCGTCTTATTTCACTTTCTGATGAAGCTTAAATAAAAGAGAAACATGTAAAATTTATAAACGTTTCCTTTCATTCTATCGGATTCCAATCTATATTTGATCTATATTTGATCCCAATTCATATATATATATATATATATATATATATATATATATATATATATATATATATATATATATAATAAAGAAGTCAGAGTTGAATTAGACGAGTAGTATTAAAAATTGCTGAATACACATTTAAAAATAAATAAAAAGATAAAAATATAAAAAGATTTTTAAAAATCAATTAACCGAAATCGTCTGAAGGTACCAAGGTTGAACCAAGGTAGCGAAATCGATTGATTTCTCATATATATATATATATATATATATATATATATATATATATATATATATATATATGTATATATATATATATATATATGTGTGTGTGTGTGTGTGTGTGTGTGTGTGTGTGTGTGTGTGTGTGTGAGTGTGTGAGTGTGTGTGTGTGTGTGTGAGGAAAAGTTTTGACCATGAGATAAACACCCATAAAAGGTAGCGGAAAAAACCCGGGCGACATTAGGTTCATATTTAAAATTATGTGTGCTAACTCGAACAGATAGATAGATAGATAGATAGATAGATAGATAGATAGATAGATAGATAGATAGATAGATAGACGCGTGTGTATCTATTTCATTGTCAGCAAATCGATTGTTAGCCATATTTATGGAGTCTTAGAATAATGTTGCCTGCACCAACAATGTGTTTATTTCGTTTGGGATAAATGGCTGACGCCATCAACTCATCCAAACTCAATAACCCGAAAAGATCAGATGTCTCAGTGTTCATTGGGTGGCTATTTTATTTTTGTGTGTGTGATATTTCTATGATTTCATTCATTTTTCACTATAAGCATTATCGTTAACCAATTCTTTAATCCAGACATCGAAGCAGTGTTATCGATCTTATCTCTGTCTGTCACAGGGATCACCAATAAAAACCCAATCCTTACGCAATAGTAAAGCTCTGTAAAATGAAATTTGCCAACTACAACCAGTCCTCAGTTAACGAACACTTTCTGTTCCAACGACACGGTCTCTAATTGAAAAATCATGTTTGGCCGTTATTTCAGGCGTGTAATATGGAAATAGTAACACCGAAATCCGAACACGCATTGGACTAGCGAAAGACGCCTTCCAAAAGCTAAGCAAGGTGCTGAGAAACAGGAAATTTTCGTTATAAACAAAGAAAAGAGTTATGTATTCCTATGTGATATCCATCCTCTTATATGGCAGTGGATGCTGGACAATCTCCCCAGAGATGAAGAAAAAATTAGAAGCAGCAGAAATGCGGTTCTACAGAAGGATACTGAGAATTCTATGGAGTAAACATCAAGGATGTCTTTAAAAAAAATAATGGCAATAGAAAGAACACTTATACTACAAATTTTGATTCAGAACCTCAGGCAGAAGGGTTAAAATTGTTCAGAAACATAGAACTTAAAAGGGTTACGCAAAAACATTTACAAGATAAAGCACAAGAATCTATTTGAAAAGCTATTTTGAACTAGATTTGTTTGGAAAAGTTGTAGAATAATCGAGAATGCCTGTTAGGGATAGAAAATAAATTGTGAATCTATACAAAAAATAGAAAGGGTTGTCAGACAAGGATGCATCTTTTCATGCGTCTTTTGTTGCCACTTGCTCATGTCTGGCAATACGCACTTCAAAAATTCCCGTTTTTTGTGAGGTCACCCTGTACTTCATTTTGCATATTATAAATACAGTATAAGTATTTTTTTCTTTATTTTTCATTTTATTTATTTATTTGATTTTTGATCAAAGTTTTTGTTCTAGGTTCATTACCGACTGGTTGGTGTTTTTTATTTTTATTTTACAGTTGGTCGTAAATTGGGAGTTCATTAAACAGTTAAGTCGTTAAGTGAGGCGTAAATATATTTTTAACAAGCTAGTCTTGCAGACCATTAATAACGCCCGATGTCATGATTATATCACATATTAATAACACCAGAATTATTAATGTGTAAGATAACCATAACTATTTTGTCATCTTTGGCCATCCATATGTCAGTTGTCACATGAGACGCTCGTAAATTTAATCGGGCTTTCAGCGTATCTGGATAATGAGAGCTGAAAGATGATGCACTAAATATTTGGACGTTTTTGCTCGTTTATACTTCAGTTATGCCATGAGGTACTTTCAGCGGGTTCTTGTGAGTGAAGCGGGATAATAAACAAAAATCATAGCGTGACATGAAATGAACACCGACTTTGAAACAAAAAAGTAAGATCGTTAATAATGCAGTGATACCTCGGCTTACGTCGTTTCGAGTTAAGTCATTTTCGAAGATATGTCGGTTTTTCTTAAATATTAAACGGAAAAATAAGACTCGGTTTAGGTCGTTTTGCTTGAGTTTACGTCGGTCGTTAAAAATATTAGAAACGTCAAACCATTAAATAACAATAAAGACATATAAAATCAAATCTAAATAAACTTAATATATATGAAGAAATATAGTCTTAAGGTGTGCTATATTTATGGGATAAAGTGCTCAATATCACAGATAGAGCGTGTGTAAATATAAATGACGATTGCACTAGCATGAAACAGACTGTCGCCTCTAAGTGTTGACTTCTATGTTCACTTTTATATTTAAACTTTATATATATATATATATATATATATATATATATATATATATATATATATATATATGCACAGCTCTTCCATGGATTGAGCCATTGCCCTTGGCGTGTTTATTCGAAGAATAGGTACGTAAAAATTCGCCTTTTTTCAACCGGGCACTGATAGTTCAGTGGTAAAATCTCCGACCGATGCCAAATCAGTCGAGTTTCGATCGATCCCGGCTTGAGGCAATCGGATGTCTATTCACACTGATGAGCTGCGATACAGCGAAACAGTCTGTCTGTGGATGACAATATATATATATATATATATATGTGTGTGTGTGTGTGTGTGTGTGTGTGTGTGTGTGTGTGTGTGTCATAAAATAATCAAAAACAAAAAATTTTCATAATAAAGTATGATCAGCAGATGTTATTTCAACTTCCTGTCGACAGACGGCACTCGTGCGTTGTTTTGCTCTCTAACACCGATTTTGAAATCAGACTTGTTTACATCTGTACTCTTCCGTTGATGTTTTTTCAATTACATTTCAATTGTGATTTAGAATACATTTTTGCCTATGGCGCCGAAAAAAGTCCCAGTGCAAGTGCTAATGCTAAGCGTAAGGCTATATCGCTAGAGGATAAGGTGGAAATTAATTATTTTGTTCAGAATACTGTACGTACATATCATAAATACTGTAATAGGTAATGGGGAGTGCTTATTTGCGGTTTAAGGTGTGGTTATTTCGACTTAAGTGATTTTTCGACCTAAGTCGTCACCTCTGGAACCAATTGACGACGGAAGGTGAGGTATACCTGGATTTTTAAATGCTATATCCCTTCAGGGCGTAGGCGAAAATGGCTCACCGTTTCCTTTATTATTCATGAATTGCCATGACTTCTCGGGGAAATTAGTGGAGACGTTTCCCGTTGCCTTCGCCACGGATTTGAATTCAGAGTTGGCTTACTCCTAGACTGACTACCACCCAAGACTAAATAGCCTAATCCATCTTACTGCTTAATCGCTAGCTGAGTGGGGAAAGAAACCGGGTTCATGCCTTTCCCAAAGATATCCGCACTTTTTCACCGTCAACCGTTGCATGTTCTAGATATTCTTTTATGTGCCGCGTCTCTTCAGGATGTGGGAGATCATGGCTCTCCACCACGTCCTATCCTTTGAAGCGCCTAGCAAAATTTGCTTTTTCTGCTTCACACTCTCTGATCTACAATCCATTTACACAAGCTCGTTAAGTAGTTTACTCACCGCTTCCCACTGTTTCTCTTGCCTTTAATGTCACGTGGATGTCGAATTCCCCAAACCCTCTTTCCTCATTATATGTTCCCCAAAATGTTTGATTCTATGTATAAGTTTTGTTTTTGTCTCCATTTTTTCCAGCAATGGGATTCTCATCATCCTTCTGTAGAACCACATCTCTTTTGCCTCAAGTCTTGTCTTCAACTGTGAGGAAATTGTCCCGCACTGCCATATAGGAGGATCGATATTACATAGCCGTTCAGTACTCTTTTCTTTGCTTCTAACGGAATTTACCTGTTTATTAGTACTTTACTTAGCTTTTGGAAGGCATCTGCTTCGGATTTCGGCGTCACATTTTCCGTTCCTCTGTTAAAACATTTCCCAGATATTTAAATTTCTGTACTTGCTTGATTTTGACATCTCAAATTATCAATATAATATACATTCATTTATCTCGAGAGATAGCGTTACCGTCAACTTCGGTCGAAATTCGGTGACTGGAGTGACTTAGCATTCCGATCTTTGTATGACACACACTTCTGCAGGTGTGGCAGGCGAAACTAGAATGTAGAACGAAGGTCTGAGATAGCTACTTCTGCTGCCTGCATAGTCTTTTTGTCTCCAGCTGCTGGTTTCGCCTTTTCTCGCCTTTCATGACTATCTTGAACACCGATCGTTTGCCACCTGTTCCCAGCTAATTAGGTCGATGCTCTTGAATGTTACGTCCCAATTGCAAACACCCTTGTTATGCGACTGTTATTCATTCGATGCACGGGAATTTCCAATATAAGGTAGGGATTGCTTCTGGATACACCCGTCTGTTACAGCGGCTGGCCAAACCCTTTTGACAAAAAAACATCCACAGAGCGCAGCTATACTGAACGAACCTTAGTTATAGCTTCCGGGTTGGAGAGGGCACATAATCTGGCGTTATCGAGAGTTTGAACAAAGGCCAGTAGGATCAAACCCCTCGGTCACGCTGACTCGTGTCTTCGTTTCGAACACTTTCGTCTAACCAGTTTCACTCAGAAGCCTTGAGTAGAGTTTTCAAACACTTTCCAATGATGCCGCACACTGTGATCGCCTCCCCAGCCTGGTAACATCCCTGAAAAATCAGCCATGGTGTGATTCGAACTTGGACCACTCGACTATGCGGCTACTCAATATGCTAAAGTCACAACCATGCTTATTATCGTAATATTGCATAGATCTTCAAGCATTATCAGGCCTGTCAAACACAGATGTGGGGAGATGGACACCGACTATTTAAACATTACATAGCGCATCCCAAACGAGTCTATCAATAGAAGACATCGGTCTTGCTGTTCCTCCCGAGACCACTGTAATGATGATGATGAAGGGGAAGGGTATGCTGATGTTCCTAGTTGGGATATGAATGATCCTGAACAATAAATCAACACTATCTACCGAGACAAACATTTCCAAAACAGAAAGAACTGTAGCTATGCTTCATAGTACACACGCAAAATTAACGACACATAGGTTGATTTTAACTGCTACGAAAACCTTACATATTTGGCAAATATATTAGAATAATCAGCTACATTTACCGGAAACTGGCCGCCTGCGTACCGAGAGAAAAGAAGTTCAGCAAGTATGGAAAACTAGAAAGACAACAACCTCTACCCTTGACTATGCCCTGCTCATATACAAGAGCAGATGTGAAAAGATTAACATTGATCATTTAAGCATTCCATACCACATCCCAAACGAATCTATCAACAGAAGACAACGATCCTGCTTTCCCTCCCAAGGCCAGTATACTTATGATGAGGCGGGAGTGGGGGGTATGCTGATGACATAGGTGTTCATAGATGGGATAAGAATAATCCTGAACAGAAATTCAACACCATCTACCAAGATAAACATTTCCAAAAGAGAAACTGTGATCTGGAACTGGAATGAAAGCGGTGATGGTATCTACCCCGGATCTATCGTAAAGCGTCAAGATGTGGAATTAGTAAATCCCAAACACATTGGATACCGCGATGTACGGATCATTGATAACAAATTCAACGTAGAAGAAAAAGTAACTGCACATAGAATAGGCAGCGTCAGAGGAAGTTTTTTTTCTTAACGGATCACATTTCTGCAAAAGCAAATCATCAACCTGAAAACATGAGTCATGTTCTATTTAAGAACATGACTATTTAAGCCTCGTCAGATGGAGACTTTGATATGGATGTCGTGCATGGCGCCAAACCCGTTCAGAAATATCTAAACTTTCTAAGAATCATTGGTTAAAAAAGGCTTTGAGCGAGTGAAGGGTCTTGGCAAAGAGCATCCTTCTTAAAACATTGTGGACTGGCGCTATAGATTACAAAGAACTGTACCAAATGACAGAAACCCCATCACTTCAGGACTACCAACAGTAGCAACAACTAAAATAGATAGCACATGCAACTCGAAGAAAAATGAGAGCCAAACATTTCAGTTGCGAACTGAATCAGTAAATCGCTCACACAGATGAATTATGTAGAATTAGCAACATGTCTGACGCAGACCCTAATATTGGAACATTTTAAACTTCATCAGGAGTACGACACGGAGGAAATGAGAGCCCCAGTCTATTTAATCTTTACCTAGACTATGTCCTGTGAGTTTACAAATACAGATGTGATCAGATGGGCACTGAGCATTTAAGCATTTCATATTACATCCCAAATGAATCTGCCAATAGAATTTACCTTGAGCTCTTTGATAAATTCCAAAGAACACGACATATAAAGAGAGAGAGAGTAAACTACACGTGTATTTACCTTTATTTATTTGGAACACTGCAATAAATGCATTGGAGTCAGAGGATGTTACTTTGAAGGAGGTTAGAATTTGGGGCTTCTTTGAAATGAATGTCTGTCTCGATAAAGTCTCAAAACTTCTGGAATGCACCTTGTATATATAATAATTCAGTTAAGAATTAGCAACATGTCTGGCGAGGATTTCAATACTTGAAACATTTCAAACTTCATCAGGAGTACGACACGGAGGAAATAAGTGCCCCAGTCTATTTAATCTTTACCTAGACTATGTCCTGTGAGTTTACAAATACAGATGTGATCAGCTTGGCACTGACTATTTAAGCCTTTCATACCACATCCCAAACGAGTCTATCAATAGAAGACAACGATCCTGTTCTTCGATGAGGCCATTGGACTGATTATTAGCGGCGGAGGGGACTATGCTGATGACATAGGTATTCATAATTGGTTTAAGAATGATAACATCAGCATCACCTAACAAGTATTCCCAGAAATGAGACTCAAGATAAAACCTTTCCAAAACAGAAACTATGATCTGGAATTGAGATGAAAGCAGAGATGGCGCCTACCCTGAATCTATCATAAAAAATATAGGATGTGGAACTAGTAAATACTAAATACGTCAGATAACTCGGCGGATGGATCAGTTATAATAAATTAAATATCGGAAAATAAGCTGAACATCGAATAGGTTGTGCCAGAGGCAGTTTCGCCTAATATCGCAAATTGCTGTAAAGCCAAAACACAGCCTGAAAATTCGAGTCATATTCTTAAATAGGCTTGTCAGATCTAGATTTTCATATAGACGCTATGCATAGCATCAAACCCGATTAGAAGGATATAAATTAGCAGCTGTTTGCAATCGCTTCCTAAGATCAATGTTGAAAAAAAAAGTCTTTGAGTGAGTAGAGACTGATGGTCTTGGCAAAGATAATTCTACTTTGAACATTGTTCTGCCAACCATTCCAATAAACAATCCAATAAATAGCATCAATAAACAATCTAATATATAAATAGTATTTAAGAAGTTTACCCTATTTACATTGTTCGGACTGTTGTCCTCATTTTTATTGTCATATTCACAACGTGTCGGCTGTTGTACGCTCCGACCTTCTTCAAGTGATATACGCTGAAATTTCGAACTGAAGCCTTTATGTCGTCCAGCGGGGAAGATTGTTCACATTTCAAGTTCCATGTCTTTTCCGGATATCTCAGTTTCAGTTAATTCCCTTTAGTAACTTAAATCTCCAAGTTCTTGTTCAGCTCTGCTGTGACCAGGGATTGAACTCACAAGAACCGAGAGAAAACGAGTTGAGCAAGTATGAAAAATTCTAGAAAGAAGCCTATGAGGCGGATGCGTCTTCTCACCTCATTTATACAAGCTATACCCTTGCCTACGCCTAATAAGCAATCCAATTAATAGCATCAATAAACAATCTAATAAATAGCATCAATAAACACTCTAATAAATAGCACCAATAAACAATCTAATAAATAGCATCAATAAACACTCTAATAAATAGCATCAATAAGCAATCTAGTAAATAGCATCAATAAACACTCTAATAAATAGCATCAATAAACAATCTAATAAATAGCATCAATAAACACTAATAAATAGCATCAATAAACACTAATAAATAGCATCAATAAACAATCTAATAAATAGCATCAATAAACACTCTAATAGATAGCATCAATAAACAATCTAATAAATAGCATCAATAAACACTAATAAATAGCATCAATAAACAATCTAATAAATAGCATCAATAAACACTAATAAATAGCATCAATAAACAATCTAATAAATCAATAAACACTCTAATAAATTGCATCAATAAACAATCTAATAAATAAATAGTTTATTATTTTGTTATATATTTTCAGGAACAAAAAAATATGTATCAATTCACTTTCATCGTATTTTCTGGCTATATTACAATTCTAATCATTGCTTTTTTTAAAACAATAAACATTGACAAGGGGTGAAGATAGTTAAAATAACAGCGGTGTCAATTGAAAAACCGTGCTTTTGACACGCCGCTTTTTAGCGGACATGAAGGTAGAAGTTTGCCATTAAGATTCAAGGTAATTTTTCATTGAAGATGCCTCAGCCCTATTCACTAAGGAAGAACATACACGTAAACGTCTGCCTTAGAAATGGGGAAAAGTTGGGCATTTTTACTTCAGAGAAAAGATTTTTCAATAATTAAAAATATGAAGTCTTCGTATAATATTAACACAGATGACAGTGTGATCAGCACACGCGATTAGTGCGTGTGATTAATTTCTTATTTATTCAATTGAAAATACAAAAAAAAAAATTAATAAACTATATATATTTCTTCTCCAAAGAAAAAAATTATGAACGTTTTCTATTTCTAAAGCATAAGATATTTACACGTCTGGTCTTCCTTAGCGAAGATCGGCAATGGTTTAAAACGTTAACTTCGACGAAAGTCGAAAGACTAGCACCCATATATATATATATATATATATATATATATATATATATGGTATATTTATCCAGCAATATTTATTCAAAGATGTTTGATTAGAAAGGACCGACAATGTCTCTGTCTTTTTTTGTATCCTTTCAGTTTTCGAATATGGGGTTTGAATACTGTGATCTAACGTGTGGCTAAACTGTCAATGTTGTGTTATAGTTTTGTTCGAATGCTTTCAAACATCTCTTATATATCGGAAGTCGTCTCGAGATCTGATCTGATTTCAGAAAATAAGTACAAACGAAGAGCAAATCCCTATTGCAGACGCTTGCTCGGGCACATTTGTGTTTGTTCAACGCCCACAGAGCCCACCTGTGGTTTATACTGCAACTATGCTGAGCAGACCTTATTTACAGTTTCTGGGAAAGATCGTGTTATCTAGCGTGATCAACAATTTTCACAAAGCGACCACGCTCGACCACGATCACTTGTGCCTTGTGACAAGGCTTGGGGCAACCCGTGATATGGTTTTCAGAGACTTTCCAAAAGTGCCGGACGCTGGGATCGACATCTCCAGTCCGATAACATCAGGAAGTCTCCTTCTTGACAAATCGACCATGGTGAGATTCGAACCCGGATCTCATGGTCAGAAATGAAATCAAAGCAAATCAGAGTGCAGAATGGATCTAATAAAAAGGTTCATTATTATTTGAGGACGAGATAATAAA
Organism: Acanthosepion esculentum; assembly: GCA_964036315.1. Taxonomy (NCBI): domain Eukaryota; kingdom Metazoa; phylum Mollusca; class Cephalopoda; order Sepiida; family Sepiidae; genus Acanthosepion; species Acanthosepion esculentum. Next base: position 14,331,403 of record OZ038510.1, read on the forward strand.
AACTGAAGCAGAATTCTTTAATTCTGAGTCAGCCAACCACTTGTAACATGTTAGATCAGCCACTTGTAACATCTATCTTAGCACTCCCATTTGTAACACCCGAGTTGGCCACTTGTAACATCTATCTTAGCACTCCCATTTGTAACACCCGAGTTGGCCACTTGTAACATCTATCTTAGCACTCCCATTTGTAACACCCGAGTTGGCCACTTGTAACATCTAGCTTAGCACTCCCATTTGTAACACCCGAGTTGGCCACTTGTAACATCTAGCTTAGCACTCCCATTTGTAACACCCGAATTGGCCACTTGTAACATCTATCTTAGCACTCCCATTTGTAACACCCGAGTTGGCCACTTGTAACATCTAGCTTAACCCACCTAATTGTAACACCTGAGTTACCCAGATACTTGTAACATTTTTCTATGCCCACTTACTTGTAACATCTGAATTAGGACATACACTTGTAACACCTGTGTTAGTCTAGAAAACTTTTTACGTTGTGTCACTGTACTTGATATTCGAGAAAAACTGTTTAATTTTTTCTTTTATTTTTTCCAATCTTCGAAAAAAAGGAGTTGAGTATTCGGATGGAAATTGTGCATAAACTGTCCATGTGTCTTTCGAATGACTCAGTCATTTTCAAGAACCAATATGATGTCTATGAGGCAGGCAGGATTCCTTTTTTTACATCCTGGTATTCTTTAGAAATCTGGAAGTTTGAATTAGTCTACACCAAAAAGAATGCAACATATATATATATATATATATATATATATATATATATATATATATATATATATATATAACAATTTTTAAAGAATTCATGGATTTAATTGGTAATCCGACATATATTATTACTTCAAAAGTTATATTTTATGGGTTACTCATGTTTGAGTCTACTCAGATATGGGTAACCCAGTTTATTTTAAACATTACGCACACACACACACACACACACACACACACACACACACACACACAGATATATATATATATATATATATATATATATATATATATAAGCACGCATATATATATATATATATATATATATATATATATATATATATATATATATATATATATATAAGCACATACATATATATATATGTGTGTGTTTGTGTGTATATGCATGTAAATTATTTTTGGATAGAGGGTATATGTAAAGGAACAAAATGAATTAAAAGACAAGAGAGAAAACTTTTTTTTTTATTCATATATATATATATATATATATATATATATATATATATATATATATATAATCTCACATTAAATATATAAAATGCAATTCAAGATAACGTCTCCTTTGGTGATATTTTATTCAATCTGCCTTGTTTAGTTTGTATAATATTAGCTTCAAGGGGTTTTAGTTGTTTTTTCCGTGCATTGGATGGCGTAGATTGTTTTGATATTACCCGCTAATATTTTACTTATATTGGTAGTTGTATTTTTATCGTTTATGATGTACTGGTCAATGTGCGCACGGATTCCACTGTTTTGACAGGTGACAGGTGCATCTGCCTGAGAGTGTTCTCTCTCTCTCTCTCTCTCTCTCTATATATATATATATATATATATATATATATATATAGAGAGAGAGAGAGAGAGAGAGAGAGAGATAGATAGATAGATAGATAGATAGATAGATAGATAGATAGATAGATAGATAGATAGATAAAGAAGGATTTGGTAATCCGTATAGGTAGTCCCCAAAAGGATGAAATCCTGAGAGCTCAATGTAAATCCAGAGCTAAGAATTTAAAGGAAAAACAGACCACTTTAAGGCTCCATGTAATAATTTATTTCGCCAAGCCCTTTATTAAAGGACACTGGCTCATCAGACTCCACTTCCAAACGGTGAAACGAAAAATGATAAATGAAAATTGAAATGAACCTATACACTTTTGTCGGGTCGTATGAAGTTTATGTAATTTAACAGAGAGGGTAATGAGGTGTATATAGGACGAAACGGCCGTCGAGTGCTTTCTCCATTCTGTTGAGGTTTCTTCTAGACTCGCTGAATTACTTAATTATGATTATTTCAAATCCTCCTAATCATTTCTCTCTATATATCCTTACTTGAACTGAATTTTAATGCTCTGGACTGAGCGGCTTGGGAATGTTAGTCGTAGCTCGTGGAGGCACAGTCCTATGAGTAACGAGAAACTCGGATGAGTTCCACCACGGAATATGTGATCGAGCGGCGCTATATCGAGTCTAATTCGTTACCTCTTCATCACCGAGGCCCGTTGGTACAGTTGGTATGACGGTCCGGGTTTCAATTCGCGGTAGTGGATGCGCACTGCTGATGAGTCCCAAATATAGGACGAAACGGTCGTCCAGTGCTTTCTGCATTCTGTTGAGGCTTCTTCTAGACACGATGAATTATTTAATTATGATTATTTCAAATCCTCCTAATAATTTCTATAACTTGTATATCCTTGCTTGAACCGGCTGGACTGAGCGGCTTGGAAATAGTAGTCGTGGCTCGTGGAGGCACAGTCCTATGGTTAAAGCGAAACACGGATGAAAATATGGCGCACCAGTGAGGATCGAACTCACTACTCAGTCGTAAATTCTCTAGCGAGACAAGCTTGCTAACCATTACACCATCTGGAGGTGCCCACATAGTGATTTTCCAAGCGTAGCTTAGATGTGGCACAAGGCCGAAAGTATGGGGCACCCAGTGAGGATCGAACTCACTACTCAGCCGTAACTGTTCTAGCGAAACAAGCTTGCCAACCATTACACCATCTGGAGGTGCCCACTTCCATTCAGGCATCTCATTCCCAAAGGACGCTGATCTTTGGAACAGACTCCCAAGAGGATGCTTCCCTAACTACAACAATCTCAGCCTCTTCAAGTCCAGGGTCAACCGAAATCTATCCTACATAGCTTCATAAACTACATTTTTTACCTCCATAAAGCAACTGAATTCAGTAACTCTCTACTTAGAGTGGCTCTTTGGCCTTATATTTGGTGGACACGTGCGTAAAAAAGTAAATATTTATTTAAGTCAGCTTTCCTGACGAGACAGCTGGAAATTTCTAGTGGCTGGTGTTTAAACCAGGTAAAACTACGATTGACGCAACTCAATCTTCCTAGCTAGTTAGTGACATAATGAAGACTGTGAATGATAGATAGATAAGAGACTGTGATAGATAGATAGATAGATAGATAGATAATGAAAAGACTATGATAGATTTTGTTCAACGTGTACAAGGCCCTGAGGGCCACTCGATGTAGAGGATTACGTTAAGGCGTAGTTTATATGGATAGGAGGGGAAGATAATGGTTAACTCTAGACTTGGACTGGTTAAGAGTATAGTGACCGGGGCAACATCCTCTTGGAAGTCAGTTCCACAGGGCAGTGGCTCGATGGAAGAAGATGTTTGAGTGAAACTTACTTCTCGCCGATCGAATACGATCCATTCGGAGATAAGGGCAGTAGTTTTGGGGGCAGTATGTTTGAAGGAGATTGGGAGAGGAGCTTTCGCCATATAGGACCGAAAGCTGTCCCAGTCTGCCTTCGGGTAGCGAAAAATGTTCTTTGGAACGGTAAATCAGGTAAATGTCATTGGTTTGGAGTCAATCGGAACACTGAATAGGGAATGGTCTGACGTGCCAATGGGTTGGTGGGGGGTAAAATTTTGTCAGGGTAGGATGTTAGAAAAAGGTCGAGGAGGTTCGCCTGCTGTCCCGTCGCATCGGTTGAGTTCTTCAATGATCTGAGTCAGTTCATAGGCGATGGAGAAGTCTCCGGAATATCTGCCTTCCTCATCTGTTTTGTCAGATTAGACTAACCAATCTTTGTGGTGAACATTGAAGTTGCCGCATCTGTGAAAGTTGACCGAGGGATATTCGATCGAAGATTACCGACCCTTCATTTTGAGGACGATACAGAACAAAGACGAATGTGGTACTATGGATGAGTACCACACCGAAGAACATATACGGGAGATCAGGGTCCTCGTTTTTTGTGTCTCTGCCACAGATAGATAGATAGATAGATAGATAGATAGATAGATAGATAGATAATGAACATAATTAGATAGATAGATAGATAGATAGATAGATAGATAGATAGATAGATAGATAGATAGATAATGAACATAATTAGATCGATAGATAGATAGATAATGAACATAATTAGATAGATAGATAGATAGATAGATAGATAATGAACATAATTAGATCGATAGATAGATAGATAATGAACATAATTAGATCGATAGATAGATAGATAGATAGATAATGAACATAATTAGATAGATAGATAGATAGATAGATAATGAACATAATTAGATCGATAGATAGATAATGAACAATTAGATAGATAGATAGATAGATAGATAGATAGATAGATAGATAATGAACATAATTAGATCGATAGATAGATAGATAATGAACATAATTAGATCGATCGATAGATAGATAGATAGATAGATAATGAACATAATTAGATAGATAGATAGATAGATAATGAACATAATTAGATCGATAGATAGATAGATAATGAACATAATTAGATAGATAGATAGATAGATAGATAGATAGATAGATAGATAATGAACATAATTGGATAGATAGATAGATAGATAGATAGATAGATAGATAGATAGATAGATAGATAGATAGATAGATAGATAGATTTTTAGCCATCTTGTATCCCCTTCTCAAACACTAACTCTTATTCGTAAGCTGGCTCCCAAGCGAATTCACTTCGTTCTGAGCTCGCGTTAGTCGTCGATCAAAATAATTCTGATAAGATCCCTGAAGTAATGGCCGGATTCTGTCTTAGCAATGTGAAAATTTGGCCCGTGACCTCAACTTTCCGTTTAATTAGCCTATAACAAAAATTAAAAAAATAAAAAATTACTTATACTGATACCTACTTTCCCCTAATCTTTTGCTGAGTAATCAAAACTTGAGTTTGTATGCAACGATCTCGCCAGTAATACTTTCTCAGAGTTATTTGTATCAAAAGTTTCTAATAAGTTCAGTTCACGTGCGCGTTTCTAATTAGTCAAACTTTTACAAACCATTTCGTGAATCACCGCCGGCAACTCGATTCAGAGAGCATTATCAGGTGTGATCAACAGTTTGAACTTGGCTTTACGAACCCATCTCTTCGTCTCCCCCTAGCTATGAGTTAAATAGTATGCTAGACTGGCTCTTTAGCCTTGGATATCAATCAGTCTAGAAGAAGGATAACTCTGAATTCGAAACCTGACGAGTGACGTTTTGGAGACTATATGGCACTAGTTCTCTGTATTCGATTCTTCTAAACAGTGTGGTTGGTTTTGCTGTTCGGGTCTAAGAACTGAGATGCTGGACATTTATATATCGAAGACGATGGTGGAGTCGAACACACACACACACACACACACACACATATATATATATATATAAAGACACACACACACACATATATATATATATATATACATATATATAAAGAAATATATCACACCATAAAACTATATTTCTTTATATATATATATATATATATATATATATATATATATATATATATATATATATATATGAAGAAATATAGTTTTAATGTGTGCTATATTTATGTGATAAAGTGCTCAATATCAGAGATACAGCGTATGTAAATATAAATATAAAAGTAAACATTAAAATAAACACTCAGAGGCGACAGGCTTTTTCATGCTAGACACAATAGTCAGGAGACCTGACGATTGAGTCTAGCATGAAACAGCCTGTCGCCTCTAAGTGCGGACTTCAATGTTCACTAATATATATATATATATATATATATATATATATATGAATGAAGAAATATAGTTTTAAGGTGTGCTATATTTATGGAATAAAGTACTCAATATCAGATAGAGCATATGTAAATATGAATATAAAAGTGAACATTGAAGTCGACACTCAGATGCGACAGGCTGTTTCATGCTAGTACATATATATATATATATATATATATATATATATATATATATATATATATATATATATATATATACGGGGTGGCAATAAAGTTACTATAGAGTTACTTACAATAACAATTAAGACTAAGCAATTAATCAACAGCCCAGAAATTTATTATTAAAATGGTTCTGTTTAATTTTGGTTAGTAACAATGAAATGTTATGGTAGACAATAATAAATTAATTACCGATACCGTTCGAACTGCAACTCACCTGCTTCAGTGCTTTGCTTTTTATAATAAGTAGCTGTATAGTGACTTCATTACCACACTACTCAGAGTTAACAAGGGCTACAAGGAAGACTTGTGGGTCGAAATAGCTAGTCAGAATGAGGTAACTTTGGATTTTTATTCTTTGTTATTTATATGCTCTGTAATAAGAAATACATTAAGCTTTGATACATTTTATATTATTAGGATTCACTTGGATTATTTACCATCGGATTATTGCCTATATATATATATATATATATATATATATATATATATATACATATATGTCTGTGTTTTTGTGTGTGTGTCTATGTCTGTCTGTGTGTGTGTTTGTGAAAATTAGCTGAGACATTTCGTTGTGAGAGGGGCTCTGTTTATAAAACATCTCCACCCACTATCAACCTCACTTTATTCAACAGTGGTAACGGTGGTGTTCAAAGTTTAAAAAAAAAACAATAGAAAGACGGTCACTAGAATTCTGGTCGCGCTAATCATGCGAAGGCTCGGAATAAACACTCCTACTAGTATTCAAAACAACACAAAAAATACATTATACAGTCAAATGTGGAGAGAAATTAACAACACTCTCCCCACTTGAAAATGGCTAAAGGAGTGGCCGAAAACGATCGTGACAATGGACAAGACGGCCATTTTTTGCGCTCCCTTACTCCCACCAAACGGGAAAATGTAAGAATGCTGTAAAAGCTAAAAAGAAATTAATTAAATTTTTCATGTCTGTTATATTCAACGAAGCATGTTTAAAAAGATAGGTTGCTGCACAAATATATATATATATATATATATATATATATATATATATATATATATATATATATATATATATCTTGGTGTTTACTTTTAAATGTGAATATTATGCCCTGAAGATGACAATTTGAAATTGTCGAAAGTACTCGGCCCAGGACCATTAATTCCATGTGTCAACAATTCAAATATAAGGATCGCGTTATTCAAGGAATTGATAGTAAGTTAATATCTCATTAAGTCTTGTTAGCGAAGTGATTTCGCCTTTAATCACATTAACATTGCTAATATATATATATATATATATATATATATAT